>LR751181.1:0-146428 GCA_902729485.2 Mus minutoides | reverse complement strand
ATATATATATATATATATATATATATATATATATATATATATATATATATATATATATATGCTTGGCTCTTTACAGTAAACTTATTAATATTCTTAGACTCCAAAGATTATGCAGGTAATTCAGTGTTGTAAAGGTAAGTACATAATGAAGGCTACCTGTAATCTACCTGATAGGATATTGACACTCTATCTTGTTCTGTCAAAGATGTTATGTTATATTACTAAGTACTACAAGAGGAGGACTCGGTACATAGAATGTAAGCTAGCATTTCAGATATGTGCACCTTATTTTGGGTATGTATGTATGTATGTATGTATGTATGCATGCATGCATGTAAGTATGTACAGAGGTACAATTATACTTTGGGCAGGGAGCTTTGTCTTCTTTACATTAAGGTCCAGGAAAGCTGATACATTACTGTCAACACAAAGTGAGTGTATTTAGAATTGTAAGGACTAACTAATAAGTTAAGCATCAATTTTCTAGTAGAGATACAGTTCAGGGAGAGTGGCTATAACAGTTACTATTTAAATCAAATAGAAGAATAGTCTGGTGTGGGAGGCCTACAACTTTAGGTATTGAGGAAGCTGATTCAAGCAGATGTCAAGTTTGAATTTACTGTGAGCTATGAAGTGAGCCCAAAGCCAGTCTGAAGAGTTTAGTGAGACTCTGTTTCAAAGTAAAAAGTAAAGAATGGTTTGGGGTTCACAGCTCTGTGATAGAGCTCTTGCTAGCCCCTGTTCAGTTGCCACTGCCACAAACAAAACAATAGAAAATGCTGCTGATAGCATGTGAGTTAAATAGAAGATGTTCTCCAAGTACCGCCCAGGGCAAGGTAGGCAGAATTCTAGAAGATGGTTTCAAACCTGGAAACTCTACTTCTGGGAGGTCATAAATATCCCAAAATCTCTTTTGATGTTGCATTATGCCACATGACCTATATGCCATAGGAGTTTACTTTTCACGATAAGGATTTTCTCTGTGGAGACATAAAAAGAGTCACTCAGAAAGATGAAAAGCTTGAAGACTACATTCTCTGTCAAATTGAGAGTCCTAGCTGCAAAGATGAGAGTTCTGTGATGAAAAGAAATATGCCTGCAGGAATAAGAATGCAGTAAGCCAAGAGCTTGACTTCAATCCTGCAAGAAAAAATAAAATCATCATCAACAACAACAACAACAACAACAACAACAACAACAACAAAAATCCAGCCACATTATGCCAGGCTTTCTTAATTGCACACTTGTGAGCCGATAACAAAGTTTGTAATAATTTGTCCTATAACAATAGAAGACAGATGCACAGGGGGATAAACCTATTGAAGACTAATTCTAAAACAAATGATATTCAATACCCTTTAAAAAATAAAAGTGTACTGAAACCATTAGAAGGAATTGTTTGGAAAACCAACCCCATGGGTTTTGATGGGTTCAACAGGGAAGAGCTTGGTTACTCAATCATAAGTATACATTATGCAGCTATAGCTGTCTCCAGGACACGAGAGTAGATATGTGTGCATGGCATTTAATGTATTCTGTAGGCTTTCATCCATATTAAAGAGGCAAATGCTTTTATTTGGGAGGGGAAAGGGGCATTTTAATGATCTATGAAAGATGCCAAGGTCTTTTTTGTGGCCTTATTCAACTTCCCCCAGAACTTGACTCAGACCCTGTCACAATGAGAAAATATATGTGGCTTTCCTTTATTCTTTCATGTGTTTTGAGTTTAATAACATATGCTGTTTATAATCGGTTTCTATAGAGCTCCTCTTTTGTCTTGTAAACAGTTGCAATGATTTACCTAGAGCTGTGGGGATTTTCTCTTTCTTTATCCACCCCCATCCTCTCCTCCTTGGCAAGTCTAAGTAGTTCCAGGGATTAGCAGTGGCTTAACTTCAGTCTTGTTTTGTGATAGATAATGAACTTATTGTTCACTTTGGGCTCTTTGAGATGGTGTGAAATTAGCTAGTTGTCTTAGTCTTCTTGGAGCTGGCTCAGTCCTGTCTTGAAGAGTCATGCCTGCTTGTGCTTCACTGATTCATAAGGAGTTCCTGTAAATGGATCCTCTGTGGGTAATGAGGCGCTCAGGGTAAGCAGGTCAAGTTATTTTTATTCCAAATGAATCAGATTCTTCTTGAAGAGATAATTGGCTCCTGTCTCTTATGGACTTAATGCAAGGCAGCTATTTGATTACTCAATTACATACTATTTTGTGGTTTTAGTATTCTCTTGTTTCAGAGGAAGGCATTGACACTCAATGCTGAAAGACCTGTGAGAAGTCATGGATGCTAAGTACAAGATCAGCATGTTGCCAGACTGGAGGTGATTACCTATGGGTTATATTTAGGGAAGTCTTATAAATTGCCACACTATCAGCCACACTATTTTTTTGTCATCTAGGAAATGTTTTTCTCTTGCCTCTGACTCTTTGAAATCTACTACAGTAGAACATGACAGTTTCTTTCAAATCCACATCAAAAATATCAAGAATAAAGTCCACATGCAACTTTGTTTTTTTGATTTTTAACTTTTTATATAATAGGTCATTAGTCAATGAAGTTTTTATGTTTCAATCGCTTAAACTTTTCTGGGTGTCATGGCTCACATCTATAGTTTCAGCACTTTGAAGGCTGAAGCAGGAAGATTGCTGTGAGTTCAAAGCTAGCCTGAACAATATAGAAGGCCTAGTAGCACTGGACTTCAGAAGAGGGTCCTGACATTTTTATATATTAAATTGATCACTCATACTAATCCCTGATGTTTAGTGATCACTAATCTCTAGTGAATAATGTAGTCCTTTTCTGAGTCTCAGTAAAAATACAGGGTCTTTTAGAAAGTCACACTGGTTCACTAATAGTGAGGAATACACCCTGCTCTAGGAATCCATTCTGATTTATACTTATCTTACTGAAATAATCATCCTAATTGACTATTAATTTCATATCATCCAAAAGTGTTTTTATCTCTCTACTTTAACAGTGAGCTGCGCAGGAACTCTGTTTTCTTTAACTGTGGATAATTGGCTTTTTTAGGGCAATATTTTCATTTATTCTTTAAATTTTTCTTATACACATACAGTGCTTTTTGTCAGATATACTGCCACTACCTCTTTTAACTCCTGCCCTCCAGGCCTCAATAACATACCTACTCCCAAACTTCATGCTCTCTTTTAATTTTTTTTATTATTAATCTATTATTATTCCATGATAAGAATTAGAGACTATCATAAACATATGTGAGGACATCTACTGGG
Organism: Mus minutoides; assembly: GCA_902729485.2. Lineage (NCBI taxonomy): Eukaryota > Metazoa > Chordata > Mammalia > Rodentia > Muridae > Mus > Mus minutoides. The sequence goes on along the minus strand of LR751181.1, from coordinate 143,175 downwards.
TGATGGCTCTCATTTCACAGGAAAAGTGACTCTCCTCTTTTAGCAGCTATCAACAACCAGTAGCTTCTCCAATATGAATGGGCCTTGAAAGCTCCTTCCCTTTAGCATCTTGGTCTTGTGTAAGTCTTGTATAGAGAGCCACATTTGCTAGAGTATCAGGTGTGTCATATCTAAAAGATACTCTTTGTAATACTTTCCCTGACTCTCAGTTCTCACATTCTTTCCAACTCCTCTTTTTCAATGTTCACTGAGTGTTACGCGCCTCACTCGACAGGCAAGAAAGACACGCCACCACCGGGATCTTCTCAAACAGCCTTTACTCAGGAGTGCCTTGATTGTAGTTGCAGGACCCCAAGCAGCGGGAGAGCTGCTGCTTATATACCCTCCCAGGGAAGGGGAGGGTGTTGTAGTGATTGTGGATTGGTGCAGCAGACTACACCTCATTAGCATATAGCCTGTTCAAGAGAGGCTATCACTTGAGGAGAGCAACTAGGCCTTTGCATCTGACAGCCTCTATGCCATCTTGTAATGGCAGGTAGCCGCGGCTGCCTACAACTGAGTCTATTATTGTTTTATCTATCTATCTATCTATCTATCTATCTATCTATCTATCTATCTATCTATCTATCTATCTATCTTCCTTCTATATCTATATGACTATATATTGTGGGGTTAAAATGTCTGTATTTATTTTATTTTTTTCCTTTCATTGAAAGCAGATTCTGTTCTCACATGTATACTGATTAGCCTTTCCCTTACCTCTACTCTTCCAACTTTCTTCACTTCCTCCCTGTTTCAATCCACTCCCTTTCTGTCTGCCATTTTAAAAAGATTAGGCTGGGCTGGAGAGATAACTCAGTGTTTAACAGCACTGACTGCTCTTCCAGAGGTCCTGAGTTCAAATCCTAGCAACCGTCTATAACAGAATCCGATGCCCTCTTCTGATGTGTCTGAAGAGAGAAACAGTGTACTCACATACATAAAATCAATGAACATATCTTAAAAATAAAAAAAAGATCAAGCTTGCTTCTAAAAGACCACAATAAAATATAAAATAGGTATGAATGTACCTATCTCTTAGGCATTCCAAAGAATTAGACTAAATAATACATGAGTGTCAAATCCATGGTAGAAAGCTAAATAACGATTTGCACAAGCACCATTTGTTTTGCCTTCGTAACACTTATGTCTCTATGAGTGGTGGTAGTTACAGCCCTCCTCCTCCTCATGTGAATTTCTTTCTTGTTTTTCTCTCCTTTGTTTTTTGACTTCTTTCAGTGACCCCCTTATTTGATCTTATTTCTACCTTTTCTGTTAGTTCATTCTTCTGTTATTCTCCCTCTGTTTTACTTGGTGACATGTAGAATATAATTGTGCATTGACCTAGGAGACAAATGACCATCTGCTTTGCACATTTAGGATGTGATGTTGCCTATAACTCTTCATAGTTTATAATTCTAATTTACATTTGAAATGTGTATATGATGCTAGATTCATGGGTTAAAATTGTAATATTATTTTGGCAGATAGTTATGTTTTCCAAAGACTTCTTCTCTGGGTACATATTAAACAGTTTCATCATATAGTGAACTAACTTACAAACCCTTGACCGCACAAATTAGAAACTGACTGAGTTGGCAAAAGCTCATCTACTTTTTGGAAGAAACTTAAAACTCAACATTTTATTTGTATTGTGCTCATATTGTGTTATGAAGATTTCTAACATGGTTGTTTTACTTTCTTTTTTTTTTCTTCCTTTCTTTCTGTTGAAAACAAAGTAGATGAATCCTTCACTATCCTTGTTTTCAAAGCTATTGCTGCTTCAAAGCTTATGTGCTATATGCTGATATCTATATGCTAGTCAAAAAAAAAAAAAAAAAAAAAAGTGCCCCAACTTGTGCCTGTAATCTGTCTTTTAAATCTGCCACCATGTAACCTGCCCAAAAGGAGTTTGAAGATCTAATTTTCAGATAGGGAGCTTGTCCCACCTTGTATGACTCCCCTTGTACAAGTAAAGCAGGTATGGTAGAGTTTCAGGTGAGGCTGGAAAAATGATTGAGAGAATGATAGAGGGACAGAACTGGGGACCTAAAATTGCAGAAATACCAGGAGTCCCTCTGTTTTATCCTAAGACTAATTTGATCGAAAGACTGTAAAGTGAACATGGACTCCTAAGTCACACATGTAAAGCATTAAAGCTTCTGTAAGTTACTACAGAAGAAATAGAAAGTTAATACAATGAATCAAAATGAGGGTTTTATTAATGATTTTCTGCTTGGATTTTATTTCCTTGATAGGTTTCATAGAACATGTGTACAATCCCAGCGTTTACGAGGTGGCGGCAAGAAAACTGTGGGTTCTGGGCTACATTGTATGATACTGTCTCAATAATAATAATAATGAGAAGAATAAAATAATTAAAAGGAGAACTTTTGTTCTTTGCTTCCAAACTAAAAATTCTAACTAAAAATACCAAACTAAAAATAAATGCAAAAATAGCAAACTTAACATTAAAGGTGTCCTCCTACGTCTAGAGAAATGGCCCAGCAGTTAAGAAGAATGACTGATTTCCTGGAAGATCCAGGTTTGATTCCCAGCTCCCACATAGTGGCTCATATCTATCGGTGACTCCAATAGCAGAGTAACTGATGCACATGACTGGCCTCCATGTGCAGCAGACACACACACACATGGTACACAGAACTTTATCCTGGCAAAACGCCCATTCATAAGAAAATAGCAGACTCCTCAATTATTTCAGCATACATTTTGTTGCCAAAGAGATACACTGGGGGATGTGAGTGGGGGGATGGCTTGCTTCTATAAGGAGATGAAAGCCCAATGTGAATTTGTATAATCATCTAAGAGTTAATATACTAAATATATACATGTGTGTACCTATTTTTAATTGATCCTCAACTAGGATGTAAAATACTTTAATGCCTTGTATAGATTCAAATAATTAGTCATATACATTTGGGGTACATTAATAGATAGTTGTTGGATGATATCTGTTTGAGGACCACAGGCAGTACTAAACTTGAGAAAAGAAGAAAGACAATTATATCATGTAAAATATTTAAAGAAGCCTAGGAAAATTTTTGGAGGCTAGAATTGTTTTCTTTTATCTTATCACCTTCAGTAGCTTTGCATGATACTACCAAGTAAATTTACTCAAACAAAATATAATAGTAGCTTACTCTGGGTTGACCTCTAGTCGTGCATGAACTGGTTTCACGCACCATGTAATGGTTCAATATTTTCCCATCGGTGTTGGTTTGCTTGGTCTTATGAGGTAAATCTCTGTGCATCTTGGTTCAATACACAATCTTCAATAATCCTTTCCATTCTAAATACCGACAGATATTGTGATTTCACTCTAGCTCACTCTTTATCATACACAGAGAAGCAACTTCCTTAAGATAAATTGACAAACCTTTTCTAATGTGAGCTCTGCTGTGAAAATGTTCCCAGTGCCCTGAGCCAGCTAAGGTAAAGCTGCATTGCAACAGTAATTTCAGAAGCTCTCTTCTACCCCTGTGTTCCTATTTCATTCAAAATGTCTTTACCAGATCATCCTTCTCTTTGGACTCTAAGATTCTGACACTATCGACTATGCAAATGTGTCTCCTATATTCACTTTCAAGTGTTCAGTCTATACTCCACCCCAGGCTTATTGACCATGTCCCTTTCTCATCCTATTCCTTTAAGATGCATTACTGACTGTAAATAAAAATGTAAATATCTCTTTATGGGTCTATTATATCTCTTATTCAAGTTAATCAGATTCTTTAAAATTAGAGTACGTGTATAACCACTAATTGTCTTTAATAAATGATGACCACTGTCTTCACTCTTAGTACAAAATATGGAAAATATGGTCCTGATGCATTTAGAATACATAAATCCATATTTGCCTGCTTGATTTTACTAGTGAAAGTTACCTGTGAAATGAAGCAAGAGCAAAGAGATGATTTGGAGGAAAAGAAAAAAAATGCCTAGAATCACTGCCTTTGAAGCCTTATTTTTCTTAATGGCTGAAGCTCAAATAGTATTCTTTTGATGAGTTGCCATTTTGGTCCTCTGATATAGGCTTTTAAATATGTCTTTAAAATGTGGTCCAAACTGTCTATTGCTTGATATTTGACATTGTTTTCCCTGAAAGTATTTTAGTGCTTACTTGGACATTGGATATTGTAATGGCTTAAATTTGCTTTGTCAATCCATTCATTGGCTACTGCAAAGCAGGCATTCAATATGTAATGCAAAATTAGCCAAAAGTGTCACTTTGGCTTAGTAAGAGGTAACTGAACTTTCCAGTGTTATAAAAGTTTAACCTCGGCCTGGGCTGAGCACCAGGATCAACATACAGCTTAAAATGACTCATTTTCTTAGAGACTCCATTTCTTCATCTTTTGCTGGTAATGGAAAATATGCCCAACTCCAGTCATGTAAATGACTATGATATAGGTTTTAGTAATCTAAACAGATTAACTTATCAGTCCTGTTCTTTGCCTACATACATTTAGTCATCTAGTTCCACACATTTAGGAACATACATAATCTTCAATTTAGATCGGATTGTAAAGCATATACATTTTTCTTTATCAGAGACAAATAACATAACCACCATCCTTAGAGGATGAGAGCAATTACTGTGCAATCCATCACTGCCTTTTTTTGTAAATTAAGGTATCCCTACACATGCAGCATTCTCTTGAGTACAAATTACTCAACATACTCAACAAAAAGAATATACTCAGTTCTTTTCACCATCCTCTCTAATCAAAGACATCATCTCCTCTCACACATAAAAAGATAAATGTGGATTCCAGGCAGGGAAGCTGGTAGGCTGACTAGAGAGCTTCACCTCCCCCTCCTCATTTCCAGATCAAACCCATCAGTCTCTTCCCCAGCTCTGTAGCAGACCACATGCTGCAAACTTCACTACCTCCCTGATCCAGGTTCCAATTTATAACAGAGATCACATCCGCCAAAAATTCCTCCCAACTCTTCCAGTTATCCCAGCCCCCAACTGCCACAGGCATTCCCTGAGAACTCATCAGCTAAGCTGCCAGCTAAGCAAGTAGGCCAGCAAAGCAGGTAGTTGGATTTCAGATCTTCACTCTTTTCCTTTCCTTCAAATCTCCCAGTCTCATCCCTAGCTCTACAGCAAACTACCATTTATGGCCACTCCTCAATTTCTGCTTTCATTTCCAGAGGACTAAACAGATCCTGTGGAACACACTGCTTTTCTTTGTCCAGTGGACCTGCTGAGCCAATCCATTTCTAAGCTCATGCCCATTCCTAAGTGTCAGCTCCCAATACTGAGAAAGATATTTTACCAGGAACCTCCAGACAGACACCTGGCAGGTTCCCAAAATTCTCTAGCAGGCAACACACAGCTCCCACAACCTTCTAAGAACCAGAAGGGGAAAAGAAACCAAGGAATAATACACCAACCCATCAAAGACGAAACCGGAAATGAGCACCTAAATTTATGATCATTCCAAACACAAATGCCTAGACTCCATTATAAAAACACAATAAACACCAATCAGGAGAATATGTCTCCAAGATACACACAGCCCTACTGCAGTATACCCTAAGAATTTCATCAGAGCTGAAGCACAAGACAAAACCCACACACTCTTCTTTATGAATATGATAAAGGTCTTTAAAAAGAAAGTAAATGAATATCTTAAAGAAAATATAAATAAACAATGGAAGGAAATGTGTAAATCAGTTTAAGACCTGAAAACTAAAATAGAATTAATAAAGAAAGTCCAAAATGAGGCAAACCTGGAAATGGAAATTTTAGGAACATAAATAGAAGCAGAGCTTCATTAAGAGAATACAAGAGATGAAAAAGAGAATCTTAGGCTTTGAAAACATGTTAGAAGAAATGAATAGTTTTGTCAAAGAAAATGTTGAAAAAAAAATCCTGGTATGAAACCTTCAGAAAATTTAGGGGATGATGAAATGACTGAATCTAAGGAATAATAGAAATAGAAGAAGGTGAAGAAACACAGGTAAAAGGTACAGAAAATCTTTGCAAAAATATCACAGAAGAAAATGTCACTAACCTAAAGATGACTGAGACTACAAGAAACATACATAACTTCAAATAGACTGGACCAGAAAAGTTTTCCTCACCACATAATAATCCAAAGACTAAAAGCACAGCTCAAGGGGAGGTCCCAAGGCCTGACACTATTACTGAGGCTATGGAGCACTTACAAAAAGGGACCTATCATGACTGCCCTCAGAAAGGCCCAACAAGCAGCTGAAAGAGTCAGTGCAGATATTTGCACCCAACCAATGGACAGAAGCAGCTGACCCCTGTTGTTGAATTAGGGAAGGATGAAAGAGGCTGAGGATAAGGGTGATTCTGTAGGAGCACCAACAGTCTCAATTAATCTGAACCCCTGAGATCATTCAAACACTGGACCACCAACTAGGCAGCATATACCAGCTGATATGAGGCCCCCAACACACGTACAGCAGAGGACTGCTGGGTCTCGACTGAGTAAGAGAAGTTAAATCAGGATCAGACAAGCAATTTAAATAGACTTATAATACCTAGTGCCACAGAAGAAGTAATTTAAAATTTACCAGGCAAAAGAAGCCCAGAGCCAAATAGTTTTAGCACAGATTTCTATCAGACACTCCAAGAAGAGTTAATGCTAATACTACTCAAATTGTTCCATAAAATAGAAACAGAAGGAATATTGCCTAATTCGTTTTATCCTGATTTGACATTTGTGCTGATTCTAAAACTACAAAAGACTCAACAAAGAAAGCAAGATACACACCAATTTCCATTATGAACTATATTCAATTTTTCCCATAAAATACCAGGCCCACATCAAAAAATCACACTCCACAATAAAGTAGGCTTCATCCCATAGATGAAGGGATAGTACAACATAAATAAGTTGAAATCAAAATCTACCATATAAACAAACTAAAACACAAACAACATGATCATATCATTAAATGCAGAAGAGGCCTTTGAAAAATGCAATACCCCTTTAGATAAAAATCCTGTAGAGTCTAGAAATATTGGGATATATAATTCAACATGATAAAGGCTGTGCATAGCAAGCACATCAAATTAAGTGGGAGAAATTCAAAGCAATTCTATTGAATTTAGAACAAGATGAGGTTGTATATTCTTTTCATCTTGAGGTAACTTTGTCCAAGTAAGTGAAATACTTGTAGGATGAAAACTTCAAGTCATTGAAGAAGGAAATTGAAGATATTAGAAGATTAAAAGATCTTAAATGCTCATGGTTCATAGGATTGACATAATTAACATAGCTATTCTACCGAAGTGATCTACAGATTCAATGCAATCTCCATCAAAATTCCAAAACAATTACATACAGGTCTAAAGGAATAATTTTCAGTTTTCTGTGAAAACACAACAAACTATGGATAGCTAAAATGATCTTGAAGAGCAAAATAATTGCTGAAACTATCAAACTATATAGTCATCAAACTTTACTACAAAGCTATAGTAAGAAAGTCAGCATGATATTGGAGCAAAAACAGATATGATGATTAGTGGAATCAAATTGAAGACCCAAACATAAAATCCACACACCTGTGGATTTTTTTTTATAAAGAAATCTGAGCCCTTCCGGCCCACACCGCTCTGCTCCAGCGCAGGGCGCAAGGCCTGGGTGCCGTGCACCCACCCAGGTTTCCAGCTCTCCCAGCGATCCGGACCACCAGTAAGAGGAACACACATCTGCTCCAGTCCAAACTCGTGGGACTTGAGTCTGCAGAGGGAGATAGACAGGCGGAGGGCGGAGAGCAGACTCCTTCCCTTCCGGCCCACACCGCTCCNATCTAAAAGCTTCTGCATGTCAAAGAACACATTCATTCAAAGTGACCACCTACCAAGTGAGAAAAGATGATTGCACAGCTACATGCCTGCCAGAAGTATAATATCCAAAATATACACACAACAATATTAACAAAAATCCATGAATATCTTATAAACAAATAAGCTAATTTAAAAATAGGATACATATCTAAATAGAGAACTCTCAATAGAGAAAACTCAAATGGCCAAGAAACACTTAAAGAAATGTTCAATATCCATAATCAACAAGAAAATGCAAATCAAAACAACTTTGAAACTTCATCTTACACCCATCAGACTGGTTAAGAGTCATCTGGCCAATTTCCTCTTCTAAAAACCCTATTTAAAAACTATTCATGAAGGAATGGGTACAGAAAATGTGGTACATTTACACAATGGAGTACTACTCAGCTATTAAAAACAATGAATTTATGAAATTCTTAGACCAATGGATGGATCTGGAGGGTATCATCCTGAGTGAGGTAACCCAGTCACAAAAGAGCTCACATGATATGCACTCACTGTTACGTGAATATTAGCCCAGAAACTTAGAATACCCGAGATACAATTTGCTAAACATATGAAACTCAAGAAAGAAGACCAAAATGTGCATACTTTGTCCCTCCTTAGAATGGGGAACAAAATACCCATGTAAGGAGATACAGAGACAAAGTTTGGAGATGAGGCAGAAGGAACAACCATGCAGAGTCTGCCCCATCCAGGGATCCATACCACAGTCAACCACCAAACACAGACACAATTGCATATGCCAGCAAGATTTTGGTGACAGGACCCTGATATAGCTGACTCTTGTGAGGCTATACTGGTGCCTGGCAAATACAGAAGTGGATGCTCAGAGTCATGTATTGGATGGAACACATCGCCCCCAATGGAGGAGCTAGAGAAAGTACCCAAGGATCTGAAGGTATCTGTAACCCCATAGGAGGAACAGTAATACAAACTAACCAGTACCCCCTGAGCTCCTGTCTCTAGCGGCATATGTAGCAGAAGGTGGCCTAATTGGCTATCATTGCGAGGAGAGGCCCCTTGGGGAATGCCAGGGCCAGGAAACATGAGTGGGGTGGGTTGGAGAGCAGTGTGCGGGGAGGGTATAAGGGACTTTTGGGATAGCATTTGAATTGTAAATGAAGAAAATATCTAATAAAAAAAGAAAAAAAAGAAATAAGGAACAAAAAAGAAAGAAAAATGAAGGAAGGAAGGAAGGAAGGAAGGAAGGAAGGAAGGAAGGAAGGAAGGAAGGAAACAAGCAAGCATATTTTTAATTTTTTTCAGGGACTGGAACATGAATGTATGAATAAGATAGAAACAGGAACAAAGGAACTTTTCCTCCTTACAAAACAAAAAACAAAAAACAAAAAACAAAAAAACCCACAAAAAACAAAACAAAACAAAACAAAACAAAACAAAAAACTATTGAAAGAAACCATGATTTAGCTGGGCATGGTGGCACATGCCTTTAATCCCAGCACTCGGGAGGCAGAGGCAGGTGGATTTCTGAGTCCGAGGCCAGCCTGGTCTACAAGTGAGTTCCAGGACAGCCAGGGCTATACAGAGAAACCCTGTCTCAAAAAACAAACAAACAATCAAACAAACAAACAAACAAACAAAGCCATGATTTATCATGTCTTAGAGCAAAACAGATTAGAATGTCTTAAAATTATCAAGTGAAAAGTAGGAATATCAATGACCAATCCTAGGGTTAATATTCATATTCTTTATTATAATAATAATAACAACATCAAAAGTAAAACTGGATATGTTTTAAGATTTCTTTATTTGACTTATTCATCTACAAAATAATATAATAATAAATAGCTGTCATTATACTGCAAATATTAATTTGTTGGAATGAAAATTAAAAAGTAAATACACAAAAAATTGTGGTAATATTAGACCTCACAATGACCATTACTTTCTACATCTAGGGCCTATTTCCAAGGTCCACTTTTTTCCATAATCATTTTATGATTCACTAAGCATATTTCCATCTTCCATTTAAAATAAGTCTGTCTGGCATTCATCAACTGTCTATCCAAATTATGTATATCCTTGATCAACAACAGTGGTTCTCAACCTTTCAAATGCTATAGTTCATGTTGTGGTGACAGTGAACCATATAATTATTTTGTTGTTACTTCTTAGCTGTATTTTTGCTATGGGTATGATTCATAATGTAAGTGTCTGATATGCAAGATATCTGATATGTGACCATTTTATTAGACCCAAAAGAGGTAGTGACCCACAGGTTCAGAACCACTGTTCTATAGTGTTCTACCTTGAATCTAAGCACATTTGCAAAGAAAAGAAAGTGTGCCTTCTCTTACATCATCCAAATTATGTTTAAAAAAAGTCTTTCTACTTCTCAAATATTCTATGATCATCTCTGTTTTGGGTCTATTTAGAAGATTATATTATAGAAGATTATATTATATCGACTACATTCATTTCTCTATAGCATTGTCGCATGTCTTCATCAAAGATCATACAGATGTTTGTTTTTGAGGCAGAGTTTCACTCTGAATCATCTCAAATTTTTGATTGTCCTCATGCCTCATCATTTTAAGTACTAGCATTCCAAGCATTAGCCTCTGTTTCTGCTTTAGTTATCAGGATGAAACTGAGAGAGTGAAGCTTAAACATGAGGCAGACTAAAGTTTCATGTAAGAGCCAACTTTATTCATAGCATCAGACAATTTATATTCTGAAGATATTATTGAGAGTTAATCAAGGTCATATGAGCAAAGGTCACAAGGTTGTATAGTCATGAAAGCAGGGTCACATGAGTTTACACTTATAATGTCAGGAGGACAACCATGCTTGGAGCCATCATCTAAATATTAATAGATAAATGATGTATGATCTGAAACAAAATCGACTCCTACCTGAGAGGACCATAAAAGGAAGATCCAGCAATACCTCACCTGGGCATATACCCAGAAGATGTTTCAACATGTAATAAGGACACATGCTCCACTCTGTTCATAGCAGCCTTATTTATAATAGCCAGAAGCTAGAGAGAACCCAGATGTCCCTCAACAGAGGAATGGATACAGAAAATGTGGTACATTTACACAATGGAGTACTACTCAGCAATTTAAAACAATGAATTTATGAAATTCTTAGACAAATGGATGGATCTGGAGGGTATCATCCTGAGTGAGGTAACCCAATCACAAAAGAACACACATGATATGCACTCACTGATAAGTGGTTATTAGCCCAGAAACTTAGAATACCCAAGATACAATTTGCAAAACACATGAAATTCAAGAAGAAGGAAGACCAAAGTGTGCATACTTCGTCCCTTCTTAGAATGGGGAACAAAATACCCATGGAAGGAGTTACAGAGACAAAGTTTGGAGCTGAGATGGAAGCAAGGACCATCCAGAGACTGCCCCACCCAGGTATCTATCCCATAAACAGCCATGGTCCCACATGCCCAGATATTTTATCTTTTTCCTACTCTCATCTACAAATATAATTCTCCTTTCTTCCACTTTTCAGTTGTTCAGGGAGTCTCAGCAAACCTGGCTTCCCATTCTCTTCTTTTCTTTCAAGTAAGACAAACTGAAAGCTCCATTTTCCGTGCAGATATTTAATCTCTTACAGTCTATATTCAGCTAAGCAAATGCAGTAGGCACATATGTTATTGTCGCAGGGAAAGGTGTTGCTAGTATATAGACTTGGTCACTTTATGAATAAAATCAGGCAACTTGGGTGTGTGACCTTTGGTAAATAAACTGGGGTTTTTTGTTGTTATTGTTGTTGTTGTTTAGCTACCTCATTCATAACATAGGCATGATAAGCAGCATCCTCGTGCTGTTTTAGGAATTAAAGGATGTTGTGAGCTTGTTCTTACTTTGTTTATATATAATGATAGGGCTCTAATTCTCAGTGCTATGAGAAGAAATGTAATAGATAATTCTAAAGAGTAGAAGACTGAAAAAACAAAAAAGGAAAATTTAAAAAGCAGAAGAGGTAAAATGGTATAACAGAAATTATAGATAACTGAAATATACAGCAGATGTTAGAAGCTAATTAATAGTAAAATAAAACAAAGTGAGTGTTTTATAATGAAACATGAGTTTTAGATTTAGTCAAAGCATGTCATAATATATTAAAACAGGCACACAAAATAAAGGTAAATATTAGATGTGCTATGATGCTGAGCTAAGGACTGGAGAGATACCCAACAGTTAAGAGCATTGGCTGCTCTTCTAGAGGACCCAAGTTTGATTCTCTGCACTCACCTGAGAGCCCACAAATGTCTGTAACTCCAGATCCAGAAGATCTGATTCACACAAATGCCTGTAACTCCAGACCCAGAAGATCTGATTCCCTTTTCTGGCCTTCATTGGCATTCTTGTACATAGTACACCCTACATAAGTACAAACAAAATATCTATATACTTAATTAAAAGCCAATAAATCTTTTAAAAAATGATAAGAGAATAATCAGAAAAGAATTATAACAATAATAATGAGAAACAATGTAGAATTTATATCTAAAGTAACACAGAATAAAGGTTAGCTATTGATAATGTTCCAGTAAAGATGTAAAATAATGAAAGTATAAGTTCCAAACCACCATGCTTTGAAAGTATATCCAGGTATGATGGCACACAGCATTAATCCCAGCACAGGGTGATCTCTGTGATTTCAAGACCAGCCTGCTCTACATAGCAAATTCTAGGCTGGCTAAGCTTCACAGTGAGAATCTATTTCAAAAATAAAGCAAGGAAAAGCCATTTGTATTCAAGGATAGTCAATAAAATGTAAATATAGTATTAGATTCAAAAATACATGTTCATTAGTTGGATATTAAGCAATATACTCTGAACACCTGATCAAAATGGACATCAGAATAGAAATGCTAAACAATTGTAAAAACTAATGGAAAGTTTCTTCATTCTTAAACTAAAGGGAAGGACTGGAATCTTGAAGAGAGACATGTGGATATTTCCTGGAGAGCTGAACAGATGCCTTGATAATGCACTAAGGAGAGAAGGAGAGACAAAAGAAATGATTTCACTCAAATTCAGCTTGGTGAACCAAATAAGCTTAACTGGAGTTACTTATTGGACCTTGGTATGTTATGGGCCACTAAAACACCAAAGAAATGGGTCTCTTTCCTAACAACCATTAATGACTTATGTATCCTCAGTGAGGTTATACATCCTCATGCAGCTCCTGTAACTGGTGATGGGTCTTTGATGGAACCAATTTTGTGATGATCTCATTTAGGTAACCAATCGGCTGAGAGTTCATAAGGCAACCATAATGTTCCACCAGGAAATAGACTTCTACAACAAATAAAAGGGCATTTAGTAATTCATTCATGGTTACCGCTACAAACTAAACAGGTAGGTTTTGTGATGAGATTGGAGCTCAGTGGTAAAATGTAAAATACTTGCCTTGCATGTGAAAAGGTTCCGGTAATCCTGGAAAAAAAAAGAGTTAATAAAGTACAAAGACATGAGATTTATATTTTAACATAAACATACTTTTGTTTTTAGATCATTTCTTTCTTTTTGATATTTTCATTTCACCTTCCTACCTTTCCTTTGCTTTCTCCAAATTCTCCTATGTGCCCCCATCTGAACGTTCCAGTTATTTTTGCTCTTGATATGAAAAGCAAATATCAGAACTTCTGCCTACTACCAAAATCCATCATCAGAGCTGTTGGAATTATTTTTTACCTTTGTCATATATCCATTTAATTGGCTTATGGTGCAAATATAATATGGTCTATTCAGGTTCTGTTCAGTTCAGAGTGTGGAGTTGTTACTGGGTCTCCCATACTTTGTGTAAGATCCACAGTGGTATCTCTTCTTTAAGTTGTGGTGCTGGCAATTTGTGTGCACTCATTCTTTTTCTTTTCCTTTTTTTTTAAAGAAAATTATTTTCTTTATTCTATTTTACTGATATTTCCCTCTGATCATTAGCATATCACTTACCTTGACTCAATTTGCTCTTCTTTTTCTAAATTATTTGTATGTAGCTTCAATTATTAATCTAAACTTTAATTATTCTGATAATTTTAAATATAGTTTTCATCACACATTATTAAGTATACATCAAAATGTTAATGAATTTCATCATTTTTATAATTAATTTTGAAAACAACAAAGATAAAATAGTAAATAGAGAATGAGAAATAAACAGACTCTCCCTATTTTGCATACTAACTTTATCACAGAATTATAACTAATAAATACTGGGCAACACAGAGATTTGAACTCATGCCTGCCTCAGTTCCTTGACTTCCTCAGCAGCTCTCCCACTGTCCATTGTCCAACCACAGTGCCATCTGCTGACTTCTATAGCACTGACCTGATAAAGTCTTGTTGAAGCAGTGTTCTCACACATTGGTGGTACTGCAGATTTCCCCACACTTGATATTTAATTTTTGGGTTTTATTAGAAGTCCATTTCTACCCATGGAAGGAGTTACAGAGACAAAGTTTGGAGCTGAGATGAAAGGATGGACCATCCAGAGACTGCCGCACCAGGGGACCCATCCCCAAATCAGCCACCAAATGCAGACACTATTGCATACACCAGCAAGATTTTGCTGAAAGGACCCTGATATAGCTGTCTCCTGAGAGGCTCTGCCAGTGCTGACTAATACAGAAGTGGATGCTCACAGTCATCCATTAGACAGACACAGGGTCCCCAATGAAGGAGCTAGAGAAAGTACTCAAGGAGCTGAAGGGGTTTGCAGCCCTAGAGGAGGACCAACAATATGAACTAACCAGTACCCCCAGAGCTCCTGTCTGTAGCTGCATATGTAGCAGAAGATGACCTAGTTGGTCATCATTGGGAAGAGAGGCCCCTTGGTCTTACAAACTTTATATGCCCCAGTACAGGGGAATGCCAGGGCCAAGAAGTGGGAGTGGGTGGGCAGGGGAGCAGGGTAGGGGTGGGCATAGAGGACTTTCAGGATAGCATTTGAAATGTAAATAAAGAAAATACCTAATAAAAAATTGGGAAAAAATAGAAGTCCGTTTCTTCCCACTGGGATCCTTCCTCATCCTAATTCAGCATGACCCAAGACTCGGCATGATTTCAATTTCTTGAATTATTGGTCTTTGGTGATTGGAAAAGTACATTTGAAATGGTAGATCTCATCTTCACTCACCACTGAAGTGAACAAATACATGAAGGGAAGAACGGCCTGTCCTGTAACGTGCGGTTGGCACTTTTCTCATAGAGGAGTTCCCATATGTTCTCAAGGAAATATAATCAGAGCCTGGGAGAAGGCTTTGAGGGTAAAAGTCCTGGTCAAGAAGCCTGGATTCTATCTCTGGAATCCATGTGGCAGCAGGACAGAAGCACTTGTGGCAAGAAATCTGATTGCAACCATGCCCCATATACATGGCCACACATATATACACACAACCCACATGCAAACACATGAGTGCACAACTAAGTGGATCCAAACAACTCAAAAGAATTTAATAGTATCACTTTGCTTCATGATTTTCATAGATTTTAAAAATCATGTTAATTTGCTTTATCAAAATGAACCTTTCTCATGCCTGGCAGGATGTTGTGTTTTATGTGTGTACTGGGCATCCAAACTTGCTCTAGTATTCTCAGAGAGCTTATGTGGTTCAGGGAATTGGGGTGGTACTAAGTGTTGAATCTATTTGGGTGACATAGAAAAATGTTAATATTTAAAACTGCTCTTTTGGAAAGACAGTTGTTGCAACTTCTACTCTGCCCATGGGAACTGCCTTCTCTGTGACTTGCATAGTAAAAACGTTCTTAATTCTTTTAAAGTAGGTTTTCAAGTTTTAGTGGCTCTGAGTTAATGTCTCTCCACTGCCATAAGGCTCTGAGGCTACACCACTCTTACCAGCTCCAATTTAGTGAACTAATTTATAGCCACAGACTAAATAGTCTCAACTCAGACAGACTGCATTTTAAGTGGTAATGATTTTCACAAAAGATATCCAATTCTCTTTCTCCTCTGGGCTAAGATATCGCACATGATGGAGTAGACATTTTGCTGCTCTCCTATGAGGTAAGTTGTCCACCTTCATGTAACATTCATGGAAGTCTTTCTCCCCACCCCCCCCCGCCCCCGTGTCTTTCCTCTTCCTAATTCAGCATAACCCAAGACTCAGCATGATTTCAATTTATTGAGTGTCTGTTTTTGGTGTTTGGAAAAGAACATTTGAAATGTTCTATCTTATCTTTGCCCATCTGCTCATCACTGAAATGAACAAATACAAGAAGCAACTGGGGAAGGGATGCATTTATTTATATATTATAATGTTTGCAAATTTAAATAATAATAATTTTGAAAATTTTTGGTTGAATAATATTTAGTTATTATCCATTGTAAAACCTTTGAATAATGTATTACTTTAAGTGACCACAATGTATTGATACATTGAAACTGAAAAACTCTGTACTATGACCGTGGCCAGTAGTGATAGGAAGGGGACTAAGATGCAGAAGATCACTGTGTGGTGATTTCCAGATGGTACACTCACTAAATAATGTCAAAAAATAAAATAAAATCTATAGATTCCTAAACCTTTAGGTTGTTCTATTTCCTTTTGCTACATGAGCCATGATGGACGGCCATTCTCATTGTTCACTGCATAAGTCAGGATAGATGGCCATTTCCACTGTTCACACCTATTTATAGTCAGGGTCATTACTACTGTCAGCCTGATCTGTTAATGATAATCAAAGTAGGCAGGCAAAGAATACTTGGAAGATGGCTTGCATTGATGCTAACTATGCTAACATTGCAATGCCAATGGGACAACATAGGACACTGGCTTTCAGCCATCTCACTAATTGAATAGAACAGTCTGCTGATGAGAGCCAGAAAACAGCAAAGCTTCAGGAAAATGAAGAACTCTGTTTGCAGGACTTGTGTTTCTTCTGTCATTATATCATGGATATCAGTATGGTTGAAAGGCTCCAGATTCATCTCGAGTTCATTGTGATCTGATATGGTAAAATGTCTAGTATGAATGATTTTTTCTTTAAACCATGGATGTGGTTGACAATGTTGTGGTGATGAATACTGCCAACTTGACATGGTCTAGAATCAACTCAGATATAAGCAACTATGCACATCTTTGAAGTACTTTCTAGATTGTTTTAATTGAGGCAGGAAGAACCACCTTAAGTGTGGGTAGCAGCATTCACAAAGTGGGGTTCCAGACAGCATAAAATGGAGAAAGAAAGCTGAGCACCAGCATTCCTCTCTCTCTGCTGTCTGACTGTGGATGCTACAAGGCTGAGTGCTTTATATTCTTGTCATTAAATCTTTGCTAATACAACTGACTTTACCATCCATCTATATCACAATAAACTCTTCCTTAAGGTGCTTGTTCCAGGCATTTTGACACAGTGATAAGGGAGCAGAAAAGGAGCATTGTTTACCATCATTGTCGTTTTACAGCTGATAATACTAATACTTTATCTAACAATTCAAGTTCAGTCTGTCAGAATTGAGTAATTCTATAACTTAGGGTATTGCAACTCCATATACCATAAACTTATGATGCTCTAAATAACCACATGCTGTTTATCTTCAAATGTCTTCTGTACATTGATATTGTATACACAGAGCTGGTCAGTGCCTACTGTGAGTTCAATACATGTAAAGTATCTGCAGTGAATGTTATTTGTGAGGCACAGAGAAGAGTATTCCATGGGGTTTGGAGATGAATAACTTGAGGGACTCATGAGAACTGTGAAGATAAAATAGACCCAAATGCAAACAACTTTCTATGTGTACTGCTAGTGCTTTTCTTTTGGCCAAATAGATAACAAGAAACTAATAAATTGTTATGAAATGACTTTGGGTTAATAATTGTCATGCAAAGTATTTATATAACAAAATTTAGAGAATTGGGAATATGGGATTATGTATCATGATGAAGCTTATCTCTGTTCATCCACATGATACTCAAGAGATGTCCAGCAAGGTAAATAAATGTTCAATGAAGATAGAGAAAGATCAAATACAAACAAGTACACATACCTTGTACTGTAATGAATTGTTAGATAAAGTATTAGAACTCTGTATCAAGTTCCTAAGCTTACAGTAAGTCCCTGTGGCTTACATATACACTTTCCTCTAGACATACCAGAGTATGTTTACATCCAACCCTAAGCCATATGGTCTCAAATCTTTAAAATATCCTCCATAAAAATGTCTACCATGTATATCTTTCCTTAGCTGATGCCAACACTTTACCCAATATCTTGCATTCAGACTTCTATGTGATTTGGATTGTCTCCTAAGTATGCTATTTTAACATATTTTGAGATTTCTCACTGTAATTTCTCTTCTGTTATAGTTATGAAGATATCTATATAGGCAGCTACAGAGATGGTACATTAATTAAGAGCACTTGTTACTCTTATAAAGAACTGTTTGGTTCCCATCACCTACATGGCTATTCACTGTAGTTCTAACTATAGTTCTAAGAATTCAATAAGTCCTTCTAGTAACTGTTGGTACCGTACATACGATACACTTATACAAACAAAATAATGCACAAAAAAGTGAAGATAAATTAATCTATTAGTTTATTAATTATGCAGAAAATAATACACAGAAACTAAAGATAAATCCAAAGGGGGAACCTTAGATGAAACACCCAACAGTAGGGAGAGGGAACTTATAGAGCCCACCTCCAGCAGGAAGTCAGGACATCAAGTGAGGGGTGGGGCTGCCATCCACAGTCACATCTCTGACCCATTGTTCCTGTCTGACAGAATTATAGGGATGGTAATGGAGAGGAACCTGAGGAAAAGAAGGTCCAGTGACAAGTCCAAGGTGGAATCTAGCTGAAGGAGAGGTCCCAAGGCCTGACACTATCACTGAAGCTATGGAGAGCTCACAAAAAGAGATCTATCATGACTGCCCTCTGAAAGACTGAACAAGCATCTGAAAGAGTCAGATGCAGATATGTGCACCCAACTAATGGACAGAAGCAACTGACTCCTGTTGTTGAAGTGGGGAAAGCTGAAAGAAGCTGAGGAGAAGGGCAATCATGTAGGAGATCCAATAGTCTCAAGTAATCTGTACCCCTGAGATCTCTCAAACACTGGACCACCAAATGGATAGCATACAACAGCTGATATGAGGCCTGCAACACACATACAAAAAAGGACTTCTGGGTCTGTGTTCACTAAGAGATGATGCACCTAACCCTTAAGAGATTGGAGGCCCCAGGGAGTTTATAGGTCAGGTGAGGGTGGGGGTTGAGGGCATCCACATGGATATGGAGTGGGGTGGGAAGGAGATGTGGAATGTGGAGCAGATGGAAGGTGGATGCGGGGGCAGGGAATGGAATATGGAGTGTAAAAAATAAATTAAAAATAAAATAAAAAATTTTTAAATGTGTTATTTAGAACCTTTTGGTTTCTAGCAAAGAACTCAAGATGTGATGTGTAACATTTCTATACATCCAGGTCAGTAGAAACCAGGAGAAGCATAGCACCTGTCTTGAGCATCTAGTATTTTTCTGAGTATCTAAATTAAACAGGTATTATGATACCAAAAAGCCAAGGCTCCCTCAAATCAAAAGATTTAAAAAAATAATTTGAAGATATGACTTGTGATTTTCTCAAGCACCTTTAAGCTATCTGTTGAACAAATATTGCCAACTTCAAGATTTAGATCTAAATGTTAATTTCACTTAAAGAAGATTTTGCCAAGGGGAGGGCACTTGTTTCTGTGTAAAGCACTTCCACCAATACTGTTATAAAGCCATCATACTCACTTTATTAAGGAGCCCAGGTATGTACCACAACCCTCCCCACTTTACATATAATAAGATTAAACCTGAAACTAATGGAGGCAATGCATTTCAATTCAATGTCTCACAGCTCATAAACACAAGAGTGGTTATTCTACCCAGGGCTCTGTAGCTTCCAGTCACTCATACTTTTCCATTACATCACAGACGTCATTGATGGTTCCTATCTGCCAGGTTCAGGGAGGTAGAAACTCAAGAGACCAATTAAAGAACCATCAGTCATATCAGCATGTAGAGGCCAGCAGACATGACAGGCTGTGCAGTGAAAGGTTCAGTGGGACTCTGAAAGCTCCTCTCTTTAAGTTACTAAACATACAGCTCATGTTTATTTGAGCAACAGGCAAGGCTGTGTTTTAAGGTAAGTCACATAGCATGATTTACCGAGCATGGGGACTTACTAAAAAGCATCTGCCAAAATCAATCTAGCCTAAATATGAAAATGTATTACACATCAAAGTTCATACACATGAAATTTGACAAATGCCACTGCAGTGGGTTTCTAGACAAATAGGGGCCCTGAATTTCATCCTTCACACAGTTAGATCTTTTCCCAGCTCCTCCAAAGCTGTAAGGGTCATACATAAGTACGACTTGTTCTGGTAGTCCCTAGGATTAGCTCACACATTACAGATTTCTTCGGAATACTGGGCTGAATTCTTAAAAGTTCTTGGCACTCATTCTTCTACCCTCAAAAGACAGTTCTATAGTCTCCCTCCTTCTGGCACTGTCCTTCTTATTTCTCTTACATATCGTTACTTCATCAGATGTATGTCCTCAACCTGATTCCAATTTTATTTTGTTTGTTGGGCCCGTGAACCTGGGTAACCCAAGGCACATGGCCAAACATCTGGGAACAATAAAAGCAATATTACAGAAGAAGAACATCAAGAATCCTGTAGCCATAAGGTAATGTTGGTTAGCTCAGAGAAATACATAATAGTGTGCATGTGTGTTCTTCCATGAGAGTTGTGTTCTCCAAGCTGACAAAACTAGGTCAAATATCCCTGACAATGTATTTTCAGGACATGAGGCTGAGGGGAAACAGCATTTGCCTGTGCATCTGGTCCTGATTTCAGTCTTGATTTGTCATTTCTTCAGATTGTCTTAGACTTAGGGAACCCTACAAACTACAGTGTGTGTGAGTGTGTGTGTGTGTGTGTGTGTGTGTGTGTGTGTGTGTGTGTGTGTTAGATGATCAACTGAAAAGGAAAGGGCAGAGAGCCCCTATATTATTTTTCTTCTTGTGTTTCTTAGGTTTTCCTTTCATAGTTGGGGTCCAGTAGAGATAGGAAGAGTCTATGACAGTCTATTTTTTCTTATCCACAAGCATGGTGATTCTTTTCACTGTTTATGGGAATTGCTTTGTCACTAGAATTTAAGACAGTATTGGGTTGATGGGTGATGTGGACTGTATTCGGTGATCACACAAATCTGAAAGTGACTCTCTGGTTTTCTTTGTACTACTGTGAACCACACTGCTTATAGATGTCTTCATCAGCTGCTAGTTTTATAAAGTTTGCACCCACACTTTCTTTTTCACTGAACTCCTCCTCCTTCATGTCTTACCAATTAACTCAGAAAGGGCAGCCCTATTCTTCCCTTGACTGTTTTAAAGACATTCTAATGCTATTGATTAAATTTCCCTTACATCTTTTAACTTCAGAATTAGAGGTTTAAATGCCTAAGGTTCTGAAAATAATTGCAAGTTTAATGTGCTGCCCCAAATGGGACATTCATACCACTCCCTTCATAGAGTTAGGAAACATAAAGGAAGAGGAAATGAAAAGAATGTAAGAGACAGAAGTTAGGAAGAAGGATTATAATTTTTTCTGTGAAGTATGCATTAATATAACCATGATCTCAGAACATTTGCAGCTGCCTGAAATAGGGCATAGAGGACTGGACTTGCCAACAGTTAATCACACAGGTGGGAAGGATCTCATGGGACTCTGCCACTCACTGATAAACTAGTAGCTACTAGTGGATTCTGGGGCAGGAAGTGTGGGGCAATGGGCTATGCACAGACAGTCTGGTCTCTAGTCTAGTTGAGGTCTGAACCCTGGTGAAACCCAGTGGTGATAATTTTCACCTACATGGGACAGAAGGCATTCCCTCATGTCTCCTGGACCCCTAGCTCCTGTCGAAGTTACTGCCCCCACATCCCCCACAGGAGAAGCTCCTGGATTTCAGTCACGTAGGCAATGTCCCAAGCTTCTGACCTACAGACTAGACTCCTTCCAGTTACCTAGCAACAGCAAGTTAACAAGTCCACTATAAGAGGGGCTGCTTGACCCCTCCTCAGTCTCTTACTCTCTAACCTCTTACTCTCTAAGCTCTCTCTTTCTCTTAAGCTTTCACCTTTCTTATTCTCTTTTCTCTTTTCCCCCTTTCTCCTCTTGGCCATGGCCAGTCTCTCTCCTTTTATCTTTTCTTTTTTCCCTGCCTTTCTACAATAAAGCTCTAAAACCATAGACTGTGTCTGTTCATCAAGGCCCAGACTAAGGACTCTCACCTGGGTGGAAACCTCTCTCTCTCTGCCCTCTTCCCATATCTCTGGAGCCTGGTGCTGCTCCGGAGCCCCTATTCTGTTATTAGCTCCTCTGCCGTATCCAGCATGGGATGCTGGAGACTGAGAACCTGGTACAGGGGGGCTGCCCTTTGTCCACCCTCTGCTATGTGGGGTCAGTGGCTTCACACAGCCAAATACCCACTGGGGCCAAGTGGAAAGTGTCTGGCAGTCCTCCCATGTCCACCTGCCCAGAGCACAGGAACTCTGGCTGGATGTGGGCTCTTGTCCCTCTTCCCCTATGTCCACAGCTCTGCAAGGAAGAACATTTTCAGTTGCACTTCAACTGTCAATCCTACTAGGCAGCAATGATTAGCTACAAACTGATGATCACACAGATGACACTGGTTAAACTCAGCATATTACATAAGAAAGTAATCAAACATGAATAGTGTAAAAGGATTTGGAAAGGGTAAAGATGGGATTGATGTGAGGTGCAAAGATGATGGGTGTAGCAGTAATCAGAACATGTAAAATTATCCAAAACAGAAATTTAGCAAAGTTTTCAGAAAGTCACTTCTGGGATCAGGATGCTGCCCAAGGAGAAAGTGCTTGTCTGGAGTACAGAAGACACAGGTCTTCATAGGAAGCCATTACTGGTCCTTAATTATATCCTTATTGAAAACTAAAAATATGAATCTCTGTAGCTTCAGAATCTTTCTTCAATGAACATATCTATGGCTCAAGGGAAAGAATAGATGAACTATATCTCTAAAGAGTGCCAGCTTGTCTCGGGGGAAAATATACCAATGCCTGGCAAACATGGAGGTGGAAGCTCACGGTCAGCTATTAGATGGAACACAGGGTTCCCAAGGAAGAAGGAGCTAGAGAAAGTACCCAAGGAGCTGAAGGGATCTTCAACCCTATAGGTGGAAGAATAACCATGAACTAACTAGTACCCCCTNCTAGTTGGCCATCAGTGGGAAGAGAGGCCCCTTGGTTATGCAGACTTTATATGCCCCAATACAGGGGAACGCCGGGGCCAAGGGGTGGGAGCGGGTGGGTAGGGGAGCAGGGCCGGGAGGGGGGATGATATAGGGAACTTTCTGGATAACACTTGAAATGTAAATGAAGAAAATATCTAATAAAAGTTGAAAAAAAAAAAGAAAAAAGAGTGCCAGCTTTACACAAAAGGAAAAGCAGACTCATATTCTCTTTGAACAGTTCATACAGACATTATTTTGCTGTTGTGTGACAAAATATTTTCTTCTCTGTTGCCATTCTAGGTTTTACATGGACAAATATTTGGTCTCTCAACATCCTGCTGAGAAAAATACCCAGACCCAGAAGTTCTTTATATTCTCTTTTCTGTGACCCCAGTTCAGATCTTTAAGTGTCTATGTTTTGCTTATCATATGTGTAGAACCTAAAAAAGAAACTAGAGAAGGGCCATGGGAGTGTATTAGTTACCTTACTTTTGCTATGGAAGAAGATTCAGAGGAGTCAAAGAAACTTTGAGAAGGGTTTTATTTTGGCTAATAGTTGCAGAGGGGGTAGAGTCCATTATGGCTGAGAAGGTGTAACAGCTAGAAGGTGAGACTGGCCTAAGAGTAGAGGGTAGCCTGATCACATTCATTCACACAGAGAGAGTAAAGAAAGAATAAGTGTGTCCAAACTGTAAAACCTTGAAGTCCTCCTTCAGTCACATGCTTCCTCCAGCAAACTACATCATGTGAAGGTTCTATTTCCAAGCAGTGTCACTAGTTGTAGACCATGGGTTTGAATACATGAGCCTACAGGGAAACATTTCATAAATAAACCAGAACTGCGGGGGAAGAACATCTTAAAGGAGAGAGGATAGTAGAATGTGGGTTGAATGTAGGAGTATGAGTAATAATGAGCAAGAATGGTATAAGTAGGCTGGAGAGATGGCTCAGTGGTGAAGAACACAGACTGCTCTTCTAGAGGTCCTGAGTTCAATTCTCAGCAACCACATGGTGGCTCACAACCATCTGTAATGAGATCAAATGCTCTTTTCTGGTGTGTATCTGAAGACAGGTACAGTGTACTCACATAAAACAAATAAATAAATCTTTTTTTTAAACAAAAAGACAGAATGTTGTAAGTGGAAAAAGGGATGGGAGAGGATAGCAGAGGAGTGTGTGCGGGTAGGAAGAACTAACACTAACGGTGATTGAAAAGCTATAGGAAGACCTACAGTTTTACAAGATTGCTAAAATTTATGATAAAAAGCGTTTTAATGGAGGTAGCCTGCCGATGATGCTTTCCATGGAAATACTGCCTTAGAGCCAGTTCTGAGCTTAGATAGTCTTAGTAGAGTTTATATTGTCCATAAATTTTCATGTCTTTTTCAACCACATTGTTTATCACTGACAAATCTACACATATTTCTATTTAGGTTACTTGAGGGCTTCATAATGCATATTCTTTTTATTTTACAATGTTCAAAGAGAACTCACTCAAGGTATGTCACTTTTAATATATGATGTAAATAAAGCTAGGATGGGAACTTTGTCTAAACTTCCTTTGTTTTCCATTTCATTTTAAAGCCATTTCATATTTTCTTTTTGTCCCCTGTTCAAGTTGATAAAACTGAAAAATATTTTAAATTGCATATGGAAAGACAGAACTATTTGAAAATTGCAGATTAAATTTAAGTATGCATAGAAAATCTGTGTAAAAGCTTTGAATTGATGGTTGAATAATAGAATCTCCTACATTATATATTGGAAAGGTGAGAAAACCTACTGTTATGATTTTCCTGTCTACAAAAGGAAATTATTGTGACACCAATCTGGTCTCAGGTCCTTTTCCAGATAAATAGTTCTGTGAGTGATATCACAAGTCAATAGAAGAATTATCATGCTTTTAAAAAATATCTGAAAGTAAAGATGGGAGAGCTTGAGATAAAATATTATATAGATTGCATCTCCTGGAAAAAAAAAAGAAAAAGAAAAAAAATCAAGAAACTAATGTGAAAAAAACTAAAGCTTCAGTTTTGTCATCTACATAATGGAACACCTCACATTTTCAGTTTTAAAATGCATAAAAAGGCATACATACTATAAAATAGTTTGTCCTATAAATGTGGTTAGAAAAATACATAGATTTCTAGAATCAAGTAGGGTTGGTCCACTTGTGAAACAAACTTGTGAGAATCTTAAGGCATAAGTACATTAGGACAACTATAGAATTTTTAATCCTTCTTTCTTCACTATGTCTTCAGGGAAGAGCCATATCTGGGCTTATGGAAATTAGCACAGAATGTGTATACAGGGATACAAGTGACAGACAGATTCAATAGAAACCCATCTTTCTCTGAGATAGTAAATGACATGAATCTGAGGACTGAAGTTTCTGCAGTTTTACTGTCAGAAAGGAATTCAGTCTGAAATTGAAACAATGCATGCTGAAGTAGAGAAGCAAGAAGACCAGAGAGAAGCTAAAGTACCCTTCACATTGATTATATGCAAATAATATGTCTTCCCCACCTCTAGTTTCTTGGGTATTCTCTATTATATAATCTGCAATTTTAGTTCAATTTATTTGGAAGTCCAAGCACACTAAATCATATATGAGCGAAGGTGATTTGCTTTGTGAATGAATGTTTCCAGAAAAACACTGCAATAAAGGGATCGCAAGGATGTTCCTGATATTGGCAGCACTTTTTCTCCAAAAGCTACCTTGGAGGCCAGTAGAAGCCCCTAAAGGTCTTAAAATATTTATCTCAACTTTCCCATAGCTCTTCAGTCTTAACGAGTAACAGATATAATCTAAAAATGAGCATAAGGACGACTCTAACCTAGAAAAAAAAGGAAAGAAAAAGAATGATGGTGAGATCAGGAGATGGGTTTTGTTTTTCTACTTTAGACAGAAATTGAATAGTCTGAAGATAGAAAACTGTGTCGGTGAGAAATTTAAATTGAGTTGAGTGGAACAGAATCTGAGTTTTGAATCGTTACTTATAGAAATATGTTTTGCTAGCTATCCAAGTTGGAATGGCTTGCCACATTGCAGATGTGCAAGGTTAAAGTAGCAGTATAGTGTTAACATGTTTGTGACATCAGGCATTCAGAGCAGATGGGAAACAGGAGCAGAAGCCAGCTTTGAGATGTCCTAATGAAACCGCTGCCATGGAAATTGCTTCAAGGCAGAAGACATGTAAAGCTCTTACTACTAAGTTTAGTCAGCAAGTAACTGATCACATTTCTCTGTCTTCAGTTTTCTTTCCTTTATAAATGCTCATTACTGAACAGATTTTTAACTATTTGTATGGTGAGTTATACAGCAAACATTTTGGGAGGGCTTACATGCTTTATACATTCTAAATATATGTTAAATATTTAGCCTCATTTATGAAACAAATTGAATTATTATAATTACGTATTTAGAATGCTCTCTTTCAGAAGACTAAAAGCTAGAGAGATAACTCAATAGTTAAGAGCACTGACTGCTCTTCCAGAGGACCCAGGTTCAATTCTCAGCATCCCTATGGTGGCTCATAACTATCTACTGCTCCAGGGGATATTATGTCTTCTTCGTGTCCTTAAAGGGCTCTGTATGTACGTGGAATGCGTACAAAATAAAAATAAGCAAATCTAAAAATAATAAAGTTCTACAATGCTATTAAGGGGTAGAAATAAAAGCAAGTAATTCGACCAAAATATAGGGAAAATATTACAGAGGTATAGCATCACATTGGCTAGCAACCAATTAATTGAGATATATATATATATATATATATATATATATATATATATATATATATATATATATATATATATATATATATATATATTCACTAGATTTTATGGTGCTCTTGCACTTGTTAAATATATTTTTCAGGTTAAACATGTATTTTTTCATTTATTTATAATTACTCACTGAAATATTTTTCTTCAAATATAAGATGATGAGATACTCATTTATCTGGGCAATAATCATAAGCTCAAATAATGAATTATTTTACAGAAGGAATCAGCAGTCACTAGAGAGTATTGGAGTGTATCACATGAAAGAGATATTACTTCCTTGCTTCAAAGCCAACAATAAGCCTTCACGGAACACACTGAGTCAAAGCATCCCCCACTTGCCTTTCCTGGTCACCATATTCTGTTCTATCTGTGTGTGCACTTGGATATAGAGCTGAGGTGATTTTCTGAGAGCCTAATGTTAGGAGATCTGAATGTAAGTTGTGACATCCTTTGGTCTGGCTTTCAAGATTAAATAAAAGCAACCAGAAGGCAACTGCTACATCTACTTAATGACAGGATGCTTCCTTTGCGGCCACTAGCCCTATTGCACTGACGGTTTGGTACCCTTCCCTCCATGGTGGACTATGCCCTCAAGCTGGGAGACAAACTTTTCCTGCCCAAAATACTTGTCATGTATCTGATAGTAAAAGTGATAGTGTATTAGCCTAGTATGTGCTACTGCATGTGATACTCTCAGAATCCTCTTGTAATGCAGATGTCCTTTCCATTGTTGAACATACAAGGGAGCTTGGAATAGTGGAGAAAGTAACAGGTCTGATTATTTATACCAAGATGTTTCTCTACAAACATTTTTAGAAAAACTGCACACACACACACACACACACACACACACACACACACACACACACACACACACAGGGCTACTGAACTAAATGGGGGACAACTCGACAACTGTGATTTTAATTCAAATATTTGGGGAAAGAACTTATCAGTTTATAAATCTAGGAAGAGTGTTGATAATCTTTCCAAGAACTTAGAGGTACTTTTGATATAAGTCACTTTTTAAAACCACAAACTGTTCAGAGGTGAAAGTTACATTTTGTAATCATGAATGAAATCACCAGAGGGATTTCAGTTAGTTTCAGGCAAATCTCCAAGTAGTCATAAGAATGGGACACAAAGTTTCCCAACATCAGCTTGAGGCTACCTCTAAACTTTAACTGACAACTTCGTGTTCATTAGTTTTTGGAGCTAACATTGGCCTGTGCAGTTCTAGAGGTAAACTTGTCTACATGTTAAAGACTCCATCCTCATGTCCTTCCTGTTAATACAACCTCTTTTTGTTTGAAACAAAAAGGTTCCCAACTCTTTACTTGCAACCACATTTTTCCTGCAGCTATACAACACATTTATTTCTAGTCAATATTTCAAATGAGGTTTTTTTTTCCAAGATTGTATATTTATAATAAAAAGAAATGGGCAGTGAGCAACACCATTTTTTTCAAGATGCCACCTTAAGTGCAGGCACAATGTTTGGAGCTGAGATAGCTGCTTTATAATGATGGGGGGTTAAGCCAAGTGCTTCTGGAATGCTATGGGTCCGCTTGGCATGCTCGTGTTCTAACTCATGCAAGAAAAAGAGGTTTGCTTTGTTGTTTGAATGAGTATTAGCTAGATTTCTGCTGCTTGAAAGTCACAACATTCCTTATAATAATTAATTATGATGGCTTTATTTTAAGATAGAAATTTAGAGAGTCAAGGAGAATGAGACATTGGCATCATGGGAATTTTTAATAAGCAATGCATAACAATAGTCTTTGCCTCTTGTACTTATAGAAATATCCTGTGGCCAGCAAGCCATGGGGATTCCGGGTATACATTGAGCAATTGTTTCCTCAATGAAGAGAAATACTGAAGGCAACAAATTTGCTCCTGATGGGAGACGCAAAAACTGCTGGTAATGCCAGGTGAGCACAAGATGACAATGATCTGTGATATTTTCTGTTCATAGCAGTGATCTTTTTGATTACTATTTTATGTAATAAAACTAAGACAAATTACTAACCTCTGCAGTTGTTCACTATTTATTCAAAACATCTGGATGACATGGCAGGATTCTACAGTGCAGAAAGTTGCTCTTCATCCCGGATCCAATTTGATTCTTAGGTGATTTGGTTTTATGTAGAGTCAAGAAAGCTGAGTGTTTTGCTAGTCAGACAGTGGCCCTTGGACATGAATAATTGAGAATTTCCATCTTTGTTTCCTCTCTTGTTTCTTACCCTTTTAATTAAAGATCCCAGAGTTCTCAAAATTGACTGCATGTCATCAACATCTTGTTTCAGTCTTCAGTTATTAATTGGTGCTAAATCAAAGGAACATTTACAACATTTTACATATCTTTTTATATAAATGCGTACACAGGAAGTTATTCATGCACTTAACTGGTACTAAAGCCTAGTCTTAAGCATTGCATCACATTTCCACACATATTACTCACAAACAAATCCTTTCAGTAAATCATTTGGCATCGCTATCTCCTTCCCCTTTATGAAATGTAATTCTGAGATAATTTTGAGATTTTCAGTTGCACATATGGGCTAGATGTGAACCAAGACTTAAACAAACAAGGAATTCAGTATGCTTGTGCAATAATGGGACATGTGTTGTATTTCTTTGATAACACCATTTCCTTCCTTGTTGCCTGCTGCTGCAACTGCTGGTCCCCTCCAGACATGTTTCCTCTCTTTTTGTGTGCCTTTTCTACTTTCTCTGATCCAAAAGAAAAGCTAGAGATAGAGGTAAAAATGAAAACAAGACTCTGCCTGATCTCTAAAATGTTAATACCATTTACAAATGCCACTACCAGGGACACAGGGGTTCAATTATGGTACCTCTTCTGATCCCAGAATTTTCCTGAATTCTTCTTAACATAGCCTAGGCAAGCAACTGTTCATAATCTTCATAATAAGATTTTATTTGTTCAATTTTTTGAATCAAAGTCTCACTTGGATACCTTGAAACTCTTTATGTAAACCAGGCTACCCTTGAAGGCAGACATTTGACTGCTACTTCTTCCTATGAACTGGGATTAAAGGCTTATGCCAGCATTCCCATCTTCACCAACTTTAGTTGTAGGGTTTTGAGAATTTTCCCCACTGATATAGAGTGTTCCTCCGGGAAAAGCAAACAACCATGTTAAATTTATGTAATAAAATAAAACAGAATGTTTATGAGTATGTTGCATATTATGTGTTGTGTGTTGTATGTGTGTGTGTGTGTGTGTGTGTGTGTGTGTGTGTGTACACGTGCGTGTGTATGTGTAAAGGACAGGACACAGAAAATATTTATGTGTATGTGTTTGCATAAGCTAGTTGGGGCAGAGTCAACACAATCAAATTATTTTATTATTATTGCTGATCATTATTGAAATTACAGAATTTTAATTGAATGCCTAAGGCTTATGGGTCATAGTTCAACACTTTTGATATAGTGTTTAAATAACACAATTTTAAAACCACACTACTGTAATTTTTATACTATCTGGAGTCCTTCCTGCCACCACAGCTTTAGGTATATAAACAGACACTCTATTGTCAATATTTGTTTTCATTTGAAAAATTTGGTATTTCTTAATATAGTATTCTTGAAAGTTATTAGAATATCTTGTTGGTGGTCATGTAGACTGAAATGCAAATACATTTAAAAATAATTTGAGAGGGTCTGGAGATGTTCCAGGTGGTGAAAGGCTTGCTGAACAAGCTTGAGGATCTAAGTTCCACCCCAGGACCCACATAAATGGTCAAGCATTTTAGTGCACCTGTAAACTCCAAGCTCAGAGGGAGACACAAAAGGATCATCAGAGCTCATCTAGTCCAGTAAGCCATGCTAGCTGATTGGTGAGCTTCAGAGTCAATGAGAGATCTTGTCTCATCAAATATAAGGCTGGGGAGGTGCCTCAGCAAATAGAACTTGTATTGCACAACTATAAGACTAGATTTTGTATCCCCACAGCCTACACAGTAACCCATCTATAAGCCTTGTTCAAGGGATGTATCATCTGGAAGTCCCTGTAGTAATGAGCAAGGTGACTACCCAGACTAGCTGGAATGGCAAACCTTGGATTTTATTAGATATCTTGCCACTTTGTGCAAGGTGGAGAGCTCAGGGAAGGCTCCTGACATCAACCTTAGACAACTTAAGCACACAACAGGCTTATCAGAGCACATATATACACGAGTGCCTGCACACACATCAACACACATACACTCATACCTGCTACACACATATATACACAATGGGTAAACAAATATGAAATCACACACAAACAAACAAATAAAGCAAAAGGTGAGAGAGCAAAGACACCTGAGCATCATCTCTGGCTTTTACACAAGCAGATATGTACACAAATGCTTGCACACACAGAAGCATTCACACACACACAATATTTTTTATAAATATATGCAGAGTAATGTGTGCAGCACAGAAAAAAAAACATATCAATCCTTAATAAAAGGGGGGATACTTGATATTAGATATTTCATAGTATTCTTGAAAGTTATATTGAACATTTAGACTGAAATGCAAATCTACGTAAAGGGTGGGGAGATGCCTCAATTGATGAAGGGCTTGCTGAACAAGACTCAGGATCTAAGTTTAAGATGGATTAAAGGATAAATGATCTAATCTTCAATACAATAGGAAAGAAAGGTGTGTGCTGTAGAAATTTAATGTTTGTATATAAAACTTACAATATATTTTTTCCTAAAGGAAAGCACATATTCACTGCCCTTTGAAAATGTTTATTTGCCCTTGAACACGCCACCCTTGAACATTATGAGTCTGCCTACTCTGTCTTGACTCCTAAATTCTGAATAGAGTCCAAGCAATTATGGAACCCCCCCCCAACCCCCATCAGATCTTCACATATTGCAAATGAGAATTTCAATGAACATGTACTTGGAAAATGAACGACAGATGGTCTTATATTCAGCATCTTCTTTATCTATTTTGTCAACTGAAAATCAACATCATATGTGTTTTGTATTTTTAATTCACATCTATGAGTATGCATCTGTTTCATCCGTCTTTGTTATTTTTTTTAGTTTGACTGTTTTTACAAATGCTCTGAATGACTTTTGATGTTCTCCATTATTTTGTTTCCCTTATTACTACAACTCAGGTCTCCATTGCATTCTCAAGCATGTGTTTCTCCATGCTCATTTTTAAAATAAAATGTCAACCTGACTAGATATTTTACTGTAATAAGACAATTCTGAAAATTTACTGAGGCTGGGGAAATTGTCCAGTGTCTGATCAGCCAGCACAGGACCAAAGTTCCTATCATAGAATCTATCTGAAAACAAAACAAAACAAACAAAACAAAAAACAAAACCAAAACAAACAAGCAAAAAAAACAAAAACCAGAAAACAATGTATACGAATGTTCACATTCCATTTTAGTTGTAGGGAAACAAAGACAGGCCAACCCCTGGACATCACTACTCTTTATCCTAACCTAATTGAATGCCCAGGTCCCAGTGAGAAACTATGTCTCAATATAAAGTGGATAGTAACTAGTTAACAATATCCAAGGTTCTTTTTTAGCTTCTACACAGATGTGTAGGCATATGTATGCACATTCACCCATGCATGTGCATCCTCACATGTACACACACACACACACACACACACACACACCTATTCTACATTCAAATCATTGGTGGTTTCTGAATTTTGAGCATCTGCCACAATGAAGGTCTTGAAGAGTCAAGAGGGAAAAACAGAAACAAACTTTCAAAACCATCTTTAGTTTTCACTTTTTTCTTTTCTTTATTTTTATATTACATGTTTTCTTTATTTACATTTCAAGTGTTATCCCCTTTCATAGTTTCCCCTCCAAAAATCTCCTACCTTCGCCCCCCTCCCCCTGCTCCCCAACCCACCCACGCCCACTTCCTGGCCCAGGCATTCGCCTATACTGGGGTATAGAACCTTCACAGGACCAAGGTCCTCTCCTCCCATTGATGACAACTAGGCCATCCTCTGCTACATATGCAGCTAGTGCCAGGAGTCTCTCCTTGTATTTTCTTTGGTGGCTTAGTCCCACGGAACTTTGGGGTTACTGGTTAGTTCATATTGTTGGTCCTCCTCTAGGGCTGCAAACCCCTTCAGCTCCTTGAATACTTTCTCTAGCTCCTTCATTGGGGACCCTGTGTTCTGTCTAATGGATGACTGTGAGCATCCACTTCTGTATTAGTCAGCACTAGCAGAGCCTCTCAGGAGACAGCTATATCAGGCTCCTGTCAGCAAGCTCTTGTTGGCATCCACAATAGTGTCTATTTTGGGTGGTTGTTTATGGGATGGATCCCCAGGTGGAGCAGTCTCTGGATGGTCATTCCTTCAATCTCTGCTCTGAACTTTGTCTCTGTAACTCCTTCCATGGGTATTTTGTTCCCCCTTCCAAGAAGGATCGAAGTATCCACACTTTAGTCTTCCTTCTCTTTGAGTTTCATGTGTTTTGCAAATTGTAATGGGTATTCTGAGAGTCTGGGCTAATATTCATTTATGAGTTAGTGTATATCATGTATGTTCTTTTGTGATTGGGTTACCTCATTTAGGATGATATCCTCCACATACATCCATTTGTCTAAGAATTTCATAAATTCATTGTTTTTAATAGTTGCATAGTACTCTATTGTGTAAATGTACCACATTTTCTATATCCATTCCTCTGTTGAGGGATATCTGGGTTCTTTCCAGCTTCTGGCTATTATAAATAAGGCTGCTATAAACATAATGGAGCATTTGTCCTTCTTAGAAGTTGGAGCATCTTATAGGTATATGCTCAGGAGTGGTATTGCTGGATCTTCCTGTAGTACTTTGTCCAATTTTCTGAGCAACTGCCAAACTGATTTCCAGAGTGGTTGTACCAGCTTGCAATCCCACTCATTTAAACGAAGAGATTCCAGAACATTACTGAGACCGAGAATGAATTGGTTATAAGGGATGAGGAAGAAAATATCCCCACTGTGTCATAACTCTACTTCAGAAGCCAAGTGGCAGATGTGAACTGGGAAAAGGAACACTTTTGCATGTATCTAAAATAATTCTGGCTGGACGAGCTAGGACTCTCAATGAACGTGTCAGAGGTTAAAATCTGCCATAGAGGTTTAATGATGCCACCTTAAAGGTAAAACACATTTTATGTATCAAAAGCACACTTATTTAGCACTTCTGAAAACATATACTTCATGAGTAAATGTTTAAAGATTGGAAAAATTTAAAAGGAAGACACAAATCTGTGCGGCATTAATTGAACTCAGTGGGACAGAGGGAGACAGAGACACAGCCATGGAAGCAATGCATGAAGTTGACATTTTGTGGAGACACAGGGTCATTGGAGGATAAAAATTGTAGGTAGATGCGATTGACCACATTCCAGTCTATACATGCAGAAAATTCTCCATTAATGTTTTAACAAAAATAAATAAAATGAACTTTATGAAAAATACAGAAATCTCAGAAGTACTATATCTAGTGATATGTTATACACATAAAAATGGTTTTTGGGGAGCTAGTGAGATGGTTCATCAGGTAAAGTGATTGCTATCCAGTCTGCTGACCGGTGTTTGATCCCCAAAATCCATAATCATAATGAAAGAAGTGAATCAACTCTAGGAAGTTGTCCTTTGACCTCCATGTGTAAACAGTAGTTATTACCTTGACTGCAAGTGTATGTGTGTACATGCAATCACACACATTCACACACACACACACACACACACACACACACACACACACACATACACACTCACTCACATACTCATACACAATAATGAAAGCATGTAAATGGTATTTGTGAATCTCCAAATATTCACTTTAAATTTAAGAAAAGTATAGTTTCATCATAAGGTTGTGTTTATGTAAAAATTCATCAATATATTTATCATAAAACCAGATTATAGAGAACTCTCGACTCTTATTCACTTCCTTTCCAATTTCTTTGTTTTGTTTTGTTTTGTTTTGTTTTGTGACAGGGTTTCAGGGTTTCTCTGTATAGCCCTGACTGTCCTGGAATTCACTCTGTAGACCAGACTGGCCTCGAACTCAGACATTGCCTGCCTCTGCCTCCCAAGTGCTGGGATTAAAGGCGTGTGCCACCACTGCCCCCTTCCCAATTTCTTATCTCTGGACTTTTAATAGTTTTGTTCTGTAGGAACTATATGGAAAAAGTGTGAAAAAATTCTGCCTGCTCTGCATGATATAAAAGGTCACAAAAATAACATACATGAACAAAGAAAACATGCACAATATTTTCAGAGAATACAACAATGTGTGGTTTAAGCCACAGCATCACTAGAAAATTCAGAGAAGCAACCAGTGAATTTACCCTGCATGTCTCCTAGAAAACAGTCTAAAGTTCAAATCAATAAGAGAACTTGTGTTTTTTCTCCCTCTCATCTGTCTTTTCTCAATCTGAAATGTATCCAGAGCTGTAAAACCAGGAAACTTAAAAATTGGAAAACTCAATGGTAGATGTCATTGTATTTGCCTGTTATCCAAGACCAAGATCTGGATTATGCACATTCTTACAGAAAGCTCCTCATTGCTGCCCAATTTCAACATTTGTAACAGATTATTTGGAAAACATTGTTGGGGGCAAAGCCACATCTAACAACTCTCTTTCCATACACATCAGATTTTTATTTTAATAAAAGCAAGAATCAAATCCTTTGGACACCAATTTATGGCAATGGAAGCTGTAAATAAAACATAAGAACTCTTTACAGTGAGTTTACTCATGGAAAACCTCCATGAAATCAATGGGTTTGCTTAAAGAATTTATGATCAGTTTATCTTGGACTCAGAACATATTTCATCCAGTGCATGTGAGAGCTGTACGTATGCATATGTAAATGCAGAAGTAACAATACATGTTTGCATAGGTTTTGCCTCCTGCTGCCTTTCAATGTAGGTTCTTAGATTGCCAGCTTTCAATACCCTCTCCTCAAATAAGAATATTCCATCTTGGGAGATGATCAGTTTTTACTCTTACAAGGTTCATATAAAGTCAAAGAAAGAACATGTAATGCTGGAGAAAGAGTAAAACGTTATATATGAAAGATTCATTGTCTATTTAATGTGTAAGAAGGAAGAAAAGAGGGGGTCAGGTGAGAGGTAGATTAGAATCTGATTTGACTGGCAGAAGGAATGCTGTGAGTTAAACTTTAAAGTGGGTTGTAAGTTGTAATGTCTCTGGTGTATGGTGTAAAAGAATTGAGAAGAAGAGACAATGAGACATAAATTTGTTATCAAGTTTGTTATAAATTGGGTATGGTGCAATGTCTGACAAGGAACACAGGTAGTCTTTGGAATCTCTTTTAGCTAGGTAGTAAATGCTAAAGGTAGAATGTGAACCACATGAGGAACAGAAGGGCAAAGGTAGGAAGAGTAGAGGACAAAGAGAGACCCAAAGCTATTGGGACTCAAGAAATGAAACTGAGTTGTTTAGAGGTTCGTTGTTTAGATGCCTTGTGGATTAATTGTTTTATGAACTAAGTAATGTAGCATTTCAGAAATAAAATAAGTGTTAATAAAGTGACTGACATTTGCATTGGTTTATGATTGAAGACAGTGTCCCTAGGAGCCAAAGGATTATTTTCATCAAGGGGATATTGGGAGATCATGCATAGTACTTCCTGAGGACTACACTGGAAACTGGTACTATTGTGAACCCATAACTTCAGACATGCTTATTCAGGAAAACATTCAGAACATTAAGAGAATTCTTCCCAACTGAAAAAGAAAAAGTTTGGATCAGATGTAATTTTCGTTTTTCTCAGTGTTCTTTTAAGGAGAGAAGCCAAAGAGCAGCAAAACAGGGAGAGAATGGGGAGAACGGGGTGGACAATTGAGAAATATGCTGTCAACACACAAGCTGATTCAGAAGCTGAAGTTAAAGTATTTATGGAATTTAGTCACAAAAACAACAAATAGGAATCTTTAGTGGAAGAAAATTGACTGTTAGTAAATCCATGCTTTTCCTGCATGGAATGTTCTCATGATGGTGTTTGAAAGTCCCAGTAGAATGTCTGTCTGGAATAAGGAGGCCTTTATCTTTATCTCATAGGCCAGAAAGAAAAAGAAGTGCATCCTGTCCTACCTTACTCACTGTCTTGTCATTTGTACATTAAGGGTAATGAAATTCTATTTTTATGACAAACCCCAATTTTAAAACTATGTATTTAGTTTTATTTTACATGCATGAGTGTTTGCATATGCATGAGTGCCTTGTTCATGCCCAGAAGAAAGAAGATACAGAAGGCCAGAAGAAAGAGATATAGAGGGGTTGTGAGCCACTGTGTGGGTACTGAGACCCTGAACAAATCCAACATGTGATCTGAACTATTGAGCCATCTCTCCAGGCCTTATCCTCCATTTCTTAAATGTAGGTGTGGATAGTTCTTCTGAATTAAGTGTGCATCTTTTATTATCCAGTTACAAGTAAGTCTACTGCCATTTACTGAAAAATACTATCTTTTGACTGGAACC
The DNA here is from genome assembly GCA_902729485.2 of Mus minutoides. NCBI lineage: Eukaryota > Metazoa > Chordata > Mammalia > Rodentia > Muridae > Mus > Mus minutoides. Next base: position 105,688 of record LR751181.1, on the reverse strand, counting down.
AGGTCTTTATTTCTAAGTTTATGGAAGCCATAAACCAATTGGTCAGTCATAAAGTAGTGCATTATTGGCATATATTAATACATGTAACTTTTACTTTTATTAAAGAATGATTTATTTATTTAACTTATAGTCAAACTGCAAATTTAGAACTTCTATACCAAAGGCATTGGTGCTTTGCAGTCTACCACAAAGATGTGGACTGAAAAGGAGCCTGTCCTTCAGACCTGTAAATATAGTAGAACAACTAGTAGGTACATGTATCAGATAAACATTTGAAGTGAGGTTCTTCCAAATGAAAGATGGCTGAGGATATCACATAAACTCCACTACGTATTAGCATCAAAACTTTGCCTATAATGTCTGAATCATTACTGTTTTCTTACCAAATTTGAAAATAGTAACTAACGAAATTGTATCCAAATATATTATTACTATCAATTGGCTTTGTTTTCATTTATGAGATACAGCTAGTATAAAATATAGTAGTTCATATTTGAAAATAAATTTGGACTTTGTTTTAATTCAGCAGCATTAATATAAACTCCAAGCCATGCTCCAGTGATATAGATTCATTATTAACTTCATTTGTATCAGTATGGTGAATGTACAAAATAAGAAATGTAATAAGATTAAGAAGAGAGTGTATACTGCTTATCATAGGTGGAATGTGTCAAAAATGGTGTAGTACTTAATTTCTACTGTTGTGACAAAACACCATGGTAAAGAAATATATGAAAGAAAATGTATCACTTGGGGGTTCATAATTCCAGAGGGCTAGGGAACATAACCTTCATGGTGGGGATCAAGATAGCAGGCAGGTATGCCACTGGAGCAGCAGTTGAAATCTAACATCTTGAGACACAACTATGAAACAAAGAGAAAATGAAAGTCACAAGCTTTGGAAACTTCAAAACCCACGCTTAGTTACACCTTATCCAAAAAAGCCACACCTCCTTATCTTTCCCAAGCAGTTCCACCAATTAGGAACCAAGCATTCAAGTATATGAGCTTCTGGAAGTCATTCTCATTTAAGCCACAACAACTAGATAGTCTGCTATGTGAACACTATTGTAGTATTAGTATCATAATTAGTTTACCAGATTTCTTAGAAAATCAAGATAAGTCCTAGAACTGTTAATTCACATTGACCAAGGGAGACATTTCAACCCAATAAAGGTGCGATAAATTCTACTGCAACAATATTCTACTTTTAAACACAAAATAGCATATGGGTGATGGAAATCATTAAAATGTGGCTTAAAATGGTTTTCTTTCTTTTTCTCCATTAATTTATTTCTTCATTCACTTTACACACTGATCTCAGCCACCCTCCCTGCAGCTTGCTTCCCACATATCTTTCCCCATTCTACTTCCCCCATCTCCACTGGGTACCAATCTACTCTGGCACATCAAGGTACTGAATTTCTGGACATACCATCTCCCACTGTTAAGGGAACAGGATCCACAGGCAGGCAAGAAAGTCAGAGACACCTCCCATTCAAGTTGTTGGAGGATCCACATGAAGAGTAAGCGCATCTGCTACATATGTGCAGGGGCCTGGGTCCAGCTCATGTGTGCTCTGGAAACTCCCAAAGGCCCAGGTTAGTTGACTTTGTTTGTCTTCCTGGTTTTCCTATCCCCTCTGGGTCCCTCAATTCTTCTCCCAACTCTTGAACAAGACTACCAGCCTCTGTGGTTTTCTAGTACAGCAATATCTGAGTTGAATCATTAGCAAGGAAATGGATAGCCTAGCCGGTCAGGTGAACAAATGTCTTTTGCATGTAAATTAAAATAATAGAAATGGAAATTACACTTGAGCACTCTTTTGAAAGACACTCCAGGATCCTTCTCTCTAGAAACAGTGAAACATTAAAGTTCTATTTATACAATTGATTCAAACAGGAGGGGGTGGGAAGGAAGCAGAGAAAGTAAAAAGAAAGATGAGTAAGGAAAATAGAGAAAAAGGAAGGGGAGGAGAAAATGCATATTGCTCATAGTAGCTCTTTATTTGGCTGAAAATAATAAAAGTGAAATATGTCATAGATCTAATTCTATAAATTTAACACTTCTGTGTTCATGACTTTTATAAACACACCTCATTGGTCTCTCAAGAGAATGCCTACTGAAAATAAACAATGCCCCTACCCCCCTACAAAACCCAGCTATCATGACAAAGATGGGACAGAAAGTCATCAGTTGGGGAGGTCTTGCAAACCAGTGTCTTTTGGACATGGTGGCCATTTCAGTCAGGAATTTACACTTTCTGTGGTTAATTCCTCAAGACCATGCAAAAGCAAGCCAGTCAAAATTCCAGAATGGATTCGGGGACCTTGTGATGACCTACCACTGTCTTGATAGACATTGACAGTTGATAATTGCCAAAGGGAGGACGACTCAGTTTTCTTCATGCTGAGGACCCTGGTGGGTTGTCCATGCTCCAGTAGACAGCCTTCATCCATGCACATATGAGCATCACTAATTGAACTTAGAGGGTTACAAAAGAAAAAGACACTGTAAGGCAGATATAGTGGGGGATCTTTGAGGGGTTCAAAGGACAAGAGTGAGGGGTGGATATGATCAAAATATATTTTATACATATATGAGATTTTCAAAGAATAAATTTAAAAAGCACATGAATTTTAGAAAGGGTCATTTTGGAGAAGGATAAACAGAATCAAAAGATAGAGAAAGGGTAGTTGACTTAATTAGAATGTATTACATACAAGTAAAAAAGTATCAAATGATTAAAAAGTTAAGGATAAAAATAAACTTTGAGACCCTAAAAGATTTACATATCATAGACTGAATTATCATCAGTATAATGGAATGCTTGAGTATTTTAATAGATAACATCTTTGTATATCATTGATTTGGGAAATTCCCTGTTAATGTTAAGTAAAAGAGAACATAATTTGAATGATTAAAAAAGAAATCTGTGATAACTGTCATCTTCATATCAGTGGAAGTATCTGCATAGAGGAAGTAAAAATAGATGCATAGGGAAAAAGTGGATCTACTACTATTTGGCTATGAATGCTGACAGATGTGTGAGAAAGCCCTCCTCTGTTCACTGCCCCAGAGATGTAGCACATTTATTGGCAGTGGAGATTTGTCCCATATCATGACAAGGAAAGAAAACATCCACACAAATGACAAGAAATAATCTGTTAAGAGCCCACATCAGGAAACAGGAGGAATAATGAAACATGAACGGACTACAAGATGCCATGTGGGTGAAAATAGGATTCTAATTCCATCAACAAAAGTCACATTGGGAAGAAGTTCCTCTGCTAAGACTTTTCAATTAAGTAGATTTCAAAGTGAAGAAATTGACATCAAAGGACTACTAGGCAGGGGGCAACACTGAATGTCAGTACATAGGTAAGATTGAAGTCTCAAGCATACCAGGGGAGAAGCCGGGGACAAATGAAGGATGACTGGGTCATCCCAGTTCCTGAAATGTCTTGTGGTTTGCACTTTAGGATGCACCATTTTGCCAGTGGATGTCCCAAGAGTATTAGAGAAAACAAACCAGGTTCATAAAAATAAAAATTCTAATGTTTGCCTTCTTTATCTGTTCTCCAGAGCTATTTATCTGTGCCTACTGTAGCTTATCTGTTATGTGTGTGCCTTTGCTCCAGCCAAGGACCTTCTGTTGTCAGTATGGTTATGTTTATTACCTCCCCAGAAAAACCTTTTAAGGGATTAACAGTATTTTAGTAAACTTTCCTAATAAAAATGATGGTGAAATTGCAAATTCTTTGGAGCATATCAGTAAATATTTGTAGTTTTCTTGAGTAAAATATAATAAGTATAAAAAACATAAGCCAAAATTTCTTCCTGTACCTTTGTGTGGCAAGAGTCCCTTTTTAAAAGGAGTGATCAGGTACATGCCTTCAGAACAGGGATACATTTTACCCATTTCTCAACAGCACTACTCAAAAAGCATAAGGCACACTGTGAATTATAAAAGCTGAGTATGAATCACAAGAAAACAAAGCTTAAGGTCAAACATTGGTAGTTTTTATCTCTATATTCTTGAGCAAGACACTTAATTTCCCAAATGTTTCTCTTCCTAGACATAATATTAGAAAAATAATATCATCCAGCATTCAGTGTATTTGCATGTCAGCAACCAAACTGTCTTGGTGGTTTTAATATAGTACTTAACATTCACAAGACATCTAAGTCCTTTTAATCCACAGTTTACAAATGAAGGAAATTTGGAACAGTGAATCAGATCTTACTCAAATCTGTGTACCCAGAAAGTATGAAGTCAAGATTTGAATTCGTTCATTCTTATTTATAGCACACACTTTGACCACTACCTAGTGATAAAGCAAATTGGTATCATTGACTTGGTGGGTAAAGACAGTCTTTCCATGTTTGTAGTCACTGCCTCAGGGTGAATACTACAGGGTACAGTTGTGTTTGAGATAAGGCTGCTTAAAGGATGCAATGTCTAGCAGATAATGGTTTGTAGAGAGAATGAGTTCCTATTGACTTGCTCATGAAACCAGTTGTTATTCCTGTCTCCATAGGCCCAGTATGAAAACAGTATCAAATAGTCTGGGTTTTCCCTCTCCCCCTAGTCCTTGGGGTTAAAGGATTGAAAGGAGAGCCATACTGCTATCAGATATTCTGTAGCTGCTTTGGTTTAAATCTACCTTGAACTGAGTTCATCATTGACAGGTGTGTCTTCACTGTGCTCATGAGAAGCCCATTTGAAATTGCTTGAGGAATGATGTGAAAAAAAAGACACAATAAAAGTGAACCTATCTAAAATCTACCAAGATGAACTCTCAATTCTGAACATCTATGCTCCAAATGCAAGGGTATCCACAATCATAAAAGAAACTTTAATAAAGCTCAAAGAACACATTGCAACCCACACAATAATGGTGGGAGAGTTCAACATCCCACTCTCAGCAATGGACAGATCATGGAAAAAAAAAAGTGAACCTATCTCCAGGACACATTTAGCAATTGTCTCATTCACTCTCCCAATCCTTAAAAGGCTTACCTGTGTTCATGACTTTGTCGTCAAAGACAGCTGGGTGAGAAGACGGAAGCTTTACAACCAGGCCCACACAAAGTCTTGACATAAACTCCAGAATAGAAATGTCTATCCAAATTCTATCAGTAAGTTTAAACCAAAAGGCATTCCTAGTGTCTGTTCCTAAAACCATAACTTAAATATTGTCACCTATTTTCTTTACATGGCACAGTATAATATGACCATATTTTTTTAATCATCTACCCATCAGAGTCTTAAAAAACAGAGGAACAACTTGTGGGGCAAAGAGACCACAGGAATTTAAAATTCAGATTAAATCAGAGGAGAAAGTGGATGTGAAATGAAGGGAGACAATGAAAACATATGATTCCACTTTGTGCCAATGCTCTGAGACGAATCTTCAAAAAGGACACTCAGAAGAATCTTCAAAAAGGCCTAGAATGTTTATATTTAATAGCTTTCTAATCCTCAGTGTGAGTTGTGATTTCCCACAACTGATTCAGTTACCTTATAGAGAATTTCACTATCAATCAACATACCGTTATTTTTGCACCTCATCTTGGTTTGCTTCTGTAATGTTTGCTATATGGAAAGCATTCATTCCATCCTGTCTTTTCTAGTAAAATACCTACTTCACTCAAAAATAAATGACAAAATAGTGAAATCTAAGGATGAATCTACAAGAAGTGTACATTTCCAAGGCAACCATGACATACACATTTTTCAAGTCCTTACCTGATATATATATATATATATATATATATATATATATATATATATATATATATATATATATATGTATATATATATATATATTATATGCATATATATGTACTAGCATTCAGTGACTGACTATAATGACTAGGATCAGGTATTCCATGTTCTTTTGCAGAACCTTAGAAAACATAAAAACGGTGTTGGATATAGTATATCTTACCTGCATAGTTCAGGAAAGTATACTGCTAGAGATAGGATTTATAGTAAGAGTAATAATAATAATGGTAATAATAATAGAAATTTTTATTGTATTGAGTGTTCAATTATTTAATTTGTATACTATACATCTTAGCTGAAGATATAGCTCAACAGATTAAGGTTTCCCTATAAAGTACAAGGTCTGGTTCCATTCACTGGTACTACAATGTTTAAATTATACAATGAATCTATTGTTTTACTTTTCTTATCACTGGGAGGAAAAATGTCTGATAGAGGTAACTCAGGAAGAGTAGATTTACCTTGACTCTTCATTTCCCAGGGTCTCTGTCTAATAGGGAGGGCAAGGTGTGGCAGCAGAAGCAGGGAGAGGCACCTCTATAGTGGCAGATAGAAAACTGGGGGAATAAAGAAGGAGAATTAACAAACAAACAAACAAACAAACACCTTTAAAGCCAACCCCAACCAAGGTCCACTTTGCAAAGTTTCCATCAAAATGGCACAACATGTTATTATTTTATTTTTTATTGAACTTTCCAAAATTGAGCCTCTGCGGGGCATTTCAGATTCCATTCATGACAACTGTCTTTTAAGTATTCATTTATTAGATTCTCATAAAAGAAACTAAACAGATATTAAATAAATTGGCCAAATTTGCATGGTTATTGCCAAATTGGGACTGTCGATCAGCCTGAGTCCAAGCTCTTTCTCTGTATCCTCCAGGCTTACAGACTTCAACAACTGCCCCCACATAACACAGATGGCAGAGAAACTGAAATCTGACACATGCCTGCCAGCCTTGTCTCTAATAACACAGTGCCTTTTCCAAACTCTTAATCAAACCTCAATATCACTTAAAATTCCACCACTGGAAAAAAGACAGACTTGATCTAACTTTATTTTCTTGTCCTCAGACTAGAGATCTGTTGCCCACAGAGAAGAGAGTACACATCGCCATGGACTCAATGAAGTTTAAGCTTAGAAACCAAATTCCCTCTTCATCCTCATTCCACATCCCTCAATGCTGGGCCTCTTTCATGAACTAGTTTTTAATTCTTTCTGTTTATTATATTTATACATATCATAAAGTAAGAAGTAAAAATATAATGTTGATGAATATATAATAAATTAAAAGCATAAATAAAAAAAATTGCAGTTATATGTCTTTCAAAAAGACCACATATCATATCCATGGATTCACATCATTATCTACACAACAGTGTAACACCCATTTATTTACTTGTTACTTCAGCATAGAGGTATTTTTATAAAATAATCATTTATTCAAAACCATCATAAATATAAACTAGTCACTAGTCATGAAATTGATTTGGAATTTTTTGGAAAAATAAAAATTTCAATTGCAAAAACTGGACATAGTAGAGGGAACATTCCTAGTTACCATGTAATTACTCTGAATGCAGAACTTATACATGAAACTTTATACATGAAGTCTACATTTCTCATGGAAGAAGACATTTGCTTAGAATTGTAATTGTTATATTAAGTGAAATAAGCTTGTAGTTAAGAGAGCAAAACTACTTTTATTTTTCATTCTATACTTTTTAGTGTGCTAATGTCAATATATCCATGTTAAATTTACTTGTGCATTAACATTTTATAAGATGGACATTGTGCGACTTGAGGATTTTTTTCTTCATAGTGTTTGGTATTTTAAAAATTAGTTAATTAGTTAATTATTTTTTTACACTCCATATTTTATTCCCACTCCCCAGTCCACCCTCTGACTGTTTAACATCCCATACCTCCTCTCCACACCCTGTCTCCATGCGGATGCCCCCAAACCCTGCCCCACTTAACCTCTAAACTCCCTGGGCCCTCCAGTCTCTTGAAGGTTAGGTGCATCATCTCTGAATGAACACAGACCCGGAAGTCCTCTATTATATGGTGTTTGGGGCCTCCTATCAGCTGGTGTATGCTGCCTGATTTGTGGTCCAGTGTTTGAGAGATCTCAGGGGTCCAGATTAATTGAGACTGCTGGTCCTCCTACAGGATCGCCCTTCTCCTCAGCTTCTTTCAGCCTTCCCTAATTCAACAACAGGGGTCAGCTTCTTCTGTCCATTGGTTGGGTGCAAGTATCTGCATCTGACTCTTTCAGCTGCTTGTTGGGTCTTTTAGAGTGCTGTCATGATAGACCCCTTTTTGTGAGCATACCATAGCCTCAGTGATAGTGTCAGGCCTTGGGACCTCCCCTTGAGTTGGACCCCACTTTGGACCTGTCTTTGGACCTTCTTTTCCTAAGACTCCTCTTCATTTCCATCCCTGTAATTTTTCAGACAGGAACAATTATGGGTCAGAGTTATGACTGTGGGATGGCCCTCTCTCCCTCACTTGATGCCCTGTCTTTCTGATGGAGGCAGACTCTCTAAGTTCCTACTCCCTATGTAGGGCATTACATCTAAGTTGCCTCCCTTTCAGTCTTGAGAGTCTCTCACCTCCCAGTTCTCTGGACCATTCTGGAGGATCCCTGCACCCCCCCCCCCTCCTATTTCCCAAGGTTGCCTGTTTCCATTCTTTCTGCTAGCCTTCAGAGCTTCAGTCCTGATTGGAACTTTTTGAAACCCATTAAACTGTAATGTTTCAAGCAACAGTGTTTATGGTTTGATTTCACAAGAGAGACCAAATGCTTGCAGGATACATGCAGAAGCAAGTGGGTGGATATGAGACAGGATGGTATGTCATTGGCACACACTAGAGAAGACAGCTGAGATGGATATATTTTATTTTTTACTAGATATTTTCTTTATTTACATTTCAAATGTTATCCCCTTTCCTGGTTTCCTCCCTGAAGATCCCCTATGCCATCCCTTCTCAGGACCATGGACCTCTCCTCCCATTGATGTTTAACAAAACTATCATGGGCTACATACGCATCTGGGTCCCTCCACATGTACTCTTTGGTTGGTAGGTTAGTCCCTGGGAGATCTGGGGATATTGGGTGGTTCATAGTGTTGTTCCTCCTATGGGGCTGAAAGATCCTTTAGCTCCTTTGGTCCTTTCTCTGGCTCCTCCATTGGGGAACTTGTGCTCAGTCTACTGGTTGGTTGAGAGCAGCCACCTCTGTATTTGTCAGGCACTGGCAAAGCCTCTCAGGAAACAGCTATATCAGGCTCCTATCATCAAGCACTTGTTGGCATCTAGAATACTGTCTGGGTTTGGTGCCTGTATATGGGATGGATCCCCAGGTGGGGCAGTGTGTAGAAAGTCTTTCCTTAAGTCTCTGCTCCACACTTTGTCTCTGTATCTCCTCCCATGGGTTTTTTGTTCCCCTTTCTAAGAAGGAGCGAAGTATTCATACTTTGGTCTTCCTTCTTCTTGGGGTTAATTTCGTCTGTGTATTGTATCTTGGGTATTCCGAGCTTATGGGCTAATTAGTGAGTGCATACCATGTGTGTTCTTTTGTGATTGGGTTACCTCACTCTAGATAATATTTTCTAGGTCCATCTATTTGCTTAATAATTTCATGAATTCATTGTTTTTAATAGCTGAGTAGTATTCTATTGTTTGAATGTACCACATTTCCTGTATCTATTCCTCTGTTGAAGGACATTTGGGTTCTTTCCAGCTTCTGGCTATTATAAATAAGGCTTCTATGAACATAGTGGAGCATGTATCCTTACTACATGTTGGAGCATTTTTGGGGTACATGCCCAGAAGTGGTATAACTGGGTCCTCAGGTAGTATTATGTCCAATTTTCTGAGGAACCACCACACTGATTTCCAAAGTAGTTGTACCAGTTTGCAATACCACCAGCAGTGGAGGAGTGTTCCTCTTTCTCTACATCCTCCCCAGCATCTGCTGTCACCTGAGTTTTTGATCTTAGCTATTCTGACTGTTGTGAGGTGGAATCTCAGGGTTGTTTTGATTTGCATTTCTGTGATGACTAAGGATGTTGAACATTTCTTTAGGTGCTTCTCAGTCGTTCAGTGTTCCTCAGTTGAGAATTCTTTGTTTAGCTCTATACCCCATTTTTAATAGAGTTATTTGGTTTTCTGGAGTCTAACTTCTTGAATTCTTTGTATATATTTGATATTACTACTCTATGGGATGTGAGTAACAAACTCACCAAAGAGTGGTAAAAGGCAGGAAATAGTCAAACTTGGGGCTGAAATCAACAATATGGAATCAGAGAAAGCAATACAAAGAATCAGCAAAATCAAAAGCTGGTTCTTTGAAAGAACCAACAAGATAGATAAACCTCTAGCCAAACTAACTAAAAGGCCAAAAAGCAGGATTCAAATTAATAAAATCAGAAATGAAAAGGGTGATATAATAACAGAAACAGGAAATTAAAAAAAAAATCAGATCCTACTGTAAAGATCTATACTCAACAAAACTGGAAAACCTAGATGAAATCGATGGTTTTCTAGAGAGATTCTGCATAGCAAAGTTAAATCAAGAGTAGTTAAAGTATCTAAACAGGACTGTATCACACAAGAAAATAGAAGAAGTCATTAAAAACATCCCAACCAATTACTCTGATACCTAAACCACACAAGGACCCAACCAAAAATACTTATGAATATTGATGCAAAAATACTCAATGATATCCTTGCAAATAGAATCCAAGAACCCATTAAAACCATCATTCACAACAATCAAGTAGGCTTCATCACAGGGATGCAAGGTTGGTTTAATATACAAAAATCCATTAGTGTAATCCACTATATAAATAAGCTCAAAGGAAAAAAAATCACATGATCATCTCCTTAGATGCAGAAAAAAGCATTTGACAAAACACAACACCTCTTCAGGTTAAAAGTATTGGAGAGACCAGGAATTCAAGGCCCATACCTAAATGTAATAAGAGCAATTTACTGCAAACCAACAGCCAATATCAAATTAAATGGAGCAATCCCAGTGAAATCGGGGACAAGACAAGGATGTCCACTTTCCCCATATGTATTCAATATAGGACTCGAAGTGTTAGCTAGAACAATAAAACAACAAAAAGAGGTCAAGGGGATACAAATTGGTAAAGAAGAAATAACGGTATTACTATTTGTAGATGATATGATAGTATATATAAGTGACCCCAGAAAGTCTACCAAGGAACTTCTGCAGCTGATAAACAACTTCAGTAAAGTAGCTGGTAATAAAATTAACTCAAATAAATCAGTAGCTTTCCTTTATACAAAGGATAAACAGGCTGAGAAAGAAATTATGGAAACAGCTCACTTCACAATAGCCACAAATAATATAAAATATCTTAGTGTGACTCTAACCAAACAAGTAAAAAGCCTGTATGACAATAACTTCAATAACTTCAAGTCTCTCAAGAAAGAAATCAAAGATCTTAGAAAATGGAGAGATCTCCTATGCTCATGAATTGGCAGAATTAATATAGTAAAAATGATCACCCTGCCAAAGGCAATCTATTGATTCAATGGAATCCCCATGAAAATCCCAAGACAATTCTTCAAAGACATGGAAAGAGAAATTCTCAAATTCATCTGGAAAGGAAAAAAACCCCACAGAATAGCAAAACAATTCTTAACAATAAAAGAATAGCTGGGGGAATCACCATCCCTGACCTCAAAATTTACTACAGAACAATAGTGACAAAAACTGCATGGTATTGGTACAGAGATAGGCATGTAGATCAATGGAATAGAATTGAAGACCCAGAAATAAAACCACATACTTATGGTCACTTGATCTTTGACAAAGACAGCAAAAATATACAATGGAAAAAATAAAGAATTTTCAGTAAATGATGCTGGTCTAACTGGCTGTCTGTATGTAGAAGAACAAAAATAGACNAAAAACTGCATGGTATTGGTACAGAGATAGGCATGTAGATCAATGGAATAGAATTGAAGACCCAGAAATAAAACCACATACTTATGGTCACTTGATCTTTGACAAAGACAGCAAAAATATACAATGGAAAAAATAAAGAATTTTCAGTAAATGATGCTGGTCTAACTGGCTGTCTGTATGTAGAAGAACAAAAATAGACCCATATTCGTCATCCTGTACAAAGCTCAAGTCCAAGTGGATCAAGGACCTCAACATAAAACCAGATACACTGAATCTAATAGAAGAGAAAGTTGGAAATACCCTTAAACTCATTGGCACAAGGGAAAATTTCCTAAAACGAACTCCAATGTCTCAGGCTCAGAGATCAAGAATTGATAAATGGGACCTCATGAAACTGGAAAGTTTCTATAAGGCAAAGGACATGGTCGATAAGACAAATTGACAACTTACAGGTTGGGAAAAAAATCTTCACTAATCTCACATCTGATACAGGGCTAATATCCAAAATATATAAAGAACTCAAAAAGTTAATCTCCAAAACAAACAAACAAACAAACAACAACAACAACAACAAAACAAACAACCCATTCAAAATATGGGGTATAGAACTAATCCAAGAATTCATAACTGAGGAATCTCGAATGGCTGAGAAGCACCTAAATACATGTTCAAAGTCCTTAGTGATCACAGAAATGCCAATCAAAATGACCCTGATATCCCACCTTACACCAATCAGAATGGTTAAGATCAAAACCTCAGGTGATAACACATGTTGGAGAGGATGTGTAGAAAGAGGAACACTCTTCTATTGCTGGTGGAATTGCAAACTGGTACAACCACTCTGGAAATCAATCTGGAGGTTCCTCAAAAAACTGAAATAGATCTACCTGAAGAAACAGCTATACCACTCTTGGGAATATACCCAAAAGATGCCCCACCATGCCACAGGGACCCCTGTTCCACTATTTTCATAGTGGCCTTATTTGTGATAGCCAGAAGCTGGAAGCAACCTAGATGTCCCATGACTGAAGAATGGATACATAAAATGTGGTTCTTTACACATAAAATACTACTCAGCTGTTAAGAATGAGGACATTCTGAGTTTTGCAGGCAAATTGATAGAATTAGAAAATATCATCCTGAGTAAGGTAACTAAGACCCAAAAGGACATACATGGTATGTATTCACTAATAAGTGGATATTAGCCAAAAAAAATTTTTTTAAGTACAGATTATCAAGATATAGTCCACAGAACTCAAAATGGTCAACAAGCTGAAGTGCCCAAGCAAGGATGCCTCAGTCCCACTTGGGAGAAAGAAGAAAGCAATGATAGTGGGGAGGGAGGGAGTATGGGGAAGAGGGGAAACTGATCTGGTATTGGGGTTGGAAAAGGACTGAAAACCTGAGGACCAACAGAGTGGAAACAGATAACCTCAGGAAACAGGAGGTTGGGGGGACCCTCCAGAATACACCAGCGACTTGGAAGGAAAGAGACTCTCAGGAATCAAAGGGAGAAACCTTAGATGAAATGCCCAACAGTAGGGTGAGGGAACTTATAGAGTCCGCCTCCAGCAGAAAGACCGGGCATCAAGTGAGGGATGGGGTTGCNCCAACAGAGTGGAAACAGATAACCTCAGGAAACAGGAGGTTGGGGGGACCCTCCAGAATACACCAGCGACTTGGAAGGAAAGAGACTCTCAGGAATCAAAGGGAGAAACCTTAGATGAAATGCCCAACAGTAGGGTGAGGGAACTTATAGAGTCCGCCTCCAGCAGAAAGACCGGGCATCAAGTGAGGGATGGGGTTGCTATCACACAGTTACAACTCTGATATTTTTATATCAACTTTTAACCCATGAAACTTCAGATTCCAATGATGGAAATAAGTCTTTTTCAGATTCTTAGAGCAAGAATCCAGACAATATATAATTCCACACTCAGCTTAGCCCCCGTTTTGCTTTGGCTTATCCTTCTGTTATTTTACTATTGTATCCCTAACGTTTCTGCACATGTGCATTCTTGTGTAAGCAAAACACATGCATATACCCTCTGATGTAGATATGGCACGATTCACATGGAAATTTCAGAAGACAAATTGCAGATGCGTATCATAAGACTTAAATGCAAGCTCAGCAACGAGTGTCTTTTACCCCTTGAGCTAAGTGGCTGGCCCTTCGTATTCATGTTGATGCAAAATAACATTTCATGAACTGTGAGCCCTCACTCCAAAGTGCATTATCCATTAATAATTGTTCACTGATTATACATTTTAAAACAATTATGAGTTAAGCTGTACTATTATCCATTGCATGCTTCACTGACTTGTCTGCCAAGAAGTTATCAAAACCTTTGCCAAACCCCTTATTGAAATTGCTTATTATATTCATCTAATCTACACTCTTGTTAACCTTCCCATGAAAGGAAATGAGGTAAGTTTGGCCTGACTTAAAGTATGGATGCTCGCTCATGAGCATCGTCACTTAGAAGTGCTCACATAGCCTCCATGGCTCATTTTGTACTTTTCCTGGGGAGGTAGAAGTTCAGTCTGTAATTTCTAGGACCTTTTCCTATCTCATCTTTCAACTGCAGTAAGTTTTGTCCCACACTAGCATTGTCTTTTGGGTATAAAAGCAAGTTATATCCATAGTCCAAAAATGTATGATTCCAAACAATGTGATTTTCTGTCATCTAATTACATTTTGAGATATTATTTTCACTTATAAACATGTGTTTTACTATTCCTGAAGCTGATTATTCTCTTTAATAAAGAGGTCAAGATGTTTGTTTGTTAAGAGTAGTAGGAACGTATAACCAAAGCACAGACAGCTTTTCATTGTTGGCTCAAAACTGCTTGACATTCTTGTTTTTTTGTTTTGTTTTGTTTTGTTTTGTTTTGTTTTGTTTTGTTTTGTTTGGGTTTTTTTGTAGCTCTCCAATCTACTGCTTACAACTTCGTCATCATTGTCACTGTGTTCATTGTCATCATCAGAACACAGCTTATATTGCCACCAGAAGCAGTCTGGATTTGTTTCCCTATGCCTATTTCACTGGAGAGGAAAGGAAAGAAGGAGGGAAGTAGATATCCTGTTAACAATAGGACATCATATTTTCTCACTAGAATAATCAGTCACTCCTATGTGACAGCCCCATCTATATTTTAAGGTGGTCAAGTAGGACTCCACTTCTTAGGATCCTCAAGTGGCCTCAGAATTATGGAGAAGAGGTCAAAGAAAAAGCACTTGCTAAAGAAATGGCTAGAAGACAGTGCAAGGTAGTAAATTCTAATAGTTAACTGAGAAGTGAGAAGTGTGTGTTTTTTTTTAATATTATGGGACTTCGCCCCAGGCTGAATTACTCTTTTTTTCCCCACAGCCCCCTATTTTGACAGTGGCTTATTTAGCAACACTAGCTAGCCTGTCCTGGTACTCATCCTATACATCAGGTTGGCTTCAGCCTTACAGAAATCTTGCCTCATCTGCTTCCCAAGTGCTAGGATTACATGTGTGAATCACCATACCCAGTCATCAGAATGTGACAGGAATCCAAATATTTGCTGAGTTCTTTCCAAGGGACAGACAAAGAGTTGACTGTAAAGGAAATACAGCAGACTGAAATGGAGGCAGAGAGAACAAAAAAAAAAATACTTTTGTGCTGACTAGTTTTATGTCAATTTGACACAGCCTAGAAATGTATACATAAGATCCAGTTTTATCTTTGTAACTAGTGACTGATTGGGCAGGACCCAGCCCATGGTGTGGACCAATCCCTGGAATGGTGGTTTTCGGTTCTGGAAATGCAGGGACAAAGAGTAGAGCAGAGACTGAAGGAAAGGCCATCCAGAGACTTTCCCACCTAGGAATCCAACCCATCTGCAGACACCAAACACAGACATCTCTGATGCCAAGAAGTGCTTGCTGACAGGAGCCTGGTAAGTTGTACCCTGAGAGGTTCTACTAGAGCCTGGCCAATGCAGATGTGGATGCACACAGCCAAACATCACACTGAGCACAGGGACCCCAATGGAGAAGTTAGGGCAAGGACTGAAGGAGCTAAAGAGTTTGCAACCCCATAGGAAAAACAACAATATCAAACAACCAGACAACTGCCCCCGCCCCCAAACTCCCAGGGACTAAACTACCAACCAAAGATTACACATGGAGGGACACATGTGGAGATGTAGCAGAGGACTGCCTTATTGGGCATCACTGGGAGGGGAGCCCTTGGTCCTGTGGAGGCTCAATGACCCAGGGTAGGAGAATGTTAGGGCACCGAGGCTCTAGTGGGTAGGCGGGTAGAGAAGCACACTCATAGAGGCGGGGGTGGGGTGGGGAGGGGGAGAGGATAAAGGGTATGTGAAGGGGAAACTAGGAAGGAGGATAACATTTGAAATGTCAATAAATAAAATAATCAAAAAAATGGGGGAAAATGCTCCTTTCTAAAAGAAAGAAAAGAAAAGGGAAAGAAGAGAAGAGAAGAGAAGAGAAGAGAAGAGAAGAGAAGAGAAAGAAAAGAAAAGAAAAGAAAAGAAAAGAAAAGAAAAGAAAAGAAAAGAAAAGAAAAGAAAAGGCAGGCTGAGTAAGCCATAGAGTATAGGGCAGTAATCTACACTTCCACGTATCCTAAGAATCAGCTCCTGCCTCCAGGTTCTTGCCCTTCTTGAGTTTCTGCTCTGGCTTCCTTTAGTGATGGACTACAGTGTAAAAGTGTAAAACAGAGCTTTGAACTTACCACCAAGGCTCTTTTACAGGTGATGTCCGCCCCCCCTTGTCAAGTTAACAATTACACAGTCCATCCCCCATAAACATGGATATTCCTAGGAGTAACAGCTTACATTTTCAACAGTGTTTAATGGAAACATTTTCATTCATCTTGCTCAAGCCATGTAAAACCTTTTGTTTATGAATAATGATATCTTTTTCCTTTCGTCTTCTGCATTTCATAGCAGAGTGGAGCTCTGAAATTTCATGATGCTGTGGAAATACAAGGGATAGTGTTTCCATTAAGTCTCATGACTACCATTTATTTTACCAAGTTTCTCAAAACCAGAGAATCTATTTTATATGTGTTAAGCCCTGATCATCACCTCCTCAATTTTACACTGAAGTTCATAAGGTTTCCTGGGTCTCAGATGCCTTTTCCTAACATATATATTTCTAAACTCTTTTAAAGGGCTATCTATGTAGCCTTGTCCATCAGTTATGATCCTATGACTTAACGATGCTATGGTTAGTACTTCACTCATGAAGAACATACAAGAAGCCTCTTCATTTTCACTATTTAATTATCTCATTCCATCTAAGCAGGCCTTAAGGGTGCCATTATTCTTAGGTAAGGGGAAGCAAAGAGCTTCCTTAGGTTTGAGCCATACTGTGAAGCAATGGATTCAACAGGAGGAATTTTATTATCTTGGAAGCAATGTAGAGTGTAATATATAATAGATATTTTTAAAAATCATGATGTTGAAAATATTATCTAAGAGAATGGGAAATAATTTTAAGAAAGGACTTATATTAGCTAAAATATTAGCTATTAAAAGTTGAAAAAGCCACTCAATAAACTGATGTTTGAAAAATCCACTTGAGAGAGAGAGGGAAACTAATGATGTAGTCCCAGGCTCTTGGGAAGTGATGTTTGTTAAAAGGTTCATATTTCTTCTGTAGGATCCTACAAGAGCAGAGGGAGTCAATTGTTATTACTGTAATTATTGGGAAGACTGACATTTCAGTGTAAACTAAATTAGCTTTGCAATATGGCCCAGGAAAAACTCTGTTACATTCCCACCCTAATATACGATATTTTCTTCTTTCCTCTAAGTATTATGTCCTTAGTTTATCCAAGGAGCTCCACCATCACTGACATGACTACTCAGCATTGCATATGCCTTCTAAGCAACATCTTCTGGGAAATTCACTTTTATGCATCGCCCTCATTATACTCAGTGATATTTTGTCAAATAACCAACAAGAACAATACCTTGTAAAGTGGTCTAATTGTTAACAATTATTTCTGAAGTATTTTAATAGCCAAATATGTCATGAATTATATAAATTCATGTTTATAATTGTTTTCAACTTAGAGAATCTTCACCTTCATCCAAATTTATCTGAGAAATAGTCCCTCTTGTGCAAATGAATCTGTCTTATAATGGCAGTGTTACAAATTGCATTGTCAGTTTGTGAGATGTATACCAAATTATGGTCCCTAATTCTATCCAGAATTATAGGAAATACTTAGTAATCATAGTTAGGTCTCAGTACTTCTCTAAACCCCTTAAATTCTCATTAATATCTCCACATATACCCTCTGGTCTTCATAAAATTAAATTTTAGAAAAATTACTGTTTTCTAAACACCTGCTAAACACGTGACAATGTTTGGTCTCTAGCTTTTGGCAACTATGAAAACTAGTTTGGACACAGTATGTCTCTTAAGTGAAACTAACAAGAGAGTGATAGAGCCTGAAGTCATGATAGGTTCTTTCCAAAGCAAACATCCATGATCTAACAAAGCCTTCCCAGAAATTTTTTTTCTCAACTTATACTTAATGAAAAAAGGCAGGAAAGGCTCCATCTGACCAGCACATTGCTCTGCATCTGAGACAAGTCATAGAGGTACCGTTTCCCAAGGCACTTTGACAAGTTACCTGGGGTGATATAGCCTCAAACACATGTTTAGAATAGAAGGTCGGTCCAGGAATAAATCCTTCTCAATTGATAAGGAAGCCATAATTAACAAGAACACAATACTTAGAAGACAGGTAGGAACAGCTTAATGTGTGATATACAAAATTGGACTAGAATGAGAGTGAGAAACATCCTTTGTTTATTAAAGTCTTTTTAAGGTTTTTCCTAATATCATCTAGAATATACAATGCCAGCTGGTTCACTTATCATACAACAGAAGCACCAAACACACTGCATGTGGACATTAGTATGTATCTGTTGTAGAAAAAACAAAACCAAAAACAAACACACATATCGTATTCACACTTGGCAATATACTACAGAACACTCAAAGAGTTCAGGCATGAGTGGGTTGCTTTTAATTTTGTATTTTTAAGTTTACACATGTTATGCTTACTGTTCTTCTTATGGTAATTTTTATTTTATAAAGTATCCTATGTCAGTAATTTATTTATAGCTTTAGTGTGACATGCCATATTGAGAATATATTTGTTCCATTGGTCTCTATGTCTGTTGTTGCGCCAGTCTGTTTTGTTACTACAGCTCTGTAATCCATCTCGAAATCTGTAATCTGAGATGATAATTGCTCCCACATTGTACTTTTGCTTAGGATTGCTTTGGCAATCTTTTTGGGGGTCCTTTGAGGTACCTTGTGAATTTTAGTATTCTTTCTTTTTCTATTTCTGTGTCGTAGGAGATTGGGGTTTTTATTCAAATTAGGGAAAGGGTTGAAAAGTCAAAATGTGACTGAAAATAGAATAACAAAAGAAACAATGTGAGAGAAAAAGACCAACCTCCCCCGCCCAAATACAATGTAAACAATGAGTGGCTGGAACATAAAGTAGGAAAAAATAACTTCCCTAATAACCATTACTGTTACTCAAACTTAATAAAACTTCTGAAACCACAAATATGATTAACTTCAAAAGGAATAGACCCAGACACACATAAATACACACACACACACACACACACACACACACAAATCAATAGATAAACATAAAATGAATTTAAAAACTGGTTCAGTAATTTTCTTAGAAGATTTTGATATGAAAATACTAGCTGATCTTGTACCTACTGTCTGTTGAAGTCAGTGTGGGTCTGCTGAATTCCAACATATCAGGCCTAGGAAATTAGTAATTAGTAATTAGTAATTAGTTCTGAGGAAAGACAATGAAGTCATGGTCCTTGTGCTAAGTACTCCAAAGTCTGCTTAGCTTAGTATGTAAACAAATAAAATCTTCTTTAATTACATTCTCTCTAAAGTGACACAGGAATATAGAGGGAGAAGATAATGTTACTCAGATGTTTGCTAAGCATAACCCCTGAAATGTTTGTTTAAGAACCTAAATATTTATATTGTAGTTTTGCTTTATAACAATTATCCAAGGTGAAGATTTTACCTAGAACTCTGGCTAAGATACCAAGACTCACAGACATTGAATAAGTCACTCATGGTGATATTACGATGAGTTCTGGAGTCAAAATTTTTGCAAGTTTAGCTGAAAGGCTCATGAACCTCACTATTACACTAGACTGTAGTACTGTTTTCAAAATTATTTCAATTGCACAAGAGTTATTGATATACTCACAGAAATATAAATAGTTATAAGTTCAAATGAAAATTTATAATAAAGTTCAGGTTTGTGGGCTGCTACACATGTATTGAAATTCCAATCCTCTAAATGATAAAACTAGAACTGAAACTTGTCTCAGAGTCAAGGTGCTTGCTGTGCAAACCTGGTGACAGGAATTTGATGCCTGGGGCCCATAGTAGAGGAAAAGAACTAGCTCCTAAAAGTCATCCACTTTGACCTCCAGACATAAGTACACCCAGACACACACACATACCCAGACACCCAGACACACACACACACACACACACACACACACACACACACACACACACAGAGAGAGAGAGAGAGAGAGAGAGAGAGAGGTGACAATAATCAAGTATTTTAAAATATTTTTAAAAAGGCATTGAGACCGTTTGAGAATGATCAGATCTTGACTGCAGAATGCTTATTGATGAAGTTACCACCTTTGTACAGGTTACCACTGTGAGCTTTCTCGCTGCCATGTCAGTATTTATGAATTATTGAATCAGGAAGCAGGCCTGTATCTTTTGTAGCTTGGTTTGGATCTACAGATGCTTTGAATTATAATAGATAAATATTTATTTATTATAAATATTAAATTAGGTTGGAGAATTAGCTCATCTGTTAAAAGCCCTTGTTGGTCTTACGAAAGACCTGGGTTTAAACACAGCAGCCACATGATAGCCCAAAACCACCATTAATTCCTGTTCCAGGAGATCTGGTGCCATTTTCTGATCTCTGTGGGAACAAGGAATATGTGGTACATATTTAAAGTCTGATCATGCCTAGTTCTTTGTTTGTTTGTGGTTTTTGTTTGTTTGTTTGTTTTTTGGAGAAACTCCACTTTGTGTGAGACTGGGGGCTAAACTCCTATTCCATGAAGAAAATCAGAGTCCTCTTGAGCAAGCATTCTATGACAACCCACCCCCACTAGCAACACTCAGACTATAATAACAGGGTCAAGGTACATATAGGTAACTTAAGACATCCTGCAGAGAATAGATAACTTGGTCATCCTGTTTGCCAGGTAGTGTTTGATTCCTAGAAATTATTCCAGAAATACAGTTTATAAAACATTAACTTGCTGATCCATATGGAAATTCCCCAAGCTTGTTATAACTACAATAAATACCCTACATGTCTAGACTTGGGGCTCTCACTCCCACCCACTGCAACTGGGAAGGAGAGAGACCTAGCTTGAGAACTTGTAATAAAGACACTTTTGTATTTACATCGGAATTGGCTTTCTTGGTGGACTTTGGGGTACCTGCAACTTGAGCATAACATGCATATGCAAGCAAAGCATTCATACACATGAAATAAAATACGTAAATCTAAAAGAAAACATTTTTATTGCTCAAGGTACCTGCTATATGGTATTTTTGTTGTAGTAGATGTCATTCTTTGTCTCTTAAAGAGCTCTCATTAGGTCATTTATTGAAGATTTATTTTGTACATAATGTTACCGGCTGATGGAGGAGAACTCAACCGCTAGGCACAAAGTCTTTAGAGTGTCTATATTTTGCTTATATTGTCTCCTAACTCTTACTTCCACTCTGTTTCTCACAGACACAGAACACACCCCTCCTGGCTTCTAGACCACAGTGGTCCAATCACACCACTTCCTTTTGCCACACTCTCCCTGCCATGATTCTTCACCATACACCCAAAACAGCAAGGGAAAGTAGACACGGACTGCATCCTCTGAAACAGTAAGCCCTAATATATCTTTTCCCTTTCTAAGCTGTTTAATTCTGCATTTCATTTTCACATTGATTCTCATAGCAGATCCCTCAAAGGAAAGTAAAACTGAAAGCAAAGTCACCAGGAGCTTTGAAACCAGAGCAGCAACTGTACCCGTGGCCCTGGAAGGGGCTGTGGCATCAGACCTCTTCATGGTTCCATTCTGCCTGTTGTCCCAGTCTGAATCCTCTGGAGGTTCTGTTTCCTGAGCAGATTCACATCTCCTCATCTCTTGTTCCCAGATGAGAAGACTCAAGTTTCTTTTCCTCTCTAAGCCACAAATAGAAATTTGATTCCATATGGAATTAACCATTGACATTTTGGGCAAATTATCTTTGTGACTTCATCTGGGAGTAGAGTTGAGGGTTCTGTAGAACCATACATACATGGAAGGGATCAGGTAAAAAGAATGGGTTAACATAGGCTGTGAAAAACCGTTTCTTTCTGACCTCTTCTGGGGAAAGGGATAAAGCATGTCAAGGGGGTTAAAAGGAAAACATAAATAATGTCACCCAGAATGTCCTATGGTTCAAAGGACGAAATGGGGTCAGCCATTGAGACAAAGAAGATGATGATTTCATTATACTTTAACAAGGCAAACTGTGACCAGAGGAAACAGTAATGAAAAGAGACTGGGGTCCTGAGGGCAGTATGTGAACACCAGGTGGAAAGCTGAGCTGTCTAATCAAAACCACATTCGCTGCTGCGGAAATGAAGTCTCGGCTCTCACCCAGTCACCAAGAAGGGTGACTGGGACTACAGAGCTGAAGGAACTAGCCAGAGGAAGTTGTAAATACAGTGAGGAGCAGAGAGCCGTGGGCTGCCTGAAAGATTCCTCTAGAGTGGGAACCAAGAGCACTTTGAAACAGCCAGCAGAAGGCAGAATTGTGCCTAGCTAATGCCAGAAGTCCAAGAGCTAGGGTCTAACTGAGCAGGAGAAAATCAACCCAAGGAGATGGCACATCCGAGTGAGAAGTGGAATTAGTCAATGTTAAAGTATTTCAAGTCAGAGTTCCCTCTGAGGATGATAAATATGTGAGGAAGACAAAGTGTGGTAAATGGTCTATTTCTCAAGTGCTTGTGTGAAAATCAAAACCCGGTTTGTGTTCAGCCTGGAGCATTGTACTTTTTTCTACTTTGACCTACAGTCATGAACATTGTCTGAGGATCTGGAGTGAGGGCCTGAGGGGACTATTTTAGCTATCAAAGTCCTCAATATTGAAATATTCCTCATCTTTTCATACCCGTAGGACATCTAACACCAGCTTTGTGACAGCACCCCCCCCCCCTTCGTGGAGTGAAGCAAGAAGTTTAGCAAACATCCCAGCAGCTGAGATCTCTGTCTTAGCAACTGATTGGATGAGACAAACAGAATCCAGAAGAAACAAAGCCGCCATGGGCCACAAATAGTGCAGAAGCAGCAAGCACAAGATACTCAAAGATGGACCTACACTGTGAAGATGAAATCTGTGCTATTTTTTCAGCCAGACCCTCCATTAGTAACTTTCTTTGTTTTACCTGCTTTCAACCAAAGCCAAAATTAGTATTTTAGATTTGGGGCCTGCTCTAGTTTGGATCCTGACAGTTCCTAAAAGCCTGTTGTTGAATATTTGGTCCTGAGCCTATGGCACTATCAAAAGAAAACACAAGAAAACAAAACAAAGCAAAACCAAAACAAACAAACAAACAAACAAACAAACAAAAACAATGGAATTTAAACCTGATGGGAAGTCATGTCACTGCGGGGGAAGACTATGAAAGTATTGCAGGGACGCTGGGCTCTCCTCTGCCTCTGCTTTCAGATTGTATTAGGTGAACACCATTTCCCATTTAGAGATGGAGGATTGTTTCATTCTTCATCATGGATTCAAGTGCCTAGTATGGAGCTTTATTGACAATAAATTATAGTACATGTGCGGGAAACAAAGCTCTGCCATGCAATATGCTTAATATTCTCTTCCCTATATTGTTACCTTTTTTTCAACATAAAAGACAGAGAGACAATAGGGAGTTGCCACTGTACTCTAGAGACTCAGAGACACTGCATGTGTGTTGTGACAACATTCTCAAGCACACGAATACTTTGTAATGGTGTTTCAAACTGTTGTTTGAATTTAAGAGCTACAGAGTGGTTAAAAGTTCAAGGCTGTGAATGATCTGACTGCTGAGAACTGACAAAGCCATTCATGCTGAGCTGACCTTGTATCAGAAGTTGATGCTTCCCAGCACTCGGGAGGCAGAGGCAGGCGGATTTCTGAGTTCGAGGCCAGCCTGGCCTACAAAGTGAGTTCCAGGACAGTTAGGGCTACACAGAGAAATCCTGTCTCAAAAAAAACAAAACAAAAATGTTGATGCTGTTTGGATAATTTCTAGATGATACAGGAAAAAAAATCTTGTTTCTCCTGACAGGTGTAGTGGACTGACTCCCTCTCTCTGAGAAATTTCTGAAATCTTTCAGAAAAAAGGAGAACATGTTTTCCTCCAAGCGCGCCATGCTCTATGATTAGAGTCCAAATGGTATTTCAAATTTTTGAGTGGATAGTCTTATAATGCTAAGTATTTTTGTGTTTAGCATTTCTCTCCTAATAGATAAAAATCAGTCCATTTTTTTTCCACCTTCGGTCTCTAGCTGATACAGAGAAGTATCAGCTGATGAGTGAAGTTGAGTATAGAGATGGCAGTAAACCATAATGAATGTGAAATTTACCATTCCCTGGGAGATGGAATTTCAGTCAGTGGCTCTCTTTGTAACCATTACATTTCAAAGTTGGATTTGGGTTAAACTCCTGAGGATGTAGAATCCTTTGATTTGCCTTGTGACAACTGAATATAGGAAATACCAGCACATATTTCAAATTTAGCAAAATTCTGAGTTCTGTTTATGTATCCAGACTGTTAGCCTATGTCTTTATTTTTGTTTGTTTTTGTTTTTGTTTTTGTTTTAGTTTTTGGTTTTTTGAGACAGGGTTTCTCTGTATAGCCCTGGCTGTCCTGGAGCTCACTTTGTAGGCCAGGCTGGCCTAGAACTCAGAAATACGCCTGCCTCTGCCTCCAGAGTGCTGGGATTAAAGGCGTGCGCCTGCCCGGCAGCCTATGTCTTTTTTGGGGGGGGGAATTGAGTCTAATGATGTTGAGAGATATTAAAAGCCAATGATTATTCTTTCCTGTTATTTTTGTTGTTAAAGGTGGTATTATGCTTCTGTGGTTCTCTTGGCGGGGGGGGGGGGGNTAGTGGAGAGATAGTGTTAAAATTTGTTTTCCTCATCTTGGTTTCTTCATCTATGGTGTTTTAGAGTTTTGCTGGGTAGAGTAGCCTGGGCTGGCATTTGTGTTCTCTTGGAGTTTGCATGACATCTGTCCAAGATTTTCTGGCTTTTAGAGTCTCTGTTGAGAAATCTGGTGTGATTCTTTTTATTATTATTATTATTTATTATTATTATTATTTTATTTTGTTAATTCTTTTTTTATTAGATATTTTCTTTATTTGCATTTCAAGTGCTATCCCATAAGTCCCCTATACCCTCCCCTGCCCTGCTCCACTACCTACCCACTCCCACTTCTTGGCCCTGGCATTCCCCTATACTGGGGCATATAAAGATTGCTAGAGCAAGGGGCCTTTCTTCCCAATAATGGCCAAGGCCATCTTTCTGGTGTGATTCTTATTGGTCTGCCATTATATATTACTTTAAGTTTTTCCCTTACTGTTTTTAATATTCTTGCTTTGTTCTGCGTATTTACTGTTTTAATTTTTATGTGATGGGAGGATTTTATTTTCTGGTACAATCTATTTAGTATTCTGCAGGCTTCTTGTATGTTTATGGCTATCTCTTTCTTTAGATTAGGAAAATTTTCTTCTATGATTTTGTTGAAGATGTTTTCTGGTCCTATGAATTGGGAATCTTTACATTCTTCTATACCTATTATTCTTAGGGTTGGTCTTTCCATTGTGTCCTGAATTTCTTGTATATTTTTGAGATTTCTGTATTTTCTTTGACTGTTGTGTAAATATCTTCTATGGTATCTTCTGTGCCTGAGATTCTCTCTTCTCTCTTGTATTCTGTTGGTGATTCTTGCATCTATAATTCCTAGGTTTTCCATCTCCAGGGTTGTCTCCATTAGTGTTTTCTTTATTGCTTCTATTTCTATTTTTAGATCCTGGATGGTTTTGTTCAATTCCTTCATCTCTTTGATTGTGTTTTCCTGTATTTCTTTAAGGAGTTTTGCATTTCCTCATTGATGGCTTTTACCTGTTTACTCGTGTTTTCCTGTTTTCTTCGAGGGAGTTATTTATATCCTCCTTAAAGTGCTCTGTTATTTTCATGAGATGGGCTTTAAGGTCAGAATCTTGTTTTTCAGGCACGTTAGGGTATCCAGGGCTTGCTGTGGTGGGAGAACTGGGTTATGATGATACCAAATGGCATTGGTTTCTGTTCCTTATGTTCTTGTTTTTTGTTTTTGTTTGTTTGTTTGTTTGTTTTAGATATTTTCTTTATTTACATTTCAAATGTTATCCCCTTTCCTGGTTTCCTCTCTGAAAACCCCCTATCCCATCCCCCCTCCCTCTGCTCACCAACTCACCCACTCTAGCTTCCCTATCCTGGCATTCCCCTACACTGGGGCATTGAGCCTTCACAGGACCAAGGGTCTCCTCTCCCATTAATGTCCGACAAGGCCACCCTCTACTACATATGCAGCTTGAGCCGTGCTTGCCTCTTGCCATCTGGTTATCTCCAGTGTTAATTGGCCTTGCTGTCTCTGACTGGAGCTTGTCCCTCCTGTGAACCTGGTTATGACGGACCTCCTGGGAGTTATGCTGTCTTTGGATGTGAACAGATATGCTGGAGCACCAAATCTGTCCTCAGCCAAGTCCTAGACCCATGCTAAAGTATCTTAACATTGAGAATAATTCAATATTCTTTGCACATTATATACATTGAAAATACTAAATTATAGGTTCCATGTTTAAATAAACAGACAGATTTGCTTGTTGAACTTTCTTTGAAGCTTATTTTTAAAATATACTGTGATGTGATATGATGTGATGTGATATGATGTGTGTGTGTGTGTGTGTGTGTGAGTGTGTGTATGAGCTCATGCACTTTTGGCTATCCATAGATTTTAGAGGAGGGCATTGGATCCCATGCAACTGGAGCTGTGGACAATCTTAAGCAGTTATGTAGGTTCTGTGAACTAAACTCTATTCCTCAAGAAGAGGAAGCAGTGCTCTTTACAATGAGCCATCTCTTCTACCCTCATCTTTTGTGAGATCCAAATTACAAAATTTGAGTCCTTTTGTTTTTAACTATTTTTCTTGGCGTAGCACTGTTATGCCAATCTTCCTTGAATTTTCATTATAAATATGATCTCTTAGTAATTGTTTTGCTAATGAAATTTCTGATGTTATAATTAGGAACTGTGGAGATTACTACTTTTTATTATAATAGTTTGTCTATGGGAGAGAAACAAAGAGAAGAAAAACTAAGTTCAATACATATTCGCTATGAATTAATATGAATGATTTATGAACTATCTGGCAAAGACCAAGGAGTATATGTGAAAAAAGAATGGCCAGCATCAGCTCAGGAAGGCTTAACTATTGCAAGCTGGAAGGGAGAATGAATCAAAAATGGTGGCTGTGCATCTTGTGCAGTGGAAGAATAGAAGGGACACTTTTACTGTGGAGATCAAGAAAAAATATTTTAGCAAAAGGGGTGTGTCTATACAGAACTCTTAGGTTGAAATATGAAGAGAAATGAGAACAGGTATGAAAATGATTGCAAGGACTCAATGACAGCCTTTGCCACTGAGGGTAAGAGAGGGAAACCTGATGGGAGAAGCTAAGAAAATGACAACAGAGGAGGTGGAGTCACTGCCATGGACTTCGGGAATGCAGAGATTGGTAGCTGGGGATAATTGAAAGCTAAGAGAGAAAAATATCAATCAGAGTTTTCAAAGAGGGAACTGTGGTGGTTTGAATACGCTTGGCCCATGGGAATTAGCATCATTAGGAGGTATGGTATTTTTGGAGTAGATGTGGCCTTGTTGGAGGAAGTCTGTCACTGTGTAGGCAGGCTCTGGGGGCTCCTAGTGCTTAAGCTCCACCCAGTGAGGAAGAGAGAATCTCCTCCTGGTCACCTTTGGATAAAGAAATATAACTCTCAGGTCCTTCTCCAGCGCCCTATCTACTGGGACACTGCCATGCTTTCCCACCATGATGATAGTGAACTGAACCTCTGAAACTGTGTGTCAGCCCCAGTAAATTTCTCCATTTGTAAGATTTACCTTGGTCATGTTGTTCCTTCACAGCAATGAAACTCTATCTAAGATAAGAACCATAAAGCATATTTGTTAGCTGTCTCTTGTAAAGCTATGCCAATGCCAGGAAAATACAGAAGTGGATGCTCATTGTCATCTATTAGATGGAACACAGGGCCCTCATTGGAGGAGCTAGAGAAAGTTCCCAAGGAGCTGAAGGGGTCTGCAACCCTATAGGTGAAACAACAATATGAGCTAACCAGTACCCACAGAGCTCATGTCTCTAGCTGCATAAGTAGCAGAAGATGGCCTATTCAGCCATCATTGGGAAGAGAGGCCCCTTGGTCTTGCAAACTTTGTATGCCCCAGTACAGGGGAATGCCAGGGCCAAGAAGTGGGAGTGGGTGGGTAGGGGAGCAGGGCAGGGGGAAAGTATAAGGAACTTTTGGGATAGCATTTGAAATGTAAATGAAGAAAATATCTAATAAAATTTTTAATAAAAAAGCATATTTGTGTGCTGGGGTAATTAAGACAGCTACATGGAGAAATGGAACATGCTGACTGACAAAGATCCTGGTAGTCGATTTTTTTAATTAAATGACAAGATCACTGGTGAGGTTGACAGGGAGGATGACAAAGAATTCAAATACAAATTTGAGAAAGTTGACATGTTTCACCAAAAGATAAAAGGGGAATTCCCATATATTTGCTTTATTTCCCCAGGAAGATACAAGGGAAACACTGAGAGTGTTGCTAAGAACAGAGAATAAGGAGTTAACTAGGAAAACTGAAGGAAGATGCTTGTTTACAGAAACTCTCTTCTGCCCACCTCCTGAAGCTTCTCCTAAAGAGAGACCCATCTTTATTTTCTCTCTCACATCCTCTCTAGGTTCATTCTTTGCCTTCCCATAACCTCTGACTTCTTAGTTCTAGTGTCACTGTTGATAGCTTGTAATGTTGGTGGCAAAGGAAGGAGCCTGTTTATTATTGTCCCCCAGGACCTGCTTAGCTAAGGTGGAGGATGTGTTGCTTTGTTTTCAGAATCAGGCTTCATGTATATTTTGCTAAATTCCCTAAGGCCTTCTAGACACCCTGGACTGAAAGATGAAAAATGACTATTATTGTTACCGTGTGTTGCCCACTATCCCTAGCCACCACATGTTTGTAACTTCCTGGTCTCCATTGCTTCTCCTTCACTGGCCCTAAGCAGAGGGTCAAGGAGAGTTGTTTACTCCTGCTGTGGTGATCATGGGGACATGGCTATCCAGAAAAGATTCAAATTTTAAAATCATTGCAACTCACACATGGGCTCAGAGTATTTTTGCATGATTTGATCTGTGTCCTGCCCTGAAAGTCACAAGGACAAGACAAGCTAATAAAAAGGAAAAAGAATGCCCAATGTATTCAACCAGCATGAACTGTTTCCTCCATACTGAACACTGACATTTTGGAAGGATTCAGACAGTGAGTTAATTTGTTTGTTTTCTGTACAAATATATGTTATGAAGATTTAGACTGTGGTGATCTTTGCTTCATTTGGTTATGTTTAAAATGCAACACATGTGTACATATACATACATAGACACACACACACACACACACACACACACACACACACAAGTTAAGAGATTAAGAAATGGTTGTTTTCAATTCACTATGCTAATAATATGAAAAGTGACTTGGTGAGATATAAAAAGGAACAAAACCAAGCCCAAGACAACAAATATTTCATCAGGAACAGAGACCTGGTTTTTAACCTTAGAAAGTTTCCTTTCTAATGACTGTGTATATGATTGTTGTGTGTTAATATAAAGTAATGTATTTCCTCATGTGTGTCTAAACTCCAGTAGGGAAGAATAAACAAGAAAAAAACCCCTCATGTTCTCAGACATGGATGTAATCCCATGATAAGCAAGCAGGCTACATGAAGAACAATGAAATAAGTATTGAGCAAAAGTAGTTTATGAACAGAATCCAGTCCATGATGGGAAAGGCAATGAGTTAAGAAAAGAGAAAGAGTTTCTAGGCTAATATCCACTTATCAGTGAGTGCATATCATGTCTGTTCTTTTGTGATTAGGTTATCTCACTCAGGATGATATTGTCCATAGCCATCCATTTGTCTAAGAATTTCATAAATTCATTGTTTTTAATAGCTGCATAGTACTCCACTGTGTAAATGTACCACATTTTCTGTATCCATTCCTCTGTTGAGGGACATCTGGGTTGTTTCCAGATTCTGGCTATTATAAATAAGGCTGCTATGAACATAGCAGAGCATGTGTTCTTATTACATGTTGGAGCATTGTCTGGGTATATGCCTAGGAGTGGTACTGCTGGATGTTCTGGTAGTACTATGTTCAATTTTCTGAGGAACCACCACACTGATTTCCAGAGTGGTTGTATAAGCTTACAATCCCACCAGCAATGGAGGAGTGTTCCTCTTTCTCCACATCCTGGCCAGAATCTGTTGTGACCTGAATTTTTGATCTTAGCCATTCTGATTGGTGTGAGTGGAATCTCAAGGTTGTTTTGATTTGCATTTCCTTGATGACTAAGGATGTTGAACATTTCTTTAGGTGCTTCTCAGTCATTTGGTATTCCTCAGTTGAGAATTCTTGGTTTAGCTCTGTACCCCATTTTTAAAATAGGATTATTTGGTTTTCTGGAGTTCAACTTATTGAGTTCTTTATATGTATTAGATATTAGCCCCCTATTGAATTTAGTATTGGTAAAGTTCTTTTCGCAATCTGTTGGTTGCCTTTTTGTCTTATTGACAGTGTCCTTTGCCTTACAGAAGCTTTGCAATTTTATGAGGTCCCATTTGTCAATTCTTGATCTTACAACACAAGCCATTGGTATTCTGTTCAGGAATTTTTCTCCTTTGCCCATATCTTCGAGGTACAGAATACCCAAGATACAATTTGCAAAACACATAAAACTCAAGAAGAAGGAAGACCAAAGTGTGGATACTTCGATCCTTCTTAGAAGGGTGAACAAAATACCCATGGAAAGAGTTACAGAGACAAAGTTTGGAGCAGAGACTGAAGGAATGACCATCTAGAGATTGCCCCACCTGGGGATCCATCCAATAAACAACCACAAAACCCAGACACTATTGCAGATGCCAACAAGAGCTTGCTGACAGAAGCCTGATATAGCAGACTCGGAGAGGCTCTGCCAGTGCCTGACAAATACAGAAGTGGATACTCATAATCATCCTTTGAACAGAGTACAAGGTACCCAATAAAGGAGCTAGAGAAAGTACCCCAGGAGCTGAAGGGGTTTGCAGGCCAAAGGAGGACCAACAATATGAACTAACCAGTACCCCCAGAGCTCCCTAGGAGTAAACCATCAATCAAAGAAAACACATGGTAGAACTCATGTCTCTTGCTGCATATGTAGCAGAGGATGGCCTAGTCAATCATCAATGGGAGGAGAGGCCCTTGGTCTTGTGAAGGTCAAATATCCCAGTATAGGGGAATGCCAGGGCAAGTAATGGGAGTGGATGGGTTGGGGAGCAGGGGGGGAGGGGATAGGGTGTTTTCAGAGAGGAAAGTAGGAAATGGGATAACATTTGAAATGTAAATAAAGAAAATATCTAATTTAAAAAAACAAATACAATGTTTTAATGATTTTCTATACAATAGAAAATCTTTAAAACTGAAAAAAAAGAGAGAGGGGGGGTGCAGTTGTGAATGCATTGCAGTATCTCCATTGTGGCATATTGTTCACTTTGCCAAACATTATCTAACACATTTTCCAAAACAAAGTAACATTATGCTATCTTCCTACAAATAAAGTCACATACACACTCTCTATTCATGTACCTTTCTTCATATGTCCTAATAAGAGCTGGTAGGATAACCTATAAAACAGATTAGGGTTGGAATTCAATGAAAATATTATCATCTGTCATATGCCACCTCATTTTATATTCTGTACTTTATTTAGTGTGTGTATGTGGTGTGTGTTTGTGAGTGTGTTTTTGTGTGTGTATGTCCTCACAAGCCCCAACATGCATGTGGAAAGCAAAAGACAACATGCAGGAATTTGTTCTCATCTTCCATCATGTATGTTCCATAGCTAAATCTCAGATCATCATGTCTGATGGCTGGACAGGAATGTTTATAGAAGTGCTGAACCACCTCAGCAGTGCCTGCTCTTTAGTATTTCCAATTCTAGCCTGGTTTGAGAAATGAATTTGCTATATTAAAATTAACAGAAAGCAAGATACATGGGATCAAAATATGTGCAACTCATATCCATGAGTCCTGCTTGTCTTCTTCCACTTTTCCCCTCCTCCTTCTCCACTTCTTCCTCCTGTTTTCTTCTCCTTCCTCCTCCTCTTCTTCTCTTTCCTTTTTTCAATGATGTAGCATAGCTAACAGAATCCATGATGAATCAAGAAGAAAATGTCAAATGATGTGTGTTAGGGCATTTAGGGTGTTGGGATAGAGGATAAAAGTAAAATACAACAACAATTAACACATTAAGCATGTTGTCACTGCCAAGCCTATTCCTTTTTATTGGAATTATTACATACTTCAATCATCTCTCCAAGAGAGGAAGCCCCAATGTTTGTTGTTTCCTGGCCTGGTTGTTCTTCTGTCTCAAGGATTCTTCTTTCCCATTGACAAATGCTAAGTGCAGCAATCACAGACTTGCAAGCTGTGTGATGACTGGGTACCTGTGACTCCAGAGCACCTACATCTGAGCGCTCTTCCTTCTGCAGTTGACTGTCTGATGATCTCTGGACACAGGCTTTACCTATCAAGCTGTGTGATGACTGGGCACCTGTGACTCCAGAGCACCTACATCTGAGCGCTCTTCCTTCTGCAGTTGACTGTCTGATGATCTCTGGACACAGGCTTTACCTATCAAGCTGTTTCTCTAAGAAATAATAGAATGACAGGAAGGACAATAGTACTTTCTAACGTGTGTGTGTGTGTGTGTGTGTCTGTGTGTATGGACACCAGGCTGGCCACTTATGACTACAATCCAGTGATTGAGAGGCAGAAGCCTGAGGATCACTTCAGTTCAAAGCTAGGCTACAGTGTGAGAAAGTGTCTCAAGAGAAATAAAAAGAAAAAGCAAAATCTATATACAGACAACAGCAAAACAGAAAGAAAAAAAAACAGAGAAGAAAGAAGGGAGGGAGAAATAAAAAACCAAAAAGTTCTTCTTCCTCTTCTTCTTCTTCTTCTTCTTCTTCTTCTTCTTCTTCTTCTTCTTCTTCTTCTTTTTGTTTTGTTATTGCATGTCATGGCAAATCATTCCTTAAAATGGAGTACTTTGGACAGCTAAATACTTTTGCAAATAAAGATATTTTATAGCTCATGAGGGGTCTGTGCAAGTTCATTGCACATATAAAATGCATTCGGACTCTTTTTCAGAAACCAGACCACTTCTCTTTATTTTTCAAATTAGAAAATTTTTGTGATGGATTATTTTAATGGCATTGATATGTTCATGGCTATTTATGAATTGAAAGAAATTGGTAAAACATTGAAATAAGCAATATAAATAAATATTTGACCAACTTTAGCTGTGTTAAGTGAATTATCTACAGTATAATGGGTGTGTCTTATTCCAAACAATATAAGTGGATAAAATATTTCAGATGAAGGACTCCAAAGTCATCCAGGACCCTCCTCTTCCCCCCTCCCCCTTCCCCCTCCTTTTCCCCCTCTTCCTCCCTCCCCCCTCATCTTTCCCCCTTTCCTTCCCTCACCCTCTCCTTCTCAGTGCTGGGACCTCATCTGGTTTATACCTGTGCAGGTCTTATGCATGCTACCACAGTCTCTGTGAGTTCATATGTGTGTCTATCCTGTTGTGTCTAGAAGGTCTAGTTTCATTGGAGTCTTCTATCTCCTCAAGATCTTACAATCTTTCTGTCTCCTCTTTCATGGGGGTTCCTGAACCCTAAAAAGAGGTATTTGATAAAGACACCCACTTAGGTCTGAGTGTTCCAAGTGATTTCACTCTCTGCACATTGTCCAGTTGTGAGTCTTTGTATCTGTTCACATCTACTGCAGAGGGATGCTTCTCTGATGATAGCTGAGCACAACACCTGTGTATGAGTATAGCAGAATGTCATTAGGAGTCATTTTTGCTATGCTCCTTTATCATGACAGTGATATTTGGTTTTCTGCTAGGTCCATGGCAAAGAACCTGAGTCTAGATGGGTGGGTAATATAGATGATGACTTTTCTCTTCCAGTAGCATGCAGACTGCATTCTAGCACCATGAATTCTAGTCAGGAGGGGTGAAGCTCCTAGTTAGGCAAATCAATGCAAGCTGATACTTCGTTCACATGTACAGTAACCAAATTTTCCTTACCAAGTCACTTGCTTCTGCATTTTCACTTTTACCAGCTGAAAAGAGGGAACTACATTGAAAATAAACATTCTTTTTTTACAGAAATAATTACACGTAATGCTTCATGTCAGGATAGCTGTATAACAGATACACAATTGGAAATGAGACTGCTTGCTTAAATAACAGATTCCATTACACATCATTTAAAGAGATTTATTTTTCTTTCACAATTCCCTATTTCCTAATAGATGATAATATCGCAAAGATAATTGCCTCTCTACCCAGTGATAATGCCTTGAAGATCTCTCTCCCACCGGCTTTCTCCTTTTATCTGTTCTGTCTGTGCTTTTAACCCCATTCCTACACACAATACAATTATAAAAGCCTTTGTTATTCTATTTCTATATGGTGCCTAAAGGAAAAAAAGGATCCCACGCTGAGCAGATTGTGGGTAATGTTCAAGTGTCAGATAGTAAGATTGTACTTATCAACCATTTTGCTATCTGCATTCACTATTATATAGGTCACACACATCCTATTTGTGGTCTGATTCAAGTTTGGATTCTTGAATGAAAACTCATCTGAAAATGTGTGAATACACCCTGAGTCCTGAGAGGGCATCTTTATTTGTTATAGTATTTATTCCTCTGGGGGCTCTGTGGTCTGGAAAGGGAAGTGACAGTGCCCCGATTCTACTAAGCTTTCTCTAATTTCTGGCTGAAACTCAATCCAGGGCTTTTCAGGCACTTGCCTCCCTTGACACATCTGGCCTCTCTTTTCTTTTTTCTCTGCTCTGGCCCTACAAGAGAAGCTCTTAGATAAATAAACTGAAGCACGCATGCAGCCTCCAAAAGATCTCTATGGAAAGAAGAATGGAACCAAAAAGCCCCAGGGCCTGCTGTGCTTTTGTTCACTGCCTGTCAGGAAAATAAGCAACCAGGAGGTAGACACAGTAAGATCATTGCTGTTCTAATTGGGTTTATGTTTTCCACGACGATAACTCATATATGGGGGATAACAAACTTTGGGATCGATAACTGTCTGCATTTCTGGAAGGAGAAAAATCTTATTATGTTCTGAGACTTTATATGTATTTAAATCAATATTCAGCTTCTCTTTGCATTAGAGGTAATGAGTCCTGGTGTTTTACATTCTATCAGCATAAGCAAAGAATCTTTAGAAGGAGGTTGCTGGAAGAGAGAGTGTTTATGTACATAAAACTAACAGGAAAAACTAATGCTTATTGGGTGTCACAAATCAATCAGAAATTATGAATTGATACAGATGATATTTGAAGTGAAAGTGTGATAATAAAACACTGGGATTAGAATGCTATTGCTGCATGTAGGAATCAGCAGGGAAAGCTGATACAGGAGCTCAGGAATTCATTTTAACTCAATCTTCATCATAGAGATGATAGAAAAATAACAGGGTGTATGCCCCAGGGTAACAAAGAAAAGATGTGAGATGAATTAATTAACTTAATTAGGAAAAGAACATGAAAAGAGGTTTTACCTCCATTTAATAAATGAACAAATGAACCTCACTATGCTTAAGTTTTATTATCATTCTCATTTATTCATTAAATGTACATAGTGGATGCTTACAGTGTGTTAAGCATTAACTGGAGATGTTAATAATTAATCAATGGATGGGTGTAATTGAAAATCAATCCTATTCTTATAAATCTTCCATTCTACAGGAAGAGAGAGATCTCAGATGAGATGAATAATACAGAGTGTACTCAATCATGAGATAAGAAGGGGAGATCCATCATGGAATGAATCAAAGCACATTGTAGGAAAAGACTGATTTTAAATGGGGTGTTTGGGAGATCTTGCAGGGAGATGGAAAGATTTATTTGTATAAAGATCTTAAGAGCATTAAGGAGAGAGCCACAGAGATGGCTAATGAGTAGTGGTCTGGGCACAGGGAACAGATGGCAGAAAACTATAAGCTGAGAGAGTTTTTGACATGGGTGAGAAATGCCATAGAGGCCAAGGCAAGAGTAAACATGGGCAAGTACAAAGTGAGTAGCGAGAAGAAACAGAGGATGTGAGCTCATGTCGGGCACAGAAAACCGCTAAAAAACTAACTTAGGCTTTGGCTCCGAGGGTTGAGGGGATGTGAGGAGATGATGCTGAGTTGCGGGCTGTGTGATTTTGCTTACATTCTGGTCATACTTTTGTGGCGAGAAACAGAAGGAAGGGTAAATGCAAACACAGGGAACTCGTTAGGCGAGATGCAGTAGTGAAAGCATGCCATGGTCTACCCAGAGTGCATGCAAAGTTGTGCCAGTCGGCATTGAGGAACATCACTCTGCAATGCCATCCCCTCATACAGAGGAAAAGGTTACCCTAACAGATATTGCCAGTACCCCTTTTGTTTGTGAATAAGATAGGAAATTACTGTGAGATAGGCTACTTTGCAAAATAGTAACAAAATGATATCCCTTAAAATATATAAGAAGAAAAGTTATTGCAAAAAATATAGTATTGTATGATGGCAATTGATTGTCCTCATTTTCTAAAGTATCGCCTACGATTATCTATAATGTAAAACTGGCTTGAAATAGAGTATTTTTGAGCATAACAACAACAACAACAAAAGTCCTTTGCCCTTAAAGGGAACCAGAAATGTTAAACATGCAAGATTGCCTTGGGAACTGGAGATGATTAATAGCCTGGTGATCTGCATTACCTGAAGGGCCAAGCCATATCAAGCTCCTACAATAAGAACCAGAGGTGGCTAATAGCAAAAATGACCTCTATGCTATCTGTATGGCAGAGGCCATGCCAGATCCTCCCCTAGGCCCCTATGTTAGTATAGGTAGCATATCTCTAGAACCCATCTCCTTGGAAGAAATGGCATGTACTTTGAGTTGAGCTTCAATGAGGTTATGTCTCTTTGAGCACCAGGGGTTGTATTATGCCAGTCTAATTTTTTTCTTATTTGTACTGTGTTTAAATATGCCAGCTATAAAACACCTGGGGCATCCAATTCAGACTGACTACATTAGTCTGAACTGAGTTATCATCCTCAGCTCATGTCAGCTCAGGAAGTGTTCCCTCTTTTTTTATTACTTAGGTTTCTCTGAAAAGCAGGAGCCATGTGGCTACTCCTCACTCTATCAATTTAAGAAAAAAAAATACAGCATGAAACTAATTGTCTAAATGTTAAGCTTATGGTAGCTCCTAACTTGCATTAACATATCCCTTCTGAAAGATATTTGTGAACTGAGCATAATGTCCCCATTCACAGATCATTGTGAGGTACACAATTTCACCGTTTTCTGTCCTTAAGATTCTTTTATAAAATGGGAAGACACAAATAACTGTTGAGTTAGATGTAAGACTTTCTAGGGAAAAAAAAAAGGAATTTAAACACAGCCATTAAATTTTTCCCAATAGATCCCATTCTGGCCAGTGGAATAGCCTGTTTCAGATGACAACCAGGTGAGTTTGTTGGCACCATCTCAGGAGATGTTTCCTGGCTTCTGGGAGTCTGTTCCAAAACAGGCTGATACACCAGACCTGTGCAGTCAGCTTGGAGAATCCCTTCTTGAGAGCACAGCTTAAGGTCCTTGAACCCAGAGATCTACAGAGAAACCAGGAATAAACACACAGGATTATCTTCTGATGGGAAAGATGAAAAACCTTTCTTTCAGTCCATAAAGCTGGGAACTGGAAGCAATTAATTACCTGTTGATCTGTGTTATCTGTTGGGCTAGGCCATATCATGCTCCTACAACCAGGATTGAGGTATCTAGTAATCTAAATGACTCTTAATCTAAACGGGCCAGGCTCCTCCAAGCTCCCACAACCAAAAATGGCTAAAAGCCCAAATCAGCCCTGTGTTATCTATGTGCCCAAGACCAGGCCAGACCCCTTGGGCCCTTAAGCTAGTATTGGCATCCTATCCCTAGATCTCTAGAATCCACCTTCTGGGGAAAAAAAAATGACATGAACCCAGCTAGGGTCTCAATGCAATTGGGGTTTTGTTTGTTTGTTTGTTTGCTTCCTTTCTGAAAAGGGATTGTAACATCAGGAATTTTTTCCCAAATTATGCTGGGTTTAAATACATTGAGAATAAATTGCCTATTATTAGACTCTATGTAGTCTAATCCAGATAGATAAAGCCAGATTGCACCTGGTTTTATTTTTATCTCTTCCTGGAGCTTGTTTCCCTCTATGATTCCTGCCGGAACACAAAAACACACAACACACACACACACACACACACACACACACATGCACAAACACACACACACCCCACATACAAAATTAAAATAAAAACTGAGCAAATTGACATGAATTTTGTTTCTACAGCTTTTAATGACAAACCCTCAGCTTGAAACCTCAAGCAAAGAAGCTGGACCTATAACTGCATGACTCCTGTTAGCAGATACCTAGAAAGATGGCTGCTGTAGTATTAGCTGGACCTATAACTGCATGACTCCTGTTAGCAGATATCTAGAAAGATGGCTGCTTTAGTATTAGCTGGACCTATAACTGCATGACTCCTGTTAGCAGATATCTAGAAAGATGGCTGCTTTAGTATTAGCTGGACCTATAACTGCATGACTCCTGTTAGCAGATATCTAGAAAGATGGCTGCTTTAGTATTAGCTGGACCTATAACTGCACGACTCCTGTTAGCAGATATCTAGAAAGATGGCTGCTGTAGTATTAGCTGGACCTATAACTGCACGACTCCTGTTAGCAGATATCTAGAAAGATGGCTGCTGTAGTATTAGCTGGACCTATAACTGCACGACTCCTGTTAGCAGATATCTAGAAAGATGGCTGCTGTAGTATTAGCTGGACCTATAACTGCATGACTCCTGTTAGCAGATATCTAGAAAGATGGCTGCTGTAGTATTAGGTGTGCCTGGATTCTAATGTTATCAGTTTTACATTTATTCTAATCCCAACAATGATAGAGAGCATTGCTGCTAAATGATATGATATGAATTTTCCAAGACCAGAAAATTAACTCATTTCAAATATGAAATTAGGCCATGTGTTACTAAGACCATGACATGTCCTCTCTAAACTGGAATCATTTATCATCTTAAGTTCCTTGATTTTATAAATCTTTTATAAGGAATATATATATATATATATATATATATATATATATATATATATATATATATATATATAATCAATTTTCAAATTGCTGTGGTAAGCGTCAAAAATTTCAACATGGAATCTATCACAAAATTGTATCTAGAATCATGGTCATCTCATACCTAGTCATACCTAGTTTGTCACATTTCGGCATAATTGACCTGAGAACATGGTTTCATTCTTGCATGAGCAGAGAATAAAGAGGTAAGTCGATACTGTAGTCTCCACGTGTCTGCCATAACACATCGCACAGGAAGTCTGGAAGTAGGCCTGGGATGACTGGTGGTGTCATCAAAAGCTGTAGAAACAAGATTCCTGTCAATCAGCTCACAGTTTCTATTTTAATTTAGTGTGTGTGTGTGTGTGTGTGTGTGTGTGTGTGTGTGTACACATGCTTGTCTGTGCACATTAGTATGGAAGCCAGAAGTCAATATCTGATATGCATATCTCTTGACCTGTTTGTAAATTTGTGACCAAGCAGGGTGTCAGTGTATAAGCATCTGAGATAGGTGCTTACAGAGGCCAACAGTGTCAGATCTACTCAAGTTACATGCAGTTATGGGCTGCCTAATTTTTGTGCTAGGAACTAACTTTGTGACTACTGTCAAGACAGCATGCATTTTTAACCACAGAACCATCTCTCACCTCAGGTTTTGAGAAAGAACTATCAGTGAACCCAGCACTTACTTACTGACTAGTCTGGCAATGCATACTAGAAATCCACCTCTTTCCATCTCCTCACCATGCTACATGCTCTTCTTACTACCTCATGTTGTTTATCAATAAATGTAAATATGGGCACCTAAATTTTACCTCAGTCTCACATGTTTTCAACTTAAACTAGTAAGTAATATTCTAAAAAAAAAAAAAAAAAAAAGACTACTACAGTCATATACCCCAAAGGCTCTCAAAAAAGAGAAAAAAAATTATACCATTAGAATTAAGATCAGCCAAATTGGCTTAGGGAAATTTAGAGCAATTAACTTTTGGACCTCTAGGACCAAAGTGGGTCTGTGGATGAGGCAAATCCTGGTAGGCAAGCTCAGAGATAATTATCAACATGACTACTCATGCCTGGACCCCAGAGGCAAACTGCTCTTTGCAGATAATCCTTGGGGGAAAGGATGCAAAAAGCCTTGAAGTTGGGAAGGGGATAATTTACAGTACCAGCAAGTACTATGAATGCGCATCATGCTTCTGTTGCTCTCAGGTCTTCCTGTGCATTATCCGTCTCACTGATGCTTTAAAACTCATCCAGGAGGTATTTTGGGTATTTTTTTTTTATCCCAGTAGGAAAAAGAGCTTCAGTGTAGTGAAGCACAAAGATTACCTAAACTAGATATTTCAGAGATGAAAGGGCCAAGTCTGGATGATGTTTCCCTAGCCTTCCTATTTTAGTAATTCACCAGATTGCTTCCCATGAAGAACACAAAGTTCCTTGGTGGCTAGCTCTTTCTAGAACCTTCCTGAGTAGAAGGAGTGTCCGCAATTCCACGGACACCAGATCCTTGGACCCCAGATCACTACTATTTGTAGAGAAACGACCCTGATCTTATTTCTGCAGTACAAAGTTGAGTAAAACAAAGTGTAGAAAGCCCGAGTAGAGAGGTATCATTGTGGCCCTCTGAGTACCTCTTCTCTTACAATAGGGACTAAATGATACTCTCTTTACTGTGAAGCAGATTAACTAAGTTGTTTAAAGGCACACAAACGGAATGTGCCGTGGTAAAGATCACAGGCCGAACTGATTTATGCAGCAGAGGAAATGATCACATCATGAATATTAGGTGGCATCTAGGGAACTGATAGTCTCTTTATCTTCCCCAAACCAGACTCACATATTTAATTCAATAACTTTTCAGAATTTTTCTACATTTTCACATATTTAGATCCTCTCTCTCTCTCTCTCTCTCTCTCTCTCTCTCTCTCTCTCTCGTGTGTGTGTGTGTGTGTGTGTGTGTGTGTGTGTGTGTGTGTGTGCTCACAAGAACAAGGATTTTCTCTTGTCTTTGTGAGCAAACTGAGACTTACAAAGTGGAAATGATATCCCCAAGCTTGAATAACGAGTGTGAGTAGTGTGAGTCAGAGACAGACGGAGCATGAGTCTTTCAAATCTAAATCTAGCCTTAAGTTTGCTTCCATGTCCAGACAGACAGGCTGTGATGTTACCTATGGCATTTCTCCTTAGGTGTGTTCTTCATCTGTTTCTCCCTCTTGTCTTTGGCTTGTTACTCTCGATCTTTTACTATCACCTGTCTTTTTTACACCTCTGTAATGCTAGTTGGATCCCTGAGAGAGAGAGGCCATTAAATAGTCCTAGAACAGAAAGGATTTTGTCCAGAAACACATGTTGTGACTCCTCACCAAGGCAACGGGAAACTGATGACGTGAACAGAGGAATGTCTCCAGAGGGTTTGGCAACAGTGTGTGAAACACAGCTCCATGGTCAGCGATTACAGGCAAAGGTGGCTTATCCTCTGACACCCCACCCCACCCCCACCCCGTCACCATGCTCCCCACCAAAACTAGCTTTGGGAGCATTAACAGGAATTGAAGTCATTAATGCAAGCAGATGGGTTAAAGAGAAAATGTTAAGTACCAAATGGGAGAATTTCCGCTTGCAATAAATTCTTAGGACCAAACAGATTCTGTTATAGCTGTCTTCTAAGCTCACTGTCCTCTAATGCCAAGGATAAGGGGAATCCGATATGCTAGGCTCTGGCAAATGGGAGTTAAAGCAGCTAACTTCATTAAAGACTAAAGCAATCAATGGAGTCATCCACTCGTGAATCCTGAACCCTAGTCACCCGGTGATAACTCTGTTCTGCTGGCACCTCAGCTGTTGCCCTGGCCTTTTCGCTAAAGATTAGGTGATTTATGATGGAATTTGCATAGGCAAACAAATCCCCAGATGTAAGCTGCCTGACCCAGGTTTCATGGTTCACTAAGGATTAAGATTCTCCTAGCTCCTTCTGGGTGGCTAGAGGCTCTGACAGATATATTTTCTCAGTTAGTTTCCTGACTGTGGTAGGTATCCCTTCCTTCAGTGGCTTGATGAAGTTTGACTCTGCCCAGGAGAAGTGAATTAAAAATGGTGGACTGTGACTGCCACATTTGGCAACATTTAATTGCACAGGACTTGGATTGGGAGAAACTTTTCTTTCTTTACCATATGAAGAATTTAGGGGAGGTATACAAATGACAAAGGCAAGACTGTGACCAATCTATCTCATTTGTAGAGATTACCTAAGAGGCGAAACTTTACAGAAAAGATTTGATTGACTAAGGAAGTAGCTAGTGTTACTATTTCATAGCTAAGACAAAAACAATCCACTTTCACAGAACAACAACAACCTTGGAAAGCCAGGGACCACGACATAGTTGAGTCATTGTTTTAATAACAGTATGAAGACTGTCTTGAAATGTTGACTGACAGAGGATGTGCACAAGAGAGAGAGGGAGACTGTTCTACCATCTGTCTGATAGGCATGAAGTTTGTGATGTCAACATGACAACAGCAATCCTGTTGATGGTTTTCCAAACCATGGTACATCGATGCTTAGAAAAATTAGCAAAAGTAGACGACATTTTGAGTACATTGAAAAAATATGTCTCCTCTAAATGGAAAGACATCTGGTAAATCTGATACCTGAGACATCTCCACTTTGTCCTGTCGTTGGATATCACAGTCTCTATGTATATTCCTGAGTTTGATTCAGTTGGAAAGTGCATCATTTTTTCTTTACATGGTCCTGGTATAACAAAATATTACCAAAAAACAGAGCTCACATCATCTTCCTGGATTCTTTGTTAAAGGATCATGGATTTTTTTCATTGTCACCCACAGACTCTTTTGTTTTCAACAACTACAAAATCAGATAATATTCCTCATAAACTGATCTCACATAGCTGCTAGTTGTTGGCATGGCAAAATGATACTCAACCTTAGGGTTCTAATGACCTATGGCCACAGCCCTGATGCTTCTGCAGAGACTGTTCCATTGTTTGGGCAATATCCTCAAAGATTAGCCTGTTTCATATCCTGACAGACCCTTCACATCTGACATTAAGGGGGGAAAAAGTTGGCAAAGAATTGTAGCTGAAAGAATTTTAAGTTTTACTCATGGGTACTCAGGGAGGGCAATTCTCCTGAAAAGGATTATTTGACAACTATAATAAGACTCTTTGTTATTAGAATTTAATTAATATTTGTTACTGGAAAAGAAAGCGGAAAGCAAAGCAGGACACAGGGCAAGTAATTAAATCTATTTTTGTAAAGGCTAATCAATGAGTTGTCAAGTTCGGGAAAGATTACCCTCTTGTTTCAGTGTTGGGCTGTAAAGATCACGGAGGGCCAACTACTGAACTGAAGAATGTCAAACATTCATTTCCATGATTGAAACATTAAATCAATCAAATCTGTGTGTGGCTTATACATGTTAGCAGATGGATTTCTGATAGTGAACTGTGTGTCTTTCCCTCTGCTCTCCCTTCCTCTCCTTCCCCTTCTTCCCCTTCCTCTTCCTTTCCTTCCTCCACTTTCCATTCCTCTCCCTCCTTTCCCTTTCCCTCCTGTCCCTTTTCTTTACCTCCCTTCTTCCCCCTCCTTTCTTTCCGTCTTCCTTTGTCACATATGCTGTGGACTAGATTATCTTTAAAGTTCCTTAAGTGTGGTGATTTGTTCATATTCTACATCCAGAGCAGAAAATGAAAATGAATCAAATGTATCTAAATCACAGAACCCAAGCAATCAACACATGGTCTGGGTTAAGTTAACGGACTAACCTCTCTATCAGAGTCGGCTTTGAAGAAAAGGAGAACTTCAGCATTCAAATCAATGTTGCTTTTCTTTGTCGTCAGTGAGACAAGCACACACATTTTTTTTTTTTAGCAACGGGTTGCAAGAAGGAAAGAGATTTTTTTTAAAGTGGGATACTTGTTTATTAATGTTCTGAGGCATAATCTAAGTTTTAGAAGCTACAGCCATGAATTTCAACCACCTGAGGGCGCTGTACAGCTAAAAGCTTGGTTGTTGTCTCTATTGAGCTTATTGCTTT
Source organism: Mus minutoides (assembly GCA_902729485.2). NCBI lineage: Eukaryota > Metazoa > Chordata > Mammalia > Rodentia > Muridae > Mus > Mus minutoides. Next base: position 61,168 of record LR751181.1, on the reverse strand, counting down.
GAGCCATCACGGAGTGCCTTAGCCTTTTCAGCACCTGGAGTTTGATTTCCATTTAAATGTATGTCAGGTTGCATTACTGAGATCACTGAAAGGTTTTCAGTGTAATTTTTCCTAGCATTCTAGAGAAACCCTCAGGCAAGTGTATTCCTAATCATTCAGCGCCTCAGGTTGTGGTGACCCCCAACCATAAAACTGCTCTTGTTGCTACATCACAACTGTAAATTTTCCTACTGTTATGAATAACAATCTAAGTATTTGATACATAGGATATCTGATTCATGATTCCTATAGAAGGGTTGTTCAACCATAAAGGGGGTCATGACCCACAAGTTGAGAACCATGATTTAGAGACTCCGAAAGTTTGAGTGTGGGGTACAAAACAATGTACAAAGTCATTTTATATAAATAAAATGAATGAAAAATCAGCTACCAAATGCAGACACTACTGCATAGGCCAGCAAGATATTGCTGAAAGGACCCTGATATAGCTGTCTCCTGTGAGGCTTTGACAGTCCCTGACAAATACAGAAGTGGATGCTAACAATCATCTATAGGGCAGAACATAGGGTCCCCAATGTAGGAGCTAGAGAGTACCCAAGAGCTGAAGGGGTCTGCAACCCTATAGGTGGGACAGCAATATGAACTAATCAGAACCCTCAGAGCTCATGTCTCTAGCTGCATATGTATTAGAAGATGGCCTAGTTGGCCATTATTGGGAAGAAAGGCCATTGGTCTAGCAATGTTTATATGCCCCAGTACAGGGGAATGCCAGGGCCAAGTAGGGGGAGAGGGTGGGTAGGGGAGCAGGGCAGGGGGAGGGTATAGGGGACTTATGGGATAGCACTTGAAATGTAAATGAAGAAAATATCTAATAAAAATGTGAAAAAAAATACAAAACTATGGAAAATGTTTACAAGTTTTGCCATGAACAGTTATTTTAAAGATAAATGAATATTTTCTAAGTATTTGAAAGAAAAAAATTAAAATTTTGATTTAAAATGAACAAATCATATGAACAAATATGCCACAACACCTGCAAGTTAATGACCCAAGTAAAAGAAATTCAATTAAAACTACACCAGGAAACTATTTTTTTTCTATTAGTAAAGCATTCAAAAGTTTAGAGCTATAACTATTATCAAGGGAATATGGGACCAGCATGTCTACATGGCCACGACATTGTAGGATGGCATAAATTTTGTGAATGAAAAACTGTTACATAACTAACAACTTTACATATGTATTTACATTTTGATGTACAATCTCTGCTTCTTAGAAGGTATTCCAAATATTTGTAAACCCATAGGTGACTTCAAGTCTATAGATACACATTCCTCCAATATGATAAAAAATGTCACACATTCAACTGTACATCAGCAGCAGACATGGGTTGAAGTAAATACAATATAGTTATCATACATGATATTATAATATACATCTATATGAAGGAATAAGCCATACATATTTATTATCTCTTCATTATACTCATAAGAAAATCATACTATTAAGTAAATAATAAAAGGTATAAACTATAGATATAATACTGAGAAAATATGAATAAATATCTTTATATATAGATATAATATGTTTTAAATATCAAAAATGCAAGAATCAGCCAATATATAAAAAAAAGGGTTACCAACAAAGAAAGCAGAGAAGAGAGGAGAGAAGCAGGAAAGAAAGACAGAAATCTCAAAATTCAGCTTATTTCTAACTTTTGACTATTAAACTATATAAATATTTTGCTAGATACATTAATAAAACTTCTATCAAGACAGACAGAGATGTAGTTCAGTGTTACCACCAATTGTCTAGCATGTATAGGGCCCTGGCTTTAACACCTAGCATGGAAGAGAGAAAAAGAAGAAAGAAAAAAACTGAAGGAATTTATAAAGGAAGGAATACAAAGGGAATTTGTTAGAGTTGAAGGAAAAATGCACATGCATCATATAAAACTGATCATACAATCAAATAAAAATATCCATTATTATTCTCAGTATGCACTGCTCCTGTGTTACTTCAGCTGAAAGATGGAGAAACTTAGAGCTTCCTTGATGAAACCAAACGACCAGAAACAGGGTCAATGTTGTGATTAATGTAATACCTGGGCAAATGCATGTTGCATTTTATTAAATTCTAATAGCAATCTAAGAGAAGTCTAACTTTATAATCTACAAGCCAATGTACTGACATATGAAAGGATATACTGTCCTCTGGCTGACCAATAAGGAGACTACATCTAGACACGTTCTTCCATGTAGGCTGATGGAATTCAGTTTGAGCTTCTGTTATGAATTGTTCTGGTGAATCTGCCTCATATGATGATTTTCTCTATAGTAGATTCCTGATCTAACATAAAAAAATTAAAGTACTACTTACTTGACATATGCCTATTTGATATTATTTGATATTATACTTTTGAAGCAATCCTTTTTTTCAACTGAGTCATAATATCTGTCAGTCAACTACCACTGCTTTCTACTTTTGTAAGATTAAGAAAAGCTAAAGCGCGGCAGACTATTTTTCTTTAATAGGCATATGAAATGTCTTCAAATTACTCAGGATACAGTTCTGAATAATTATGGCAAAGCAGAATGAACACTCACACTACTAAGTATTAGAAGACAGGTACTTTGATTATATTGTTGTATGATCTTGAAAACATCAACTGGATAAACATTTCCTGTGTGCCAACTTTATTCTAAAGTCTAGTCAAGGTACTAGAGATTGCTTGAAGAGTACAAGGTTCCTGACCACATGGAGCTCATTTCAAATATGAAGGGACAGAAACTAAGTGTTCATGAGTACATCAACATTTTAAACATTATTTCCCATATTAAATTAGTGAGAAAGGCCATCAATTAGATTAAATTTTTTTTAAGAGGTCTCGCCTAGTGATAAAGCACTGTTGAAATCCTAGAGAGGACAAAGCATGAAACAGGAGAATTGCAAGGTCTTCTTTGACGACAGAGTAAGTTCAAAGGAAGCCTGGGGAACTTAATGAGATCCTATCTCATTAAGTAAAAATGAGGACTTTTGATACAAACTCAGCTGTAAGGTGCTTTAGTGGTTGTGTACCATTGGTGACGCCAGAGATTCAGAAACTAAGACAGAGAGAGAGAGAGAGGGAGAGAGAGAGAGAGATACAGAAAGAGAGACACACAGACAGGCCAGACACAGTCAGAGAGAAACAGAGAGACAGACAGAGAGGCAGCGAGACGGACAGAGAGGCAGGGAGACAGAGAGACTGAAAGAGAGGAATGGGGAGTGGCAATTTCCAAAGGATTAACTGTGTCAAAACTTGAGAGATTTCTGGCTGGATTGTCTGTGATGACAAGCAGCCATCAGCAGTCTTAGAGGAAGAAGGCTTCCTGGAATCCTTCCCACTCAGAACTGCTGGAGAAATCCCCAGCAAATAAGGAAATAGCAAGAGACACTGGGGATTTCCTTACTCCTGTGATTCTATTCACATTTCTGCACAGATCTGGAACTTGGTGGCCCAGGTCTGCTCATTTTCAAATTTTGGTTGCTACTTCCTAGAAGCTCGCTTTCTTTCTTTCTTTCTTTCTTTCTTTCTTTCTTTCTTTCTTTCTTTCTTTCTTTCTTTCTTCCTTTCTTTCTTTCTTTCTTTCTTTCTTTCTTTCTTTCTTTCTTTCTTTCTCTCTCTCTCTCTTTCTTTCTCTCTCTCTCTTTCTCTCTCTCTCTCTCTCTCTCTCCCTTCCTTCCTTCCTTCCTTCCTTCCTTCCTTCCTTCCTTCCTTCTTTTTTTTTTGAAGAATGACATACTTTCTTCGTTTTCAAGTCCTAGCCTGCTATTTTGGCTGGTGCCAATTTTTAAAAAATATATAATACTAAAACAAAAATTGCAGGAAGCACAAGTAATTTTCTTATGCCTTAATTGTAAGGACTTCTCTCTTTACTTTTTAATGGAGAAAAGCATGGAGGCCTGGGTCTAAAAGTGATATCAAAGTAAAACCTTAGAAATTGTAAAACTGGCATAAAACACTTCTATTTTCATATAAAATTCTAGAATGGGTGGAAAAACCTTTCTTGTAGATCTAGTTTATGTCAACAATCACTTGCAAAGTAGTAAGATCTGCCTAAGTTAATCCCTTCAGTGAAGACAATGATATGGGGGCTGGGAATCAAAGATGTATCACAAAAGTACCTTATGTAGACTCTCAAAACAACCAAGTAGAATTTTGAAAGTCTGCCAATGGCTTTGTTTCTTTATAATACAAGCATGTGCGCGCGCGCGCGCACACACACACACACACACACACACACACACACACACACACACACATACACTCAGATTTTAAAGAGAGAGAGGCTTCCAAATACACATGTCTTATAGTCACAGTTCTGTCTCTAATTACAGGCCTAGGCATACAATAATTGATTATTGATTACTTATAGGTCTGGCTTTATAGCTTCCTTTTCTAATGTCTTTTCTCTGTATGTCACCTCAACTATGCCTGCAATTTAGATATTGTGTCCAACCTTATGAGAAAGACATTTGCTGAGCATTACCTGCCTTAATAAATCAATTACCCATCTATTTACAAGATAGACTATAATTGGAGCCACACAGAGCATTATTTGCGGATGTTTTTATTTGAAACCCACCTGCTGTTTGAACTGCCATGATTTCTTCTTCTAGTTCATATCTCTTGTTCTTATTCAGATATCTGCCATTTAAGTATTATATTGCTGATGTCACTTTCTTTCTACTAATTCTTTTTCCACTTTTATTAGATATTTTCTTCATTTACATTTCAAATGCTGTCCTGAAAGTCCCCTATACCCTCTCCCACCCCCCCACCCTGCTCCTCTACCCACCCACTTTCACTTCTTGGTCCTGGCATTGCCCTGTACCATAAAAAGTTTGCAAGACCAAGGGGCCTCTCTTCCCAATGTCTTCCTAATAATTTGAACTTCAAATAGTACACATTTATATCATTTCATCAATTGCTGTATAAGTCAAAACTATTGAATAGTCCCATTAAATTCTCCAGGCTGTAATCAAGAGGTCAGTCAGCCTGATGAGTGTCAGTGTGTTCCAGAGGCCTGTGTACTTAGAGCTTGGTTGCTAGCCTTTGGTTCTCTTTGAAGAGGTAGAATTGTTGGCATATGGGGCCCAGCAATTCCATAATCAGGTCTTTGGAGGAGTACCCTTGAAAGTCATTTACAACTTCTGTCTCTCTTCTTTCACTAAGCTTCCAAGTCACTATGACATGAGCAGCTTTTTCCACTAACAGTGGCTTCCATGATGCCTTGCCACAATCTCAAAAGCAACAAAGCTAACCTGGCATTGACTTAAACTCCAAAACCATTAACCAAGATACAGCTTTTTCCTAAGCTGGCTAATCATGGTGGTTAGATGAGCAGAAAAGCTCAGTAAGACAGGGTATTAAGAAGAATCGGCTACTAAGCTTCCATATATCACTGACAGTGTCTGCTTGCTTCTATTTGTAGAACTGTGGCTTCAGTCTTCATCCTGATTGCTTTCTGTCAGATGGGTCATTTTAGTGTCCTGGTCCTCAGTTGTTCCATGTAGATCCCCATTTCTCAAAGCTAAAACAAGTGCCCCTAATCCTCCCTAACACTCTGGCTTCTCCTTCTCCCATTTCCTATTTATACCCCCCCTCCATTACATCTTCCTGATGTATATTGGTTTAAATGTTATTATACTGGGCCAACCATGATACTCTTCTGACTTTAGGTCCATGGACTTAATTGCATCTATAATAATTTTTACCATGTGATGTAAGACAGACACCATTTCAGGAGATTCTATTTTAAGCATTTGATTTTGGGGTTTGGAGGAGTTATTTTTAAATCTCATGCACTTACCAAGGTAGGGCATCTATTATCATGCAAATCTAATCACTTTCATTCATCATTATAGAGAGAAGGTTCAAGTTAAGATGATAAGAATACAGAGGACACTTAAAATTTTAAACATGATTTAATTTTAGGAAGAGCTAGAGATAGACATGAATCAAGAGTTCCCTCTTGAGTAGGCAGATGCTCAAGGCTGATACGGTATGAGAACTGTCCTACCATGCCAGCTTATCTTCATTTGTATTTACACTGGTGTTTGAATCACCATGGAGACTACACAGACAGAAAAACAAAAACAAAAACAAACAAACAAACAAACAAAACTGATAAGTCTCTAAGGATCACAACTTCCAAATGAGACTGGGATATAAAATCTATGTTGATAACACTTTCCTATTTGTGATTGATTCATACACTGGAAGATAGTTAAACTGAAGAGGGGTGGTAGACACCAGAGAACATAGCTTTAAGATGATGTGACTACCTGAATAATGTAAGGAGTGATATTTAATATTTTTCCTCAGGCCCTTTTACCAAAAATTCTGACTTTATCATTTATTTCTTAGTGAAACCCCAATAACTTTATTTGAAATAACACTAATTAATCAATGTTAAACTGCTCTGAAATAGCGTTATATTTACTACCATTACCTTCTTACCCCTGGAAATATATTTTCCCTAGAGCTAATTATTCTTCATTTTTATATGACGAGTATAAATCTAGTCACTGAAGGACTACTCTACCTAGGAGTTTATACTCACTTTGACTTCCACATGAGATTTCTGGCCAGTGTCTACCATCAGATTCTAGAAAAATCATAAATGACTAGGTGCTAGATTTTTCCCAAAGGTGAAGAAAGATATCTGCCTCTCTCCCTCTCTTCTTCCTCACCGTCTCCCCCTTCCCCTTGCTCTCCTCCTCTCTGTTTCTCCTTTCCCCTCTGCCTCTCCCTTCCTCTCCTTCCCTCTCCCTTTTTCCCCCCTTACTCTGATTCTCCTTCTCCAGTGACTCTTTCTTTCCCACCCTATTCCCTTCTCTCTCTCTTTCTCCTTCCCACTCTTCCCCCCCCCCAACTCCGTTGCATGTAATTTTATAAACCACTACCTCCTTTGCCCTGGACCGTGGCCCACATTCTGGTCCCTTCCAGCTTTCTTTTTTTTTTTTTTAACCTGGTTTAACTCCAGNTCTCCCTCTCTCTCCTCTCCTTCTCCTTTTCCTTCTCCCTCTGCCTCTCCCTTCCTCACTCTCCTCTCCCCTCTCCTTTTCCTTCTTCTTTCACACACACACACACACACACACACACACACACACACACACACAAAATGTCAAATGAAACTTAAAAGGAAATGAAGGGACTGTCCAATTCTTTAAACACACTTGGCTGTATGCCAGTTATACCTTTGCTTCCATGTAGGCTTCACAAGAAAATCAGTTCTCCAAGAAAAAAATTAATGCAAAGATTAGTGAAACCCAGTGGATCTGCCCAGCCTCAGAAAATGTCATCCTAATTCTCATCAGCTCATATTCAAAAAGAGATACCATAATATCTGAAAAGTTCAGGTCAAAATGTCCTGATATTTGAGAGAAGTATCTACCAGATAGATATTAATTGGAGAACATCCAGATTTTGGCTCACATTTTGAATGTATGGATTAACAAGTGTTGAAGTCTCTAAAGTATTTTGATGACAGAATATTTGTTAAATGGGACTCTGGGAGTGCCCCACCCGGGTGGTCCATCACATAATCAGCCACCAAATGCAGACACTACTGCATACACCAGCAGGATATTGCTGTAAGGACCCTGATATAGCTGTCTCCTGGCAGGCTTTGACAGTGCCTGACAAATACAGAAGTGGATGTTCACAACCATCTATAGGGAAGAACACAGGGTCCCCAATGTAGGAGCTAGAGAGAGTACCCAAGAGCTGTAGGTGCCTGCAACCCTATAGATGGAACAACAATATGAACTAATCAGAAGCCCCAGAGCTCATGTCTCTAGCTGCATATGTATTAGAAGATGGCCTACTTGGCCATTATTGGGAAGAAAGGCCCTTGGTCTAGCAATGTTTATATGCCCCAATACAGGGGAATGCCAGGGCCAAATAGTGGGAGTGGGAGGGTAGGGGAGCAGGGCAGGGGGAGGATATAGGGGACTTTTGGGATAACACTTGAAATGTAAATGAAGAAATTCTCTAATAAAAAAAAATGGGACTCTGGAAAAAATGAGTGAGGGGGAGGGAGGAATGTTGACTAGTGAAAAGTCTTAATGAGAGCCCAGGCTCCTGTACTCTTTTTATAGTATACAGATAGGAAGTATTCTTAAAAAAGAACAACCAGCATTTAAACAGTAACTCTACATACTTGTGAGTCTTTTGAGTATAAGCATCCTAATACATGGCTACTTATATCTTCTCTCTTAAATCCTGAAGATCACAGGAGCTATTCCCATAATTAACTCATCAAGATCTTAATTTCCAGAACCATCAAACAAATTATAACTTTGATCCTGGGGCACAAAACAGTGACCAATATACATATAGTTTTCTAGTAACCAATACAGAGGTTTAGGGGGGGTTGTATTGGGGAAAAAAAGTGATTGGAGGTGACCTCAGAGATTTAAAGTATCCTATGATACACTTTTATCAGAATGTTTAATTCTAACATTATTTATCTTTAAAACACTCTGCTGAACCTCAGGCCAAGATATTTGGAAGTTGAAGTTTTAATTGTCAGGTAAAAAGTGAAAAGAAATTCATTCCCTGGAAGTATTACACTAGCTCAGACCACCTCGTAGCCCCTTCAAAATCCATTAAAATCCAGCCAATCAAAGCCCTGTGGCATCGTTTCTATCTGAGGAATGGCTAGTTTAAAATCACCCCAGTCTTCTGTATTACATACAGAGTTCTCTTGTCTCTTGCATGAATGGTTGCTATCATTACATCAGCCTCCAGTAACTTCAATACATGAATGGCTAGCTTACGGTCCAAGAGTGGATGGGCTTTTCTGTCCCTTTCAGAGGCATCTGCCAACCAACAGGAACAGGGAGACAAAGCTATCTTTAAGTATTCTGCCCCAATCAATGAATAGGCAATGCCTAAAAAGCAGCTCCAGATGAGACTGTGTGAACGTGAAGGACACGCAGGGGCTTCTGAAAACCTCCTTCCAGAATGAGAGAGCTCTCTTTGCCTATAGGAATGGAAGTAAATAGAGCTGAAAGCAGGGCTGTGTCTACTTGACTTTGAAGGGAAGGCCTATTAGAGGGGAGTGGTGGAGACAATTCAATAAGTTACAGGGACACAAGGGTGTTTGTTATATGTGAACAGGCCTGCTGACTCAAAGTGAGGAGAAGATTTTTTGATAGTGAGGAGAAAGAACATGCATGCTCCACTTCTACACTGGGTGATCTTTCCTTCATTTGATTTAGCTTTTAATGTTATTCCACTACTAAAATAATATCAGGCACACTGGAGATAAACTACATGAGGAGGAGAAGTATAAAAATGCAAAGACTTATCTATAAATCTGGTAGGCACAGAGAATTCTTGGTGTGTGTGTGTGTTCTCTCTCTGTATGTGTATGTGGTGTGTGTGTGTGTATGTGGTGTGTGTGTGTGTGTGTGTGTGTGTGTGTGTGTGTGCTGATGCAGATAAATGTGTACATATGTAGAGGAAGCCTAAGATTAGCTTTGGATATTGTTCCTCAGGAGCTATACACCTTGATTTTGAGACAAAGCAAACTTGGTGCTAGTCAACTAGCCACACTAAATGGCTAGCAACAGGAAACTTCCTCCTGGCTCTGGTTCCTTGGCTTTGGCCTTACAAGCTTATACCATGACATCCTTCCTTTATGTGGATGCTGAGGGCAAAGCACATCAAACACTTCCTACTTGTCAGGCAAGCATTTTACTGACTGAGTTATCTTCTCAGCAGTCTTATCATTTTTGTTACATTTATTTCCAGTATCATTACTACCCGAAACTTCTGTTCAGATGACACCAGACTCAGCATACAAAAATAATTCCTGACCTGACTCCTTCCCATTTACCCCAAGAGAAAAAGGGCCCATTCCACCACTGAGCTCTGACTTCTCTGGGTATTTTGTGACAGTGACTTTCAAGATTTCTGTGTGGTGTTTGTGTTTGCACACATGCACACATGCACACACACACACACACACACACACACACACACACACACTCACATGTATATGCACAAGTATTTACTTATTTATTCACTTGTGGGAAAGAGGGTTTACATGCCATGGGACATGTAAAGAGATAAGAACACATCTTTTGGGTATACATTCTCTCCTTAATGCATGAGTGTCCTTGGATTGAACTCAGGGTCTCAGTCTCAGCAGCAAACACCTTTAGTATTCCCGGAGCCAATTCAATGACCCTTATATCTTTTTTATATTGTATTTTCTCATATTTTATATTATAGACCTTTTGTACACAGTGAGGAGGGAGTGAAGTTTTGAATGAATGCGTATTGCTTGGGATGAGCATGCCCACAGCAATGATGCTGTGGGTTATAGGGTGCTTCAGAGTTATAGGAGTGCGAGTGCCTTTCTTTGGGCCAAGTATAAATGTTAACAGTGTGTGCAGAAAATGTCCATTATAGTTCTCCATCCAGAACACTACTCCTTTGCAGAGACTCCACATACCAAGATTGGCTAGCTACCCAACTTGATTATCTGTATGTAATGACCTGGCCTACTTGTTCTGCTGTATGCAATAACCCTGCCTTCCTGCTCAAGTGTGTATCATAAGCATATTGAGCATCCAGGCTGAAACAGCTTGTCATCTGAGAACCGGGCCAACTAGCCTCAGCTTTTCTGTGTGTCCCTGTGTTTTTCCTTTCTTCATTCCCTTTCTACTCACATAAGTCAATCGCTGGAATCACAGAGTCCACAATTTTAATGTTCTTTAGGAGTATGGTTTCATATTGGTTTGTTTGTGATGGATGAAGATTGAACCCAGGTCTTTGTGAAAGCTAGGGAACCCTTTTATGACTTTAATCCTTTATACTTACCACTCCAAAGCATTATTTTAACAGTAAAAAGAGCATATAATTTATAGGATTATAGATAGATATTTAAATTTTACTTAGATATGTCTGAAATGGTGTTTCAACCCTAAATACTAAAAAACCACAAAGTGTGGCAAAACATCTTTGCCTAACTTCAGTGTGGAGAATATATAGATCTACATTAAAAAAATATGTTCATGTGCACACAGTTGTGTGTATGTGCATATGTATGTATGTGTATGTGCATTTGTGTGTACTTGTGTGTGCACACATGGAAATTACATACTTGAACAAATATGTGTGTCTACATGCTATTGTGCACATTCAGATGGCAAAGGGCAACTTCATGAAGCCAGTTCTCTCCTTCCAGTTTCACATAGAATCCAAGGAGAAAGCAAGTTATCAGGGTTGTTAGAAATCATCTTCACCAGTTGATCAAGCTCACTGGTCTTATTCCTCACACTCACTGGTCCTTTTCCTCATTTCAGAGATTCCATCTAGGGAATGCCTGGGTTCTTATTCACACTAAAGATACATTGCTAAAGCAGGTTGATTATTTGGTAAGGAGGAAAGGGGAAATCAACAGATTTATACAAGGAAAAGCACTAAGCATTGAGTAATGGAAATATAATTAACCTGGGAACACAGACTCTGAAAGAGCAAACTCCTTTAACTGCATATATATATATATATGCATAATAATAATAATATATATATATGATATATATATATATATATATATATATGATATAAAACTAGGATTATTTGAGTTTCAAATATGACTACCCAAAGCACTTTTCCAATATTTAAAATATGTGACACTAAATAAAAGGAAGGTAATAGCTTACATTCTGCTTCTACTAATTAATATACAACTTTTAATGGATTTTATAAACATATTTCAAAGGAAATAATGGTAAACTATACAGAAAGAATTAGGCATAATTCTAGCATTTTCTTTTATTATAACAATTCCTTTACTGGATTCTACATAACAGCTTTCAATCAGTTGCCATGGTTTTGTTCCAATTGGTCTGTTTTTTTTTTCTCTTTCTTTGTCATTTCTCTATTTTCACATTTGGGTAGGAAATATGACTTATAAAGAATTAGCTTAAATGATGCAGAAAAGTAAACTACTTGGCAAATCATCAGGCAGACTAAGTGACCCATTGCTTGAAAATGGAAAAAAATGACCACAGGAATTTTGCTTAAAACACTTCCACCCACCACTAAGCCTCTGCCTGTAGACTTGAGGGAAGCCAGTAGAAAGAGGGACTTCCAGTCAGACAAACATTTACTCACTTGAAAGTAATTTCCTCATATAAGTTTCTTGTTTATTCAGAGATTAAACCGATTCTCACAGAGGAATATGTAGAAGATAGAGTCAAATTTCTCTACTTAGAAATAAATAATGCAATCTGACATGTCTTTGACATCTCAAATGGAACAAGAGAAGTGACACTGGGGTTTCTTATGCATGCTCCCTCCAGAGGACCCTGCAAAGTTGTTTGCTGATATCCCTGCTCTAGTGACCATGTTTTTCTGATTATGAGATGAGGCACTTGCTATCTCTGTCAAGGAGGAGGGTAGGTCCTTGAATTCCCATTGAAAGTATGAAAACAGTCACATCTGGAAGATTTGGGCCCCACCCAAGCCTCACATTTTCAATCTTCTTCCATTTCAGCCTTTCTTAGCATCCCACATGGAAGCTGTCAGAGAAAACCCACAGAGAATCCGTGACACAAGGCTGGACAGATGTAGAATCCTCCCAGCCACATCTCACTGGTTCGGACCAAGTAACTGGAACACTTGTACCATGTAATCTGTAAATAAAATACAAATTGTTTTATCCCACAAATTTACCAGTGGCTGGTTGACCTTCAAAATGTTAGTCTCTAGATCAGAGGTTCTCATATTAAATGCTACAAACTTTTAATATGAATTCATGTTGTGGTGATCCACAGCCATAAAACTATTTAGTTTCTACTTCATAACTGCAAACAGGTTGAGAACCCCTCTTCTAGTTAAAATAAAGAGTAGAGATGGAAAGAATAATAGGAAGTCTCTTTTGTTCTAAAGTGTCAGGACTTCTGAAGATTTGGATGATTTGCCTGAAGAGAATGGCTTTACCAGCCATCTAGTTTATAAAGGAAAGCCATTCCTAATGTCCATTCAGTGATAGCCCCCAAATGTATGAGAGGGAGTACATATGTTGAGTACATAAATCTAGATTTTTTAAATATTTTTTTATTTTTGCCTGAAGCAGAAGGTCTTAATTAGTTTACAGAAGATCAGAGAGTTGTGGGAGGGAAAGGATGTTTCCAGAGATACAAGTCTTTCTTGGTGTCAGTTTTATATGATTATGGGGAAAATATTTTAGATCTCTATAATGGCTTTACAGATCTGTATCACTGTAATTCACCATTTTAAACAGGGTTTTAGGATCTTAGGGTCACTGTTTACTATTGATAAACTAGTGACTAATTTCATGAATGAGTGAATTATACAGGTTGTAACTGAAAATCTCTGTGTTTTGTATGTATAAGAATTCACATCCAAATCTTGGTTTGGAGCCCTTCAAATAAAGTGTTACATTACTAACAATATTTTAAAATACTTGTAGAATGCATGTTACTGAAGATCTTCAAATTAGCATCGAAGTTTGCAAGTATTATTTAACAGTTCATACAATGAAGTAATGAGACTTTTTTCTTTTTTGCAGTACTATAACTTGGACCCAGGGCCTCATGGAGGTCAGACAGATGACCTTTCACTGACCTACATCCCCAGCCCAGGGGCAAATATTTGAATGAAGTGTCCAGCAGAACATGTATATTCAGGAGACAAGCCTCATTCCTTTTACTATAAAGCAAGTCTAACTAAGCCCAGAGTGCTTCCCTTCTGCAATATGCACATTCTCACGCCATTTACATTTCCAAAGCAACAGACAAACTGAAGGATTAGTCAGGAGAATCAAGAGTTCAAGGTCATCCTTGGCCAAATAGCAAGCCTCAGATAGCCTGGGATATGTGATCCCTGCCTCAAAAGTCTGTATATAGGCATCAATACACACAACCCCCCCACACACATATATAAAATAAAGGTACAAAAGAGTAGCATCTAATATCAGTAAACAAGCTAGCTACTCCTTTTAAAACTAAGATGATATTTGTAAAAATATATAGTAAATACTCCAATAAGTGAATGCAAATACTTCTTACTCAGTAACTAATAAACTTAACAAAAGACTTTCACACAGGAAATAGTTTGGATTAAAATCATTTTCATAGTGAAATTTAACATGTCTAAGTGAAATAGACATTTTTATTTTTATTAATTATTTAATATATTATATATAAAACCATATACAATACTAGTAAAATAAGCTGATTACATATTTGTATATATTCTTTAGGATTATAAATCTAAGACTCCCAAAACTTTAAGATGTGATCTAAGTGTCTAGTGACTTTTCAAAGTCTTAGCATTTGCCTGCCACAATAGCTTCAGTAAGAATAATGAAACTAATGTATAAAATGTGTTCAAATACAAGGTTACTTATCTACCAGTGATCAGAATATATCTTGGTCATACATTAAAACCCATTTACTGTGTTTGTCTGAATACCCAACTCCAAAATCTGTATTTTTTCTCATTTTTCTGAAGATTTGAGGTTAAGAGACCAGAATATAGCTCTGTGGGAAAATACTTAGCTACCCTTTGTTGATTCCCCAGAATTTCCAAACATACATAACAACTAAATAAAACCTTAGAACTTCTTTTGGAAATAAATATTGTTCCAACTCGTAGTCTCTTGAGTACCTTGCTGGATGCTCAGGACAAGGTGATACATTTTCTCCTGATTCTTGAATTTCATTGTAGTGAAATCTCATGGGGTTAGAGTCATCAGTTTTGACTCACTGAGAAGAAGAGCCAGAACCTTTCCTTTCTGAATCACTCAGACTCCTTTGTGGTGGCAAGGGGCTCATTCCACTGAACCACATTTTCATTGGCAATGAAATTGGTGGCATTTGCTCCCACCATAGAACACAGTGGCTACCACAAATGGACATTTGGAATGTGTGGAAGGATCATCGTCATTGGACAGCTCATGCCCTGAGGGCACCCCACTGGACAGTGAAGATAAAGACATATTTGTACATTTCGAAAAGAGACGCTTCAGTTTCCAGTAAAAATCTTGTCTCATTAATTTTGAGCAGACTGGTTTTTGTTTTCTGTTTCCCATAGTAATGTAAAGAAACAACTCCCCCCAAGTCATTGGAAATGCCAAGATTTTTGATTATACAAATTTGCTTCTTAACGTGGTTTTTTTTTTTTTTTTCTGAATTAGGAAAGCTATACATTCTTCCATATTGCTATGAGACTGACACAGAAACCAGCAGGAAAATCGTATTTCTACTCCACTAAGACAGGCTTGACCATGTAACACTTTTTGGTCAGTGAGTGGTATGTTGAAGTGATTTGTATGTCATAGGTAAACTATCATATGTGGCAGCTTTAAGCACTGTCACATTATTGCTATATTCCAAAGAGGAAGCCCTTCTTCATCTTAGATTACAAAACAATTAAGAGGTGTGGCTCAATGGACTGATACAGAGTTGTAGCTAACTTGTGCTGACATGGAAAAGACAGAATTCTTAACTGTAACACTGAAATCTGTATTGTACGTTCCTGTAGAGACACAAAGTTCAGAGCAAAAGATAGAGCATAGGACACTAATAATGAAGCCAAGCCTCATCAGTTTGTAGTTATCAGTTTTATTTGCCTCCCATAATTTACCATTCTTTTCACTTGGCCACCATTTGATTAGTAATAGTGAGTACAGTCTCTGTGTCTACTATATCCTTATCTTCAGACTGATCCAGAATCTTATGTTGTATAGATTCTTCCAGACAAAGAAAAACAAATACAGAATTGAAATCTGATGAGTTCAATGACTTCTTTGTCATGTACCACTATTCTAGAGGTCATGTCTGCTCAATATGCTTCATTAGTGCCAAGAGTCATTTGCTGCTCTAGGTCTCTATCATAGACACCTCTCATTCTACTCTACTCATTCACTGACACATTGATCTTAAGGTGGAATTCACATGCTGTGATGGAAATCTACTCTTGATCTTTGGGTGTCTGTGAAATGTAAGTAAACCAATGCATTCTACCCTTACTTTCTGGATAGGTAAACCACAGTGACCTTTGTAGACAAGGGAATCCACTACAGACACTGAATCACAAATAGTTTTAGATTAGCCCTGTGTACCACAAACAGGAGGCAGAGCTGGACCCGAGAGCAGGAGAGCTGGCCCTGCACCTACTGTGTTTAGGGAAGTAGATACTGTGACTCTACTAGCCAGCGGTGTAGAACTGGCTCTAGTTAGTGGGGCGGCAGGTGAACCAGTCCTTAGGATATAAAAGCAGGAGAGCTGCCTCTGCCCCTTGCTACTACAGCATTAGATGAGCTAGTCAGGGAAGTGCTGGAGAATCCACCCTGGTGGTGAGACAGCTGGCAGGAAGTCCAACTCAGCTACCAGCCAGGCCCAGATCCAGGGCTTTTAGTTGGCCCACCCCAACATCTATCCCAGTGATGAATTTCTGAAGCATATGAAAGGGCTGACACAACAGATGCAAAGCTTCAGAGTCTTAATGACACACATTGAGACACAGGATATCCCAGGGAAACGCAATGAGGATCCAGTATTGATAGTGTAACAGAAGTCAGAGGCCTCAAAACCAGACCAATGATTCATTACAATGAATATTTGTAGACAAAGAACTGTGAACAAAAGGGTGAGGGTATACTATGGGTGACACCATGACACACTACACTACAGGTTCCACAACAATTTTTTTCTTTTCTTTTCTTTTCTTTTTTTTTTTTTTTTTTGGTTTTTCGAGACAGGATTTCTCTGTGTAGCCCTGGCTGTCCTGGAACTCACTTTGTAGACCAGGCTGGCCTCGAACTCAGAAATCCACCTGCCTCTGCCTCCCTAGTGCTGGGATTAAAGGCATGTGCCACCATGCCCGGCAATTTTTTTTTCTTATGTTGGGGAGGTGGAAAGGGCAGAGGGCAGATCCTAAGGGACTGGGAGATGAGTGAGACTCGGTGCATGATATGAAATTCACAAAAATTCAATAAAAATTTAAAAACAACACACACTGCACTGATTTCTCAATGGAGACACGAATGTGTAGCAGACTCTAAGAGACCACAGATGTCAGCCAAGATTATTATACTCAGTAAAACTTTCAAGCTCTGTAAATGGAGTTAAAAAGTATATTTCATAATAAAATCAAATTTAAACAATGTCCACAAGTCCAGCATTATGAAGGTGCTACCAGGAAAAATACAATCCAAGGAGGGTAACCACATACATGAAAACATAGGAAATAAAGATTCTCAAATTGGCAAAGCCTAAAGAAGGGAAACACACACACACACACACACACACACACACACACACACTACCAACAACATTAAAATAAAAAAATTAACAATCATTGGTCATTAGTATGTGTCAGTATCATTGGCCTCAATTTCACCCCAAAAGACACAGATTAACAACATGTATATGAAAACAAAACCCATTGTTTTATTCCTTAAAAGAAACACAGCTTAACATCAAGGATAGACATCACCTCAGACTAAAGGGTTCTAAAAACTTAGTTCACAAAAAATGGACCTAAGAAGCAAGCAGATGTAGCCATTTTGTATCTAATAAAACAGACTTCAAACAAAAGTTAATTAAAAAACAAAAACAAAAACAAAACACAGGGAAGGCCACTATATATTCATCAAAGGAAAAAAAATCACTGAGATGATATTTCAATTCTTAACATCTACATAAGTCCCAAAACACAAGGGTACCCAGATTTGTAAAATACTACTGTAGATTAAATCACATATTAATCCTCACACACAGAGAGTGAGAAACTTCAATAGCTCATCCAGACAAAAAAGAGAAATGCTGGCACTAACTTTTGTTGTAAACCAAATGAACCTAACAGATATTTACAGAACATTCCACCAAAACACAAAAGATTATTACTTCTTCTCATAAAAATTTGTCAAAAATTGACTTCGATACAAGATTAGATACAAAATAACTCCCTGTATCCTATCAGACCACCATGAATTAAAGCTAGATACCAATATTAGAAACAACAGAAAGCTTACAAACTAATGCAAACTGAACAACACTCTACTCAATGAAAAAGTAGGTCAAATCAGAGATAAAGAAATGAAAATTTTTCTAAAATTCAATGAAAATGAATACATATTTATAATACAAAATGTATGACATACAATGAAAGTGGTACTAAGAAGAAAGGTCATAGCATTAAATACCTAAATTTTAAAATAGATAGATAGATGATAGATAGATAGATAGATAGATAGATAGATAGATAGATAGATAGATAGATATCATACTAGCAATTGAACACCACACCTGAAATCTCTAAACCAAAAAAGAACAAAGTACAAGCAAGAGAAGTAGTCAGCAAGATACAATCAAACTGAGGGCTGAAATCAATATAGTAGAAAACAAACAGAACAATACAGGGGATCAATGAAGCAAAGAGTTGATTCTTTAAGAAAATAAACAAGATAGATAAACTCTTATCAAAACTAACCAAAAGACAGAGAATATCCAAATTAATAGAACCAGAAACAAAAAAAAAGGGGGGTGATAACAACAAACACTAAGTAAATTCAGAGAATCACAAGGACATACTTTAGAAACCAATTGTCTTAGTCAGAGTTTCTATTCCTCTGATGAAACACCATAGCCAAAACATGTGTTGGGGAGGAATGGGCTTGTTTTGCTTAAGTTTCCAGATCATAATCCATCACCAGAGGAAGTCAGGACAGGACTCAAACAAGGTTGCAACTTGGAGGCAGGAGCTAATATAGAAGCCATGGAGGGGTGGTGCTTACTGGCTTGCTACTCATAGCATGTTAATCCTGATTTCTTATAAAACCCAGGACTACCAGCCCAGGGATGGCACCACCAAGCATGAGCTGGACTCTCTCTGGTTGATCAGGAATTGAGAACATCCCTTACAGCTAGATCTCATGGTGGCTTTTTATCAACTGAGGCTCCTTCCTCTCTGATGACTCTACCATTTGTCAACTTGACACACAAAACCATCCAGTATACGTGTTCTCTACCAAAAGTGAAAATCTGAAAGAAATGGAAAACATTCTCAACAGGTACTACTTATCAAAGTTAAGTCAAGATCAGATAAACAAATTAAATAGAACTGTATATCCTAGTGAAATAGAAACAGTCATTTTTAAAATCTTCAAAAAGAAGCAGAAGTAGAAGGAGGAGGAGAAGGAGGAAGAGGAGGAGGAGGAGGAGTCTGGGCCAGACAGTTTTGCTAATTCTAGAATTCTATCGTTCTTCCATATTCTAAAGAAGAGCAAATGCCAATATTCCCCAAATTATTCCACAAAATAGAAACAAAATGAATATTGCACATTCATTTTATGAGGGCACAGTATACTGATACCCAAACTACATAAATACTCTACAAAGAAAGAGACTTTCAGGCCAATTTTCCTTAAAGATAGATATAAAAATACTCAATAAAATATTTGCAAACCAAACGAGGAATACCTAAAAATATTATCCACCACAGTCAAATAGATTTCATCCCAGAGATACAAGGATATTATCAACACGCAAAAATCAGTAAATGTAATCCACCATATAATTAAAGTGAAAGGGAAAAAAAAACCTCACATGATCATCTCATAAGATGCAAGAAAGGCCTTTAACAAAAATCCCATCCCTTTTCATAATGAAAGTCATGGAGAGGTAAGGTATAAAAGGGACTTACCTAAACATTATAAAGACAGTTAACAGCAAAACTATAGCCAACATCAAATTAAATGTAGAGAAATGGAAAGCAGTTTCACTAATATCAGGAACAATACAAGGTTGTGTATTCTCTATGTCTCTGTTTAATATAGTACTTGGAGTTTTATCTAGAACAATAAGACAACTGAAGGAGAGCAAGAAGATACACATTGGAAAGGAAAAAGTCAAAGAATCCTTCTTTGAAGATGACATGATAGTATCTATAAGTAATATTAAAAAATACAGCTAGAGCTGAAAAATACTTTAAGCAAAGTAGCTGACAAAAATCAATAGACCTATTATATACAAATGACAAATGGATTGAGAATTAAATCAAGGAAACAATACCTTTTATGATAGCCTCAAATAATAGAATATATCCTGAGGTAACTCTAGCCAATCAAGTAAAAGACTTGGATGATAAAAACTTCAAGTCTTGGAAGAAAAAAGCTTGAAGATAGCAAGTTCTTCTATGATCACTGATCTATCAGATTAACATAGTAAAATGACCATCCTACCAAAAGCAACCTTGAGATTCAATGCAATTCCAATCAAAATTCTAACCTAATTATTTACTGACTTTAAAAGGACAATTCCCAATTCCATATGGATAAACAAACAAAACAAAACAAGCAAACAAAAAATCAGGATAGCTAAAGCAATGCTGAACAATAAAAGAATTCCTGAAGGTATCACAGTCCCTGATTTCAAGTTGTACTACCATCCCTGATCAAGTTGTACTACATTGCTCTAACAATTAAAAAAAAAAAAAACTCATGTTAGGCACTAGCATAGCCTCATAGGAGACAGTTATATCAGGGTCCCTTCAGCAAACTATTGCTGTCATATGCAATAGTGTCTGGGTTTGGTAACTGATTATGGGATGCATCCCCAGGTGGGGTAGTCTCTGAATAGTCCATCCTTTCATCTTAGCTCCAAACTTTGTAACTCCTTTCATGGGTATTTTGTTCTCTATTCTAAGGAAGAGTGAAGTATCCACACGCTGGTCTTCCTTCTTGATTTTCTTGTGTTTTGCAAATTGTATCTTGGGTATTCTATGCCAGTGCCTGGCAAATACAGAAGTGGATGCTCACAGTCATCTATATGATGGAACACAGGCTCCCCAATGGAGAAGCTAGAGAAAGTACCCCAGGAGCTGAAGGGGTCTGCAACCCTATAAGAGTAACAATAATATGAACTAACCAGAATCCCCCGAGCTCGTGTCTCTAACTACATATGTAGCAAAAGATGGCCTAGTTGGCCATCATCGGGAAGAGAGGCCCCTTGGTATTGCAAACTTGATATGCCCCAATACAGGGGAATGCCAGGGCCAAGAATTGGGAGTGGGTGGGTAGGGGAGCAGGGTGAGGAGAGGGTATAGGAAAAATATTAAAATAACTCATGTTATTGGCATAGAAACAGACATGCCGATCAATGAAATCAAATTGAAACCCAAACAAAAGTTCATACACCTGTAAACACCAATTTTTTTTTTTATAAACAAGCCAGAAATACATACTGGAAAAAAAATAAAGCATCTTCAACAAAGAGTGCTTGTCAAACTAGATGGCTGTATTCATATTTAACACCCTGTACAAAATTTTGTTGAAGTGGATCAAAGACCTCAACATAAAGCCAGATACGCTGAGACTGATATAATAAGAATAGAAGGTGCAGAACAGCTTTGGATGATTTGGTGCAGGAGAAAACTTTCTGAACACAACAGTGATAGATAATATACTGAAGTCAATGATAAATAAATGGAACTACTACACTAAAAGGTTCTATAAGACAAAGGACACGGGCAATTGGACAAAGAGGCAGCCTACAGGATGAGAAATGATTTTTCACCAACTCCATATCCGATGGAGGGCTAATATATAAGCAACTCAAAAAAAAAAAAAAATCAGACATCAACAAACCAACTAATCCAATTTCTAAAAATGGGATACAAATCTAAACAGAATTTTCAATAGAGAAATTTGAAATGGGCAAGTAACACTCAAGGAAATGTTCAACATCCTTAGAAATCAGGGAAATGCAAATCGAAACTACTTAGAGATTCCATTTTAACATCTGTCACAATGGTGATCAATTACACAAGTGACAACTCATATTGGTGAGGGTATAGAGCAAGGGACACTCCTCCACTGCTGGTGGGAGTGCCAGTTTGCATAATCATTGTGGAATTCAACATGGTGGTTCCTCAGGAAAGTGATAATTGGCCTAACTCAGGACTCAGCTATACCACTTCTTGGCATATACTCAAAGGACACTCTATCATAGTACAAGAACACTAGCTCAACTATGTTCATTATTGCTGTATTCATAATAGACATAAACTGAAAACAACCTAGATTTACCTTAATTAGAGAATGGATAAAGAAAATATTTTATATTTACATAATGTAGTATTGCTGAGCTATTAAAAATTACATCGTGAAGTGTGCAATCACATGAATGGAACTAGGGAAAAAAATCATTCTTAGTGAGGTAAGCCATATCCATCATGACAAATATTGCATGTATTCTGTTATAAATGGATATTAGCCCTTAAGCAATTGATAATGATGCTACAAAGCTAAGATGCAGAGAGGTTGTGTAAAAAGGAGGCTCTAGGGGGAGCACATGGCCCTCCCTAGGAAAAAGAAATAAAATAAACTTTGCAGGTGAGCTCAGGGTAGGTGAGGACTGGAGCAAGAACCATCAGGCAAGGGGTAGAAGGGTTGGAGGAAGAGAATGCAGGGAGAGAGAAGTGGAATTGGGGAGCACTGGGCATGTGTGCACAAGCCTAGTGCAGTAGAAACTTTCTGGAATCAAAGAGGATGACCCTAGTAAGGACTTTTAGTAGTACTGAGTCTGAACTGGACATCTCTTGCAGCCAGCCAGGACTTCCAGTGTTTGGACTGGGTTGCATTCCTATGAATTGCTGCCTGAGGGTTACCATGGAGATTCCTAAACAACCTAGGCTGATGTTAGGGGAGAAAGTCCCTCTCTGAAAACTAACAGTGGGTCCCCTTTGCTAAGAATATCATCCACATAGCTCATTGCACATAGAGAAAATGATCTGGCACAGGCATAGAGCCATCACTCCTATGTTCTAGTCTCTTTTTATTTGGTGCAGAAAGGTACTCTGCAGAAGAAGAGACACAGAAACCTCCACCTACAATCTGTCCTGCCTGCAAGATGTGCTGGGGCATTGGTGGAGCAGAATTTGTGGAAGTAGCTAACCAATGTTTAGTTTCACTTGAGGCCCTTGCCATAAGTGGGACCAGAACCTAGAGACTGTATGGTAAATAGCCCATAGACCTAGGGTAAGAACCAAATGTGATTTGCATAATAATAATAATATCACCAAAATGATTCCAATGATATACTGCTATACTCATAGATCAGTGAGTATAAACCCTTGCCTATTCATTACCAAAGAGTCTTCCTCTGGGATCAGAGAAGCTGGAAAGACCTACAGCTAGACTTAATGCAGAGAGCCTAAACTGGAGGTCTATACATGGGTCTGCACGAGGTCCTCTGTATATATGCTATGGCTGTTAGGTTGGTGCTTTGGAGGAACTCATAACAGTAAGAACTGGTATATCTCAGACTCTTTGGCTGCTCTTGAGAGTTCTTCCTGTTGGGATGCCGTGTCCAGCTTCAGTATGAGGACTTTTGCTTTGTTTTATCCTATCTTGTTTTGTCCTGTTGGCTGTCATCTCTTGGAAGCCTGCTTTTTCCTGAAATGCAAATGAAGCAAGAGTAGATCTAGGGTAGAGGAGAGGTGAGAGAGGTAGCTGGGAGGAGAGGAGGGAGAGGAAATCATGGTCAGGATGTACTATATGAGAGAAGAATCTATTTTATTATTTTTCTATTTGTCAGCCACTAGTGACGTTTTTTGTTTACACGGACCATTACCAACCACACCCCATGAAATTACCATCAACCCAGTTCTTAGAACTAGTTTATATGGCAGCTTATGTTCCTCCTTCCCTTTGCCCAAATGTCGATACATAAGCATATCCCAGTCATAATTCTAGGTTTGACTCTGGTCTCAATTCACTCTAACCTAGACTCCACAATGTTTTATACGGCAAATCTTTAAGAGATCCATATAATCTTGGGATCAGACAGTGCCCCATAAATTTAACCTCCTCAAATGTCTGAGGAGTTTATTATCTCTGGCACAGAACATCTTCCACCAGGTTTCTGTTGTGCATAGCCCTGGTGCTGTTGGTATTTTGATGTTAATTCAAGTTCTCTAAGAGGGGCTATCTGGACAAGGAGTGAATCACGTACTCAGGACTTCATGTGACCCTTCTAATGAATAAATAAACCAATCACTGGGAGAGTAGGTGGGACTTCTGGGTCAGAGGCCGGAAGAGAAGAGACAGGAGAGAGATCAGAGGCCAGAAGAGAGGAGACAGGAGAGAGATATGGTCTTTTGGATGGAAACATCAGGAGGACAAGATGTAAGTACTAGTGATCCCCTGTTTAGATGGCGAATCCACCAGGATTTGCCACTAAAGGATTTAGATTTAATATGGCTCACAAGATTAGTATTTTAGTTGTTGCACCCAGTGATTGAGTAACCACTGATTCTGAACTAAATTTGTATGGTGTTTTCTTTCACACGGTGGCTCAACTGGGTTCCAGAGAAAAAAGTACGGTGGCAAAGGGAGGGTTTGTAAGAAGTACACCCTGAAAGGCCATAGGAGTTTTGAAGCATGGGGTTGGTGTGGCAGCAACCTGCCAGTGGGAACTTGGCAAGCTGTATGGAGAGATTTCAGAGCTCTGAGTCAGAGAGCCTCCACAAGATGAGAACATGCCCTCCAGTGCCTGCCAGAGCCTTACTGGCTGTAGTGTGGATTATTTTTTTAATATTTCCCACAACAGGTGGCACCTAAGATGTTGAGCAGGAATCCACTAGAAATGTAAGATTATTAGCCCGAGAGTTAGAGTTTTATTTTCTAAGTGAGAGAAAGGTGGCGCTGGGATGAGTCATGTTGACTCAAAGGCAGGAAGGAACCTTGAAACAAAGAAAGAGGGCTCTGAGGTCCCCTGCTATGGAAAGAGACAAGATGTCTGCTCCGAGTCAGAGAGCTGGAGAATGGAAGTCTTGGGGAAAATACTGATTTAACTGTGAAAGTATAAAATTGGGATTATTTGCTTTTAAGAAAGATTTATATACAGATTTTGTCTGAATCACATGAGGAATTTCACCTGCAATTTGGAACTGAGATAGGGAAAATTAGTCACTGACTCCAAGTAGAGAGCCCAGTGATAATTGCCCGTTATGAACACATATTAATTAATAGAAGTCTGTAGCTCCAGGTAGAGAGCATAACATATAAACATTATAACAGGTATTAATAAAATAAATGTCTGTGGCTCCAGGTTGAGAGCCCAACAAATAGATGGTATAACAGGATGGCTGCTCTAGGCATAGAGGTTAACAAGTAATAACTACCTGCTTCCTATAGGCAGCTATTAGTGAAAGTTTTAATTAATTGCTATAAAGATGGTATAAAGATATATTGCTCTAATAAGTATTTAAAGATACTCATATTCTGTTTAACATGGGTTCCACAGGAATTTTGGATTTAAATCCTGACATGACAAATTAGAAAGTCCTAAATAGGTTCATACGTATTTGTTTAGTTTACTTCATTTGTTTTAAATTGTTTTTATTATAAAAAATGGGTGTGATTTTCAGTATTGTGGTTGTTTTATTGTTCCTCTTGGACACATGGCAAGCTACAGGTTTTCCTGGTTGTTGGCTGAAGAATATACTGATTTGAAAGAAATGTTTTGTCTTTCTGTTTTTAGAAATGGTGATTAGGCTATAGACACCTTCCAGAGCTATATGGGTCAGATTTGATAGAGGGAGACCCCCCAGAGGACTAAATTCCAAAGAATCAAAGAAGAAAAAGTTATTTTGATAATATTAAAATTTTGTTTCTAGATTTGTATGTTACAGAATATACAGCCTTGATGAGTCTCATCGTCAGACACACTGAAATGACCTGCTTTAAACTCCTGATCTCTTGGACTTTTACCTGGGTCCAGATCCAGTCAGGAAACAGAAAACAAAGACTAAAGCAATTGTTGGTGTGGCCTTCTTAAGGCCAACCAGCTCTTTCATTTTCCCTACCCTTCCCCCTCACCTTCAAAGATATGTCAACATCCATATTATGCTTGAAGAAGTTATGAAGAGTCATCATCCCAGTTCCCCTGGATTTGGGGGCTGGAGGTGGTTATTCTAAGGTTGTCTTTCTGGGGAATTTAGAAATGGTCATAATTGGAACAGGGAGGAAATGTCTAGAATTGATTATGTAGCCATAATTTCATTTGGTAGAAATCTTTACAATAGTTACTAAGTTAAAGTCATAATTTATTATTTTAGTACAGAATTTATTTTGATGCAAAATAAAGGTTTTCATTTATATAACTTACTTCTATTGATACAAAAAATGTAAAAGTACAAGGCTTGGACACAGTCCTTCTGTAAATGCCATTATAAACTGTTCTGAGATGATTAAGCCTGTGAGTTAAGGGCCAGATAGCCAATTCTTGGCTCTGAGTTTATTGTTAGGGTGTTTTCACATAATTCAGTTAGAAATAGCTGAGAGTAGTTAATAGACAGTAGTCCAGATTACTTTACATAGATAGATAGTTTTCAAAAGGGTCAAAAATCCACAGAATGTGACATTTAATGTTATTTATTCTTTTGTTGTTGAGACATATCTACTCCTAGCAGCTCCCCTTTTGTGGATTCAAAGAAGTTGAGTAGTACATTGTATCAGGTGAGGTAGTACATTGAGGCTAGGTAGCCTCTGGACAGAAATTACCTCTCTTTCAGACCTATACCATTCCTGAGAGGGCACAAGTTACAGGTCAGGAAAGTTTAATTCTGCAAAGACAGAATAAGCTAGTCCTTAATAATTCCTCTTTTTCCAGGTCTGTCAGAATATATCCTGGGCCAGAACAGGGTTCCTCCTACTTCACCTTCCATTGCCCTTCCAGAAACTTTCAGATCCATGCCTGCTTAAATCAATTCTCTAGGCTCCTTGAATTAACAATCCCCTTGGCCCATAGTGGCTTAGAAAGTTTTCCTCACTTTATTCTGTAGAAAGCAAATATTTTACTATTAAAACTCAAATCAGTATCAGCAACTTCTAGGACTGCATGCACACACTTAAAACCGTGTATTTCTATAGAGGCAGAGACAGATATGCATCTATTATTCAACTAAGGCTAAAAGCAAATACTAAGGATGCCTAGGTTACAATTTTACACTCAGACAGAGGCAAGTTGATTGAGTCTTCAATTTCTTATTCTCATATGTGCAAAAGGAATATGTATTACTTGCTTCAAGAACTATAGAGAGATACCACAAACTGGTTAGTTTAAAACAACAGAAAAATGTGCCATCACAGCTCTGATCACCAAAGCCTTACATTGAGATGATAGGGGGGCATACGCCCCACCACACCCTATAGCAGGCCATGTGTCCCTCACTACTTCCAACTTCCAGTGGCTCTGAGTATTCCTTTTCTCTGGCTCTATCATGCCACTTCTGGAGTGATCACAGTACATACTACTTGTACTGGCTAGTTTTGTGTCAACTTGACACAACTGGGGTTATCACAGATAAAGTAGCTTCATTTGGGGAAGTACCTCCATGAGATCTAGCTGTGGGGTAGTGATCAAGGGGGGAAAGCCCCTTGTGAGTGGGACCATCTCTGGGCTGGCAGTCTTGGGTTCTATAAGAGAGCAGGCTGAGCAAGCCAGGGGAGGCAAGCCAGTAAAGAACATCCCTCTATGGCCTCTGTATCAGTTCCTTCTTCCTGACCTGCTTGAGTTCCAGTCCTGACTTCCTTGGTGATGAACAGCAATATGGAAGTGTAAGCCGAATAAACCCTTTCCTCCCCAACTTGCTTCTTGTTCATGGTGTTTGTGCAGGAATAGAAACCCTGACTAAGACACTACTCTTCTGTGAAATTTATTTTGTTAAGTTTTCAATACATCCCAAATACTTGTCAATCAAGTGAGAAGGAAGTACATAAAATGGGAGAATGTATTTTTCAGATATACATCTCTCTGAGGATTAGTGCTAGAATATACTGGCTACAAAACAAAAAACAAAACAAAACACAAATATACATTCATACATACATACATACATACATACATACATACATACATACATAACAACCAACAAACAAAAAACTATAAGCTAGGCCCTGTAGTGGCACAGGCCTTTAATCTGGGCATTCGGGAGGAAGAGGCAGGTAGAATTTGAGGGCAGCCTGGTCTACAGAATGAATTCCAGGACAGCTAGAGCTACACAGAGAAACTCTGTCTTGAAAAACCAATAATTAAGAACTGTAAACTAAACATCTAGAATATAAACAACCCAATTAAGAAATGGAGTATGGCTCTAAATAGAAAATTGTCAAAAAAAAAAAAAATGCCCAGTAACCACTTCATAAAGGTCCAAAATGTTTAGCTACCAGAGAAATATAGACTTACACCATTTTAAGATTTTATTTCACTGAAGTCAGCATGGCATTATCAGGGATGCAAATAAAAATTCATGCTGGTGTGGATGTTGTAACTCTTATACACCATTGGTGGGACATAAACTAGTGAAGCCACTTTATAAATACGTCTGGAGGTTTCTCAAAAACCTAGAAATATAAATGCCTATGACTCTTATCTACAGTTCCAGGAATATACTCAATGATCTTTGTCACTTACTGCAGAAATAATTGCACAGCAGCTGTTATGACCGCTCTAGTCATAATAGCTAGAACATGTTATGAACATAGACATCTACCAAATGATGAGTGGTTAATAAAATCTCAGTCCACCCACACAAGGGAGCCCAGCTCTAATGATCATGAAAGTTGTGACTAAATGGATGGAAATTAAATAAATCATACTTATATCACACATACCCAAAAGACAAGTTTTGTACGTTCTCTCACATGTAAGTGCTAGCTTTAAAAGCCTTATGCTTTGTGTGCTTAACCTGGAGTGCATACGAAATCTAGGAAACTAATAATGGAAGAGTGCCTGATAGGACACTTGATGAAGGGGTAATAGCTTATAAGTAAGATGCAAGTAGAGAAGGAGAACCCTGGGGATCCAAGATTCATCCAGGTGCAGGGGGACAGGAGAATAATGCACCAAAGTGAAGTGTGCATGGAACAGTCTCCTGGGAACCTGTGGTCTTGCAACCCAAGTAAAATGTAACAAATGAGACAAAAGAATACACATGATGTGGAAGGAAAGGGGAGGGAAGATACTTGAAGGAGTGGAGATGGGGAGGAGAGGGGGTTGGAAACAAGGGGGAGGCTAGGTTTAATAAAGCCAAGAATGTATGAGGAAGTCTGAAACATCACTGGCTTTTAAGCTAAATAAAACAAAGTGAAAAGGGTATTTGAACCAAGTTATCCCACATGAGCAAGGCTGCTCACAGAATACAGCCATTAAAAGAAAGAAAGAAAGAAAGAAAGAAAGAAAGAAAGAAAGAGGGAAAAGGGAAAAACAAAAGAAAAGAGAAAGCAAACAACAGCAGCAACAACAGCAGCAACACATCCAATTTTCAAGCCTAGATTTTTCTCTCTAAGATTTGAGCCAGAGCCACCCTAGAGGCTTCCAAATCAAGATAGACTACCATCATTATTAGTTGCCCAGCATTATTAAAGGGTAAGTCCCTCTTGCTAAAGCCACCACCCTTTTCAACAGTATGACAGTCTAAAAATTATAAGCTAAGGCATATGCATTATCGTATGTCAGATACTCATTGCGAAGCTTATCTAGACATCTTAAAGATTAACCACAGCATTTTTAATTAACACGGGATTGTGCTGAAGGCAATACAATTTAACTAATTATTTTGATGTCAGAATTCATAGCTGTCCTTTGTTGGCTGGTGATACAAGTGTTAGCCAGTGACATTAACTGTCTAAGTCCTAATATTCATACTTATAAAATAAGTATAATAGCATATGCCTAGAGGGGTTTCTCCTTCAATTGTTGGATATACACACACACACACACACACACACACACACACACACACACACACACACATACACACACACACACACACACACACACACACACACACACACACACACACACATATATATATATATATATATATATATATATATATATATATATATATATATAAAATCAAGCACAACACAAATAATACAGTAAAACTAGGTCACCTCAAAAAGGAATAAAATAATAAATGCCAGCTAACCAATCTACCAAGAATAAATATAACCAATAAGTTTATACATGCAAATTCAAGCCCTTACATTATCATTTCATTCTCTCAATTTATCTCTTTCTTCATATAGCTATGCTCTTACAACACAATTATCCTCATAAAATTAAGACTGTTGCCACTGGAGGGCTAGCATTCTCATAAATTTCAAGAGTTCAGAAGAAATGGATTCCTGCTGCAATTGTGAAATTCCTATGCAAAAAAATAATGTTTCTACACATCCAATGTAGACCAATGAGTAGTGGTGGTAAAGTGGACAGAACCTTAAAACTGCCCCTATTACACAATTTGTGGAAACCAAGAGTATAGGTGTAGAATGTACAAACAAAAGGATTCAGACCTAAAACAAATATAAGGCAATGACAAATTGTCATTTGTTAGTTGAAGTACCTGGGACATTGTCAGTGCTGTGATAGTTTAAATTAGAAATTTCCCTGATAGGGTCATGTGTTTGAACACTCAACTACCAGTTGATGCCCCTGTTTGGGTGGCAGTAGGTATTGACATCTTTAGGAGGTCAGTCCTTGCTAGAAGAAGTAAGTCATTGAAGATAGACCTTAAAAGTTTATAGTCTAACCCCACTACAGAACTGGCTTTATAGTTCACTCTATTTCCCTCCTGTCTGTGAGTGGAGATGTGCTCACTTAACTTACTGCTCCAACTGCCTGCTACCATGCCTCATCTATCATTACAAATTCTCACTGCAGACACATAAGCCAAGACAAACTCATTTTTTTTCATAAGATGCTTCGGGTCATGCCATTTTTATCACAGAAATAAAAAGGCAACATATTCAATATGTTATTTTTATCTTGTGTTCAAACAAGACAGGCATGATGTAGATGAATTTAAACGTCGTTTCTTGGGTTGTCAGCTTATTATGTTTATGTTGTAGACATTCATGTTTGCTCTTGACAGTAAGCCTCAAAAAGGCCTGGGTAAAACAAAGCTGATTTCACTGTAGCCTCAGTTGCATGAGCTATGAGCTTGTTCTACTGGTGATGGCACACTTCACGTTAACTCTGAAAGGCAAAACATTACTAGATTTTGAGATTTCAACACATAGAGGAGAAAACAAGAAATTTACAAGGAAAGCCAGTGACTCCACTGACCCTTCAATTCAGAGTCACAGTAAAAACACAATCAGCTGTGAAATGCTGAAGTCATTTTGACACACCCAAAAATAATGAAAAAAACTCATACCTACGTTGTTTCACTAGCTATGTTTCCTTTGTAAAGTTATAAACTTGTCTGTGCATCTGTTTGTTCAAAGTCTACAGAAAATAATAATAATGATTACACTGTGGTGCATATTTTGGATAATTGGGCATGGGGACATTTTAAAACACAGTGATTGTGGTTATTTTGTTATTGATAAATCATTCTTAAAATTCTTTTCTCAAAAAATCAAAATGTCAGTGTTTGAAAGCCTGTGTGATGTGACTAATTGAAGTGTCAGAAAGGTATCACAGATGAGTACTTGGTAGAGTTACATTCAAGAAAAACTGGTGGGCTGGAGAAATGGCTCATCGGTTAAGAGAAACTGCTCTTCCAGTGGTCCTGAGTTCAATTCCCAGCAGCCACATGGTGGCTCACAACCATCTGTAATGGGATCTAATGCCCTCTTTTAGTGAATCTGAAGACAGCTACAGTGTACTCATATACATAAGATAAATAAATAAATAAATAAATAAATAAATACAGCTTTTTTTTTTTAAAAAAGAAAGAAAAAAAGAAAACCTGTTAGCTTTGGAGTGGTAATATACAGCCATAAACTAGAGTGAGCTATGGGATATTTTAAGCATCATACAAATATTAGAAAACTTAACCACATTTTTTCATAACTTGTGTCTTATTTAGGGTCTTATTGCTATGAACAGCCACCATGACCAAGGCAATTCTTATAAGGACGATATATATAATTGGGGCTAGCTTGCAGGTTCAGAGATTGGGTCCATTATCATTAAGGCAGGCAGGGCAGCATCCCAGGCAGACATGGTACAGGCAGAGCTGAGAGTTCAACATCTTGTTCCGAAGGCAAACAAAAGACTGGCTTCCAGGGAGCGAGGATGAGGGTCTTAAAGCCCATGCCTACAGTGACACACTTCATCTAACAAGGCCACACCTTCTCTAACAAGGCCACACTTCCTAATAGTACCATTCTCTGGGCCAAGAGTATTCATACCATCATACCTTGAAAAAGTAAACAAGAAATTATTTCTGGTTAATTCTCCTTTTCTGAATTTTTGTGCGTATGGGGTGAGGGAGGAAAGACATATAACTTATGACTGGATTCAGCTGATTTTAGTGGGTTTTATTTCAAATCTGCAGGATCTCCCATTTTCCCTTTAATTTTCTGGTCTAATCCAAATCCAGTTTCTGTGAGAGTCAGCTGCTGATGGCCTATTTTTTGTGGATCGTGCAGCCCCCAGATATCAGCTATGTCACTTTAAGAGCTATACACATTCTCTAGACAGCAATTGAAAGGCAAGGGCTGACTAGTATGGTACTGAAAGAGTTACCCTCTTGCCTTGAAAGGACAACCTAGCCACATGGTTAATGAGTGAAAGGCATTTTCTCCAGGATCTTGCCAAGGCTGTACCTTGACTACATTCTCTTTCTTGCTCATCACTCTCCCTTTCTTTATACTGCTGCACTTTGACCCTGGTTGGGAGATTCTGCTTATGTGTTGCTTTCATAGGGATAGGAGTCTCAATCTCTGCCGATTAGGCTTCCAGAGTCTCAATCTCTGCCTATTAGGCTTCCAGTCTAAGACTGTGCTATGGCAAACAGTGTTATCAGAAAAAGACTGATTCACCAAACCAGCGACCAATGTAAAGCCTCTCAGGAGGGATATATTCTAGAAATGCAGACTTCTAGCAGAAAGTAATAACTTCCCACAGAAGTAATAACTCAGACGTTAACATGGTAAAAAGCAAAACGGTACTGCACACCTCGGATATGCCCCACACATTTAAGGTGTGCCCTATATCACCGAAGGTTTGCCCCATTCATGGAAGTTGTGCCCAACATGCGTCCTACAGGCTGCATGTGCTTCATGATAGATGCAAATGTTGCCCAACACAATAGAGTAAATGTACTTATCACATAATGAGATTTTTTTGTGGTAACTCAACTCCATGGCTCTGGAGCTTTGCAGATGAAAATAGTATGTCTTGATGTCAAAATGTTTGCCATCACTGTAAGACTAGTAGCTGTCTAGGACTGATATGCTGATTTGAATTGTTGGCTACTTGTCACATATGGTGACTTAGATGAGAGTGACCCCCCCCCCCCCATAGACTCATACATTTGAATACTTTTCTCCAGTTAGGAGAACTGTTTGAGAAAAAAACAAAACAAACAAACAAACAAACAAACAAAACCCACACTATTTCCAGTTCTCATTCCCTCTTTCT
Source organism: Mus minutoides (assembly GCA_902729485.2). NCBI lineage: Eukaryota > Metazoa > Chordata > Mammalia > Rodentia > Muridae > Mus > Mus minutoides. The sequence continues at coordinate 27,688 of LR751181.1, read as the reverse complement.
GCCTTGTGCTTGCAGATAAGGATGTCTTGGCTGTCACCCCAATGCTTTGAAAGTATAAGCCTCCGTTTTTTTTTTGTTTTTTTTTTTTCATAAATCACCTCATCCTGAGACAGGCTCATCTCTTCAGCTAGTAAGATTTGTTAGGTGGAAGCCACATTTCATTAGTTCTCAAGTCCAACAATATAGTTTTATTCCCTTACATCTCTTAGATTTGCTTCTACCATACTAGCTGATCTTTGTAGCTGTAATTTTCACAGCAGAAACTCTGACACATGCAAACATGTATTTTCTGTCTATCTATCCGTCTACTTGTCTTCTCCACCCCACCCCCACACCACAACTGAAAGGTTAAGATACAGTATTGTCTTCATGTATTTCAGGCCATTAATAGTTCTGCCAAGAGCTTCTGGGGAGATAGAAGCAAAATACTGGGGAAAAACTAATTTTTCCCAAACAAAAATTCCAGGCATCAAAATTATCTGTTTAATTCCACTGTGTTCCCCCCATGAATAAAATAGGTCAATTTGGGAAATGGAAAATGTTCATTATCTTTTAATCAAAGAACTACAACATCATGCAAATAATAATAATAATAATGGATAAACTCCATTATTAAACACTAAATAAATGGAAAAGACTCTATGAGAATAAAACAAAAGTAAAAGGATAGATTTAGGAAGAAATTGGAAAATGGGATTATCCGTGGATTAAAATTTGAAAACAATAAGAAAATAAAGAGTTGAATTAAGAAAAACAATGCTGTTAATTGTGAATTAAATGTCAGAGAAAATGAGTTGGCAGTGTGAATTAACTGGATTGTAGAAGCTAATCTCCCAAAGGAAGGGGCGGACGCTTCATCTAGCTTATTAGAGACAACAGAGTCACTGGCAGGAGTGAGGGTAAAATGACCTAATAGGTCTTTTCCAACTCTGATTCCTATCATTTGGCTAAGGAAATCTGGCCAGGGGTTACACAACTGAGTGTCACAGTGGAAAAATAAGCACAGAATTATCAGATAATACAGAGGCATACCACCCCCAACAACGTAAAAGCAATGATCACACCACCAATAAAGTCCCATAATCCAGCCCAGAACAGTCCAGAAGAATAATTATTGACATAGACCATGAATAAATACATGCTTTCATTCCTCTCGTTTTCTTAATCCTCCAATCTGAAAGGACCAGGGTGGCAGGATCTCAGGAGTGGTGGAAGGCAGGCACTTTGCATAATCTCCTCCTGAAGGTTCACTCTGTTTGGAAGAGGTTATCCTTTGAAGACAACTGGACAAGATCCAGGAAGCATTTTTTTTCCAGCTCCCACAATCTTTTGCCCACTTTTACCCTTTCCTCTTGGCTCAACCCATCTATGGGAAAATGAGAAAATTATAGCAAACCTCAGATCCTTTTTTGGAGAATTGTGTGTGGAGTCTTATATCCTAATAGCCTGTTGGCAAATCTAAACACTATTCAAAGAAAACCTTCTTTGGAAACCGGATCTGTGAGGGCGTGAACACTCCTGGGAAAATGTATTTTCTCTTCTCCCTTCCTCTCCTTTTATCTGGGAGCTTAAGTTTTCTGGTTTAATTATTTGATTGGAGGCGTCCATCATTCTGCTTTTGGAAATCGCCAGAGATGGCAACAGAACAGAATACATTGTAGAGAAATGCCTGTGATGATTTAATCTGGAGAAAGAATCTCCCTCTGTAAGCTGGCAAGCTAAGGGTATGAAGAATTTACAGGGCTGGAGTTCAGACACTTGGAAGAGTGGGCACCAAGCTCAGGTCTGAGGTTCTGCTTCTTTTCACCATTGCCTTTATAAATGCCTAGTTGGTGACTCTGTCTGAATCACCAACATTAGGCAATCGAGAAAACTTAGCATGAAGAGGAATTGTGTTGTACTTTCTCAAGAGAATATAACAGCTGCAAGCTTGGGGATAAATAGTGTACATTTTCTAATCATGAATGGACAGTTTTTAATCTCCTGGACCACTGAATAATCATCTTTTAAAGCCTTCTAGTTGTCTTTATTCTAGTAACCTTTTCTAACTCTACTCAGTAACTCAAAAGTCTTCCCAGAGGACAAAGTTGTATGTCAAACTACTTGCAGACACTCACAGGACCAGGGTGGGGTTTCCACAAATATTGATAAGGCAATGGACAGTTTAAATCAACAAAAATCTGGGCTCTTTCTTTTTTTATTTTTTATTAGAGAGTTTCTTCATTTACATTTCAAGTGTTACCCAAAAGTCCCCTATACCCTCCCCCCGCCCTGCTCCCCTACCCTCCCTCTCCCACTACTTGGACTTGGCATTCCCCTGTACTGGGGCATATAAACATTGCTAGACCAAGGGCTTTTCTTCCCCAATAATGGCCAACTAGGCCATCTTCTAATACATATACAGCTAGAGACATGAGCTCTGGGGGTTCTGATTAGTTCATATTGTTGTTCCATCTATAGGGTTGCAGACCCCTACAGCTCTTGGGTACTCTCTCTAGCTCCTACATTGGGGACCCTGTGTTCTGATCTGGGCTCTTTCTTGTTCCAGATCCTTCCTCTGAGGGAAAGGGCCAATTTTCTCATTTTATACAATTAAGACATGTAACTGAATTTACACATCCCACTCAGAAAATGCTTTTAATTTTCATTAAATTTTAATTTTAATTGTGTTTAATGATACCTGTGGGGTATAGTGTGATATCTCAATATGTATATGCAGTGCATGTTTATATTAAGATAATCGGCATATCTACTCTTTCAAATATTTATTGTTACATTGTGTTGGACATATTCATATTCTCCTGTACTATTTTGTAATTAAAATTAGTTGTCATATTCTACATGTACACAAAATAGATGAGTAATTAAATTAAAAACATAAAATTAAGTATGAAAGTGAGTTTATGAATAAATGAAGTAAAAAGAAGGGTAAAGTTGAGAGAAAGTACAGAAAGGGAGTAATTGACTCTTAAAGTCACTCAGCTCTTAATCCAAAAAATTCAAAGAAAGTATTACATTGTCACTTCTATTCCCCTTAGAAACTAAATTGTTCTCTTTCTGCTTTACTGCTAGGTAACTAACCTAAACAAGCATTTTCTTTCATAGCAATAGTAAATTTCCTCTCCATAAATCAGCTTCCAAAACTATGCATATATGTCTCCAAATGCATACGCTTTTGTTTTCCAAAAAACATATGATTTAGGCAGTTAAAGACCAACTGTTTGTTGACATTCTAAATGGAAGACTATAACTTAACTACTACTACTTAACTACTTAATGGGTTCTCTACCAGCAATCTTTTTAATTGTATTTGATATCAATCCAACCGTGGTTAACAATACCAACTATCTAAAACTTAACCCAAAATTGATATAATAATATTGCAAGAGATATGTTAATGGAAACTTGGGAAATTAATAGAAAATTTATCACGTACAAAAGATGAAATCGTAATATTTAAAGGAGTCCTAAGCAATGTCACTTACATGTTTTTATAGTTGATCAAAAAGAAAACATTCAGCATTTCTCTGGCATGGAATTTTTATGTATATTTAACTGTAGTGCTGGTGGTAGAATATACCCATTTATCATCTCTAGTTCTGCATTTATTTATTACTATACATCAGCCCACAGTTGGCTGTAGGATGTACTATATGCAGTCATGCACTTGATTTTAATGACTCAGAGGTCTGTAGATAGGTGTTGCACTTTATTCCCTATTGGATATATATAACAAAGAGTTTTCAAAGAAATTGAATGCATTTAATATGAGAGAGATCTTAGAATTCTTTTTCCACCATTCATCTAAAATTACAGTAAGAAAGCTTAAATTTTTCTCATTGGCTAAGAGTGAGATTAAAGACCCTGCTGAATCCATAACAGAATTTATGATTTTAGATGAAGCTCACATTTTTCCCCGTTAGTTTTTGTTGTTGTTTTGTTTGTTTGTTTGTTCCTTTTTTTCAACTCTGGTTATCCTGGATCCAACTGAATCACTAACTTCCGAAGCAAAGACCTGGAAGCATCCAGATGCTGTTAATGGCTCCTTGTAAGTCCTTTCAGATATAGTAGCTGTCCTTCAAGGGGCATTTGCAGTGAACCGAGACCCATCTTTCCATTGGCTAAGCCCATAATTCTTGGTGGGCTGGGCGGGTTCAAAAAGAAAGGAGGATGTTTTCTTTCTTCACTGTTTAAATCTCCTGTGAGTAATTCCCCACAGCTGGAAATAAACACCCCCCTTCCGAGTGGAGGAAAGAGGTCTCAGAACAGAACAGCCCTCTGTGTTTATTAAACTAAAGCAAACCATGCCAATGGTTCCTTATTTCAACCAAAAGGGAGTCTCCTGGACCTCTTGTGTTTGCGCCTGCAATGGGACAAGCTAATTGTACTCTGGGGTTTAAGGATAGAATAGAATTATTTTGAGTTATCTTTTAAAGATGAAAAGGGATAAAGACAAGAAACAAGCTTGAAATTGCTCTGTGTATACAAACAGCTTCTTTAAAACTATTATAAGATTGTTCAGCACTTAAATAGCTATAATTATAAACCCAAACAATAATTCACAGGGCCAGCTGCCTAATCAGTGGAGTTGTAGTTTTCAGAGCAGACTAACCATATCATTTCTAAAATAAATGTTATTGTGGAAATAGCCCTGGAGAGCATGTGTCTGCCTAGAGAAAGATGTTGGTTATTTTCAAACATGCCAAGAATTCCAGTGTCCACTGAAGTACGGGTATAAAATGGTACCTGTAAGATTGTGGAGGATGTATTAAATTTTGGTTTGCAAAGAAATCCTTGCTATTCGCAATTTTAAAACAGTAAAGTACAGAATTTTCTGGGTTTTAGACTCATCCATTCAGTCTAGCTTGGCAGAGAGTGCTGATGGAGCAGTTAAGTGATTTTGCAAAGTCATACATTAGTGGTTGACTTAACTTGCAGACTTCTTTGCATAGCCCTATTACAGTCATCGTAATTACAGTAATTGGCTTAATTAGATCACTCCATGTAAAGCTCCTGGGGTCCATAAGATTCAGAATGAATAAGCACAGCCTGGCATGTAGCCTAGATTAGTAAGTGAAAGAGAAAAAGAGAGAGTTGGGGGAGGGGATAGAACACACAGATGCCGACGAAGGCCAGCACTATAGTAAATAATCATGTGTATCATTAGTAATTATTTAAAATTTTTGTGATGTATTTACTCTGTGTGTATGAGTGTTTTGTCTGCCTGTCTGCATGAGCACCAGATGACTTCCTGATGAAGACAGAGGTCAGAAGCCACCTGGAACTAGAATTACAGATTATGAGCTATCATGAAGGGGCTAAGGATCAAACACAGGTCTTCTGAAAAATCAACAAGTGTTCTTAATAGCTGAGCCCCTATTTATAATATTTTCATGAAATTAATATCTGGTTTGAATTCTAGATATCAATGAAGAGTGCTAAAACTAACCCTTCATTTTCAAACCTAATTATACTCTGGAAGACATTAGTCTTTGGAACTTTGCTTGGCTAGATTGGAGGAAGGGAAGAAGAAAGGGATTTATACATGTTCAAGACTTCTTTCTCAACTTCTTCAGTGATTTTATTCAAGCTTATTGAAGCTTATGTTTATTCTGCTGTGTGTTGTCACTTGCCCTGGCCCTCTCCTAAGCATGGCTATAAGTGTTTCTTACAACGGTTTCACAGGTCTCAATCCAGTCCATGGAATCTGGGCACGTGGGCAGTTAAAATAGAAAATCACATAACAAAATAATCACCTAAGGTAATCTCTCTACTATAAAATAAGCTGGATACGTCTGATCCAAAAACTAACCCATCCTTCCTTTGAATGGTTAATCTTTACTGTCTCATTATCTTTGGCATCATAATGCATTTCTAATAGGAAAGGACTAAAACTTACAGTTATTGCACATTTCATTAGTATCAATAAGCACTAGCTATTAATAAGCATGGAACATGGGATGCTATGGAGAGATGTTCCATAATTATAGTTTGGTAAGTAATAGTTATGTACAGTGTTAGCATTTCATGTTTTCTACAGAACCCAGTGTCCAATCCTCTTTTCTTAATGATCAAAAATCAGTTGTGGGGTAAATTAATAAGTGGATTAAGATTTGAGAAGAAAATAAATGAAATTATAAGCTCAGTCAACTTCCCATTAGAGCACTGTTCTCCAAATGTACACAATGGAATACAACTCAGCTATTAAAAGCAAAGACATCATGAATTTTGCAGGCAAATGGATAGAACTAGAAAATATCATGCAAGTTATGTACTTAGTAGTATTAACCATAAAGTACAGGATAACCATGCTACAAGCCACAGACCCAAAGAAACCAAATAATAGGAGTGCCCAATGTAGGATGCTTGAATCTTACTCAGAAGGGGAAATAAAATAGACATCAGGTGGATGGAGGAACTGAATGGGAGAGGGGACAGGCAAGGGATCAAATATAGGGAGAACAGAGGGAAAGAGAGCATAAAGCAGCTATGAGCAGGGAGGGGAGGCATCCCTAGGATGTGCTAGAGACCTGGGATGGGCAAAGGCCCCAGGGAGTCTATAGAGGTGACTCTAGCTGAGACCCATAGCAGTGGAGGATATGGAACCTGAAGTGGTTACCTTCTGTAGCCAGGCAGAACTCCCAGCAGAGGGATAAGGATACCAACTCACCCACAAAACCTTCTACCCAAAATGTGTCCTTCCTACAAGATATAAAGGAACAAAGATTGAGCAGAAATGGAGGGAATGGCCAACAAACAACTGGCTAGACTTGAGACAAATCCAATGGGCAAGAGACAATCCTTGACACTATTAGTGATACTCTGTTATACTCGCAGACAGTAGCCTAGTATAACTGTCCTCTGAGATCTCCACCAAGCAGCCTATGGAAACAGATGTATAGACCCACAACCAAACAATAGATGGACATTAGGAGTCTTGTAGAAGAGTTGGGGGGAAATTGAAGGACCCAAAGAGGTTAGGAACTCTACCAAAAGACTAACAGACTCAAATAACCTGTAGCCTTGATGACTCCCAAAGACTGAACCACCAATCAAAGAGCAAGCATGGGCTGGACCCAGCCACCCCACCACCACATATGTAGCAGATATGCAGCTTGGTTTTCGTGTAGATCTCCCAATGGAAGATGGTCAGCTGGGGGTGGGGGTGGGGACAAATTGAGCCAGACTGTTTCCTGCCTATGGATCCTATTCCCCTAAGAGGATATATTTAATCCACCAGTGACTCAATGTGCCAGGATAGGCTGATATCTATGGGGGGCCTCCACCCTTTCATAAGAGAAGGGAAGGAGTGGGAGAGGGGCTGCGATGGGGATGTAAAATGAATAAGTGAATAAATTAATGAGAAACCTCACTGTGAAAAATACAACAGTAGCAGCTAACAATGACGTCTCCCAGTTTCCAATGACTTTTCACTGACACCATCTTATGTTGCCTTCACATCCACCTATTGAGAAAGAGCCTTCACTTGACCGATGAATAAGCTCTACTTCACACCTTAGAAGTCAGCTTTTATACTGTCCTAAAATTCTCACTGATTCAAATATTATACCCAGACAGAAGTATGCTCAGCCTAGGAGCCAGGTTTCTAAGAAGAAAGGGAAAAGCCTGTGCTCACAACTTGCTGCTTGAAAACCTTGCTTTATTTTTAAGTTAGGGTTGGCTTTTCTTTTTCATTTTCTTTTCCTTTTGTTTTTCAGTTTTTCTGTTGTAAAATGGTAAAAAATAAAGAGCTGAAAAAAATTAGTTAGAATCCAAACCAGGACAGTTGCCTTCCTTTCAATTACATGCCTCTGTATAATGAATGGTCAGTCAAAAGAAAGATTAGGTTTGGGGCCACAAGCTGACTAGGTTTGACTACAATAGGTGGGCTTGAATTGGCCATATATATGTGTAGTTCTTCCTTTTAACAGCTGTGTGTTTACAATAGCCCAATCTACTAAGTAAGCACTGAGAATATCATCTTAAATATAGAATAATTGAAACAAATGATATAAAAATGTCTAGGTACACACATGCACATGGTAACAGGGGAAGGGAGGGAGGGAGAGACTATTTAATTCATTGCTAGTATTCAAGCTAAGGGTTGATTTACTTTCTGGTGAAAAGACCCAGACATATGAACAGAAAATGCCTTTTAAGTGTTTGATAAAAAGGTATTGGATACCCAATAAATGCCAGCCACTGTTTGAGTCATAGGCAGCCATTCATAAATAAGTTTAGTCTTATCTTTTCTTCCTTCTACTGTAAAAATAGAGAGAACAGGAACTCTCTCCTCAAGAGGATGTGTTAGGGCAAAAAAAAGAAGGGTGGCCCTGTCAACCATGGACAGCTGTGGTTAACCCCTGGGAGCTCAGAGATCAGCACTGCCAGGCCTCCTAGGCCCTAACAGTTCGTAAAGGTTAGAAGTTCACTTCTCCTAATTGATCACAGACTTGTCAAGGACCACTGTTTTTCGTTGGTGGCAACTTGGCAGTCTTGGTGGGTTTGGTATCCTGATAGACCCAAGTGACTGCTGGCTCTCCCCCAGACATGCACAGGAAAGGCCACACTCAGGCTTTTCCTGTCCTTCAGAGGGGACATTTTCCTCACTGGTTCAATGACACATGTGCACATTTGCCTAATGCGTTTGTCTTAGGATGGGGAAGCAGCAGTTCTTTGTTACAGGCTTTGGTCAAGGTAAAAGGCTGTTATCTGGTATCACACAGAGTTCAGGGTATTAGTAATAGGTGAAATGGCCTAAACCTGTTCACTACCTAACATAGCTATCAGGAAGTAAAACAGATAACTAACATTAAGTAGTGTGTTTTGTATTCAAGCTTCTGGAGATACCAGTAGATCCAAAGGCAGTGAAACTTACTTCTGACAATGTGTCCTCCTAGTGTCTACTAGTGGTAAAATTCTGCATACCATGGCACAGATTAACAACCAAAGAAATTGGCATGAATGAAACGAGTTAACTTTAGTTACATTGTGTCAACTTTACCTGTACCCCTTGTCTATGCATACAAGTGTACACACTGCTCAGTGTTACCACATGTGCAAATTCAAGCATCAACCACTACAGTCAAGACTCAGAATATTCCCCACCAGCAGCTCCACAGGACCCTATATGATCCTCTATCTCCACCTCTTTTCCAATGCCCCTCCCCCAACTTCAAACGTAGCTCTAACACTGGCAACCACAGATCTTTTACTCCACCTTCCTAATTTTATCCTTTAAGTAATTTTACATACATTGAGATCATCAAGAACTTTGCATCTTAATACATAAAGACGTTTTGGCTGACATGAGGTTATTTCTGCCAATTTTACTAACAAGAACTATAACAATGGTGGTTATTTCTCATGCCAAACATAGTTTTAGAGAATTATATTTTTCATTAGAAGTACATTTCCAGGGATTTCTACTGAGCCTAGAAAAGAGAAATGGCATTTAACAGTAGCTATGGGAAGGCAGACTTTACCAAAAGATTTTCCTGTGGGAAAATGCTTTGTTTTGGGAGAAAACACTGCCAGGAAGAAGACTGGAGTCTATAAAACAGATAGGCTCACACTTTCTCCAAGTCTTTGTTAGTAGCCTTACAAAGATAACCCTGTAGCTTTCCCAAAAGGAAGACAAGGATCTTTACAAGCTGCACATTTGACTCTGAGATCAAAGGAGACCATTTAAAAGAATACAACTGGCAAGGCCCTTTTTACAATTCATCAGAGCTATGCTACGTTAAGTAGAAAAAAGTGAAGCAATTACTGAGAGAGCTTTAGGCAAATTAAACTCATCAATCGGGCAATAATGATAATTTTATGAGCCATTGTCTGTGATAAGAAAGATAAGCATCACATATGTAATGTGTTCTGTATAGTATTTTAATAGTATATGTAAGTTCTGTATAGTATTTTAATTCTAAAAATGTATAATAAGAGTTAAAATGCCATTTTATTAATGAGACATTGATCATTGGAAGAAATAAATAAGCTTAAAAGCTCACACCTATTAAATGGCATGGTTGGCATTCAAATCAACGTTTTGAGTTCAAAAGTCAATTCAGGACTAGGGCCAGAGGGCTATTTTAGTTGATTTCCTTCTTGTGATTTTTTTTTTCTGATGTTTTTAATTGTGAGAAAAATTTGTAATGAGCATGGAAGTTGCAGGATCAGCATGAGAAATGGCAAGATAACCTTTGATCTGGCTCAGAGATTGTTAAAGATTGCACCTGACATTCAGTGAAATAATTATCTCACAGATAGTCTTTTTTTCTAGACTTTTTTTTCCTTTTTTGTTTTCACTTTTAAAATGATTTTATTTATATACAAATAATAGGCAACATTCTACCCATAAATACCATTTTCCAAAATGAAGAGGTTTCATTAGAGATGCAAATATTTAGTTTTGGGGCTAAATGTGGGCCACTTTGGCTCACTCCATGTAGATGTCAACAAAAGCCTACGTTCTCAGCTTCTGAAGAGCACCATCAAACACGTATAGGGATAAATGGTGGAGGTAAAGTGAAGACATCCAAAGATGGTTAGCTCTTCCCATCTGCTCCTTCCATCACAAAGCTAATGCTCAATTCTCGCCCCGATCTTAATATTGATAGTGATGTAATTGGCTATGAGATCATTTTCTTTAGTTAAGATTTCTCTACTTTACATCTCAATTCCTCATTCCTCATGAGTGATAAAGGAAACCTGTGAAGAGTTTCTTTTGAGAAATGGGAGGAGTTGGGAGTTTAGATGCTGGGTGTAGTGTTCTTCATTTGCCTAATAGTAATTATCATTTAAGAAGTCTAGTATCAGCCTTTTAAAATGGAACTAGCAAGCATTCATTAAATAAACACTATACAAGCAAGTCAAATGATCGGGTCTTTTGGGAAACATCTTATGCCACTGTCCTGTGCACAGCATCCTTACTGAGATTTCTTATTTTTCTAGGGAAAAAGCAAATATTGGAAACCCAGCAGGATTTTCACATCCTGATCTCTTGTCTTTCAGGCATTGGTGAAAGTAGAGTTTGATGAAAGATACAATGTCGAACACACAGATGTTCCTGTCCATTTTCTTACTGTTTTCCACTTGAATTATGGCTCACTGGGAATCCCAGCTTGCGGTTAGGAAGTTGTCTTTTGGGTTGTCTCCAAGATACCTCTGCTGCTGCTGGGTGTGGTTCTCTCCTCCCTCCCTCCCCCCTCCATACCTCCCCCTCCCTCCCTCCCTCTGTCCCCCTTCCTCCCTCCCTCCCTCTGTCCCCCTTCCTCCCTCCCTCCCTCTGTCCCCCCTTTCCCTCCCTCCCTCCTCCCTCTCTCCCTCTCTCACTCTTCTTGTGTTTTCCTTTAGTTGATCATGGACCATATTGGCTCAGGGAAAGTGTCAATGTTTAGGGTTAGGGTTAAGATGAAGGTTTCCAACAGATTTCCAATTTCTACAATGCAAATTTTGTTCACATCTATTCACTTTCCCAACATAATCTTCTCCTTTTCTCTTTCCTATTAGATAGCACTTAAGAAACCCATTTTTCTTAGTGTTTGTCATAGCTTCCTTCACCTTTGTTTACAGAGATTTATCAAAGTTCAACTCAATCACTGTGCGAGGACACTGTGAACTGCCATAGTGGTAGATGTCAAACTGGTTGGCAATTGTGTGTCCAGATGTTTCATTAAACAACTTTGTAAGGAATTTTTAGGTGGTTTTGAATGAATTTAACATCAAAATTGATAGACTAAATCAGAACATCTTCCTGTTCTGGTTTGTTTTTTGTTGCCATGATAAAGCACTGACCAAAACCAGGTTGGGGGAGGAAAAATATTATTTTGGCCCATCATCAAAGGAAGCCAAGATAGGAGCTCAGGGCAAGAATCTGTAAGCAGGAACTGAGACAGAAATCATAGAGGAGTGATCCTTATTGGCTTGCCCACCTGACAAGGGATGTGACTGCCCAGAGTGGGCTGGACCTTTCTACATCAATCATTGACCAAGAAAATCCCACAGGCAATTTTGATAGTGGCAGCTAAAGCTACCTCTTCTGAAATGACTCTAGTTTTTGTGCAATTGACAAAACTAGTAATTGTGCAAACTCCCCTGCCAGGGCTGGGCCTCATGTTGTCAGAATAATAAAACCACAACACTGACACCAATCTAAAGAGAATGGCTTATATATGACTGCATTTGAACTGGGACATAAATTCTTTCTTGACTTTGGACTGGAGCTGAAACCCCAGCTACTTCAGGGATCCCATCTAGATGGCTTATGAACTGAAATGACATTGGCAGTGCTAGCTGTCCATCTTCTGGACCTTCCTTACAAGACCTTGGGAACTGCCAACCTCCCCAGTTACATGAGCAGACCCTGGTAATAAACTCTTTCTCCTATTAGTTATGCTTCTCTGGAGAACCTTGAGAAAGACAAACTATTTTAATCTCATTCAATTACATTACAATTTTACTGTTACTCTTATTTCTCTCACAACTTTGAGGACTCTGCATCTCACATGAAGTAATTGGTTTCCTATAATACTATAAGCATCAATGACATTGACTTAGGTATTTTTATTTTATTTTATTTTATTATACGTAAGTACACTGTAGCTGTCCTCAGACACTCCAGAAGAGGGAGCCAGATCGGATGGTTGTGAGCCACCATGTGGTTGCTGGGATTTGAACTTATCACCTTCGGAAGAGCAGTCGGGTGCTCTTACCCGCTGAGCCATCTCACCAGCCCCCTGACTTAGGTATTTTTGATCCAATGACTTCAAGTGTTGACGTAAGATTATGAATCTGTTAAATATCAGTCTTTGCCTGCATTTATTTGTCACAGATAAAGGAAGATGAATAGTTAGAAGTTATTGCAATCTCTTTAAAATACACTCATTGTATCATTTCTTCTTCACTTTTCGCTGTTATCCTCCAAAACACTATGAATATATTAAAATATAAGTATATAGAATATAGATATTTTTCCAGTTTACAATTCACTTATTAAACAATAACCTTCAAATATATGACAGATCAATTATATGTTTATATATATAAAACTATATATATATATATATGTGTGTGTGTGTGTGTGTGTGTGTGTGTGTGTGTGTGTGTTGGTATGAACAATAAAATGTTAACAGTCTATAAAACAGAAAGGAGAAAGCTTAACTTTATAGCAGCAATAGGTTCATTTTTCAGAGAATTGGTGTTTGAAATGTGTTTTAAAATGCTATATATTATATTTTCCAAATTTGGAAATAAAAATTTGCCAAACCTATTTAGCTACTAATCATTTACTCTAATTACACATAAAAGAATGTTGATGATTAATTGGAGGGACATGGCCATGACTAGTGTAATTAAAATCAACCTTCCATTTATCTAGCTATATGGCAGTCAGTTGTCTTTGCCAATCTGGCTCAATTTATAATTACCTAGGAGATTACTGAAAGCCCAATTTCATGTGTGTCTTGTGGGTGCTTCATATATGTTAGCCTTTTCTTGTTGCTGAGACAAAATAAAACATTTAAGGAAACAACATGAGGACATTAGAGGTTAACATTAGGTGTTAAAAATAAACAATTCACTGTTTCAGAAACTTCAGTACACGATCATTTAGCTCTGTCCTTTTGGGCCTGTGTGGTAAGCCATTGCACCATGGTGGGAAGAATGTGGTAGAATACAGTGGCTCATTTCGTGGTAGGAAATTGAGAGAGAGGACAGACCAAGCCCAAGACAGATCTTTCAAAGTCTAGCATCACTGATCCATTCTTCCCAACAGGCCGTACCTCCAACAGTCCATTCAGTTTGAATTCTTCAATGGATTATCAACCCATTGATGAAGTTGACATCTTTATAACTAAATCACACCTAAGTTTGGACCTCACCTGTAGACTAAGGACACACAGGAACCTTCCAGAAAACATTTCGTGTGGAGCTGTGGTGACTGAGGGCTGTAGAGTCTGTGAAATCCCTTCAGGTCCCGACACATAACCTGTGCACAGTTATGCTGAGTACCTTCTCATTTCCCTCCATTGTCCAAGAAGCCATAGAGATAAGGAACAAGTCTTTTAGATCCTTAGGCTTCCCTGTATCCTGTTTAAACAAACACAAGCGAACGAACGAACAAGCAAACACAATTATGTCTGTTCAGACTCAGTTGCTTGGTAAAAAATTAATCAAAAGCCCAAGGACAGCAATAAGTATGAAAATTAGACAACTTAAAAAGAGAAGGGAAATAAAAATACTTAAGTCAGTGTCATTGACCCTTACAGTATTATAGGAAACCAACTACTTCATGTACTTTTCTCCTATTAGTTCTCCTGATAACTCTCTGAGAATGGTTGTCTTATTCATGTTTAGACAAAGTGGCTCAACCCCAGATGTTAGTAGCACATAGTCACGGATACTATGCTCTGTACCTTCTATATGAGCTAAGCTTTATGCCTGCCTATTGTCCATCTCTGAAATCTTGTTTACATTCCGACTAACACAAGCGACTAAATGCTAAACCTTAGCTCCTAAAGTTTCTCTTTGAATTACACAGTGTCCTCAAAAGCCCTGAAGTTCACAGTTCAGTACTGAAGGTGATCATTTGTAGGCCTTTTCCACCGTGACTCTCCTGTGTGCTGCAGTAGCCAGGTGGGCTGTAGCTCCAGCTTCTCCTCCCTAGGGAGAGCTCCTGGGTGGTCAAACCAGGCCTGTGGGCTTACACAGCTGCCTTCCATATTGCCTTCCAAGCAGCTGGGCACGTGAGCCGCTCCAGCAAGTCGGAGTCACATTGTGCAAACTGCTGTGTATTCCTGGCAGCTTTGACTCTGGCTGGGTCCCTCCAGGAAGTGAAGGGAAAGCTCCAAGTGAGCTTGACAAGAGCTGTCCTGGGAGAGGAAGCAAGAGACACTTGACCTTATTAAACTCCCAGCACAGACTCTTTCAAAGGGGCATGCTGTGTCTTAAGCTCCCAAAGTTCTCTAGGGCCTACCCCTGTGTTCATTGTCCAGTATGTGCCTAGCTAAATTTTACTGAACGGATGGATGCATTCATGACTGCAGGAAAGGTGTGCAACTGTTTGTTTTGTGTAAGGCCAATAAAGAAGAATAGCTTTTATTTGGAAGTACTATTCCTTGAGCCAGAGCTTACTTAGACTGCTACAACCCTGCTCTCAACTTGTCCTTTTCTCAATGATCTTCTAATTGCCTACAAAATTTACTCTCCTTGTCAGTTTTCTTAAGGCCATAGCATGATAAACCTGAGTATATGATCAAAATGAAAGGCAATTTTTGTGTGATCCCAGGTTTCCCATATAAAACACATACTATCCTCTTGTAGCCAATGCTAAATAGTTACTGGAACATAATATGAGTACATCTCTCAAATACCGTATGATAATTGGATACATGTTCAAAATATGTAATGATCAAATGTAGGTATCATAGACTTCCAGTTCCTGAAACACTAATCATTATTTCTGTTTGGTAAGAAGTTACATATTATGCTTTTTAATTTATATTGAAATATAATTTAGATTGTTCTGCTATGCTAGAAAACCAGAACCAATGTCTCCTACTCCACTCTGTTTTAGAATGACTTATTCAAACATCTCTCCATGCTTACCTTCTGCCATTCTACCTCTTATGATCGCTGTTTCACTGGGTTCTTTGAATATATAAATGTTTAGTTTCTACAAATAAATGATAACTTGGTACTTGTAATTCTGCATTGCAGACAGTGTTTACCTTGGCTTATTTGGAATAATAGGATCAGAGCTAATAGAAACATGTAATATTAAAATTAGATTCTTAAGAGAATTTATCTAATTTTTTTCTCTGTATTTAGGCAGCCTTTTTTTTTAAAAAAAAAAAGAAACACAGATGATATTTTCAGTCTGGTATATGGATAAAGTCATACATAAACATTAAGTATGGATGTCCACATTAAGATTTTGAGATATATTAGAACCAACTATAGCTTTATTAGATGTTAAAAATAAAAACCCCGGGGTCACCACTCTTCTCTTATCATGAATAATTATCAAGAATCTTTCTTTTGAAATGATAAGAAATGTAGAATTGCATCTAGACTCAAACCCCACAAACACAGCGATGATGAAGATAATTAACCTAATTTTGAGCACAAGTAGATTTATTGAGTAGGAAACGTTAGTATAGAATGAGTTAATGAGTTGAACTAAAGGTACCATGTCTTTTGCTTCCGATTGCTGGATTTTCCTAGTAACCACCAAAGTGATTCTATATTAAAAATTCTAATACCACAAATAAATAGAAAGTAAAGGATAAGAACTCTATTCATCTCTTGATATTTTATTCATTATCTGCCCTATCAGTTGCTCCATACTAGTTGAGTCCCCACAGAAGTTTGATAAGTGTGTGACACAAATCAGGCAAGGTTCTAGGACTAGAACAATAATCAAGATAAACAATGCTTCAAACTCTCATGGAATTTTCTTTGAGAGGAAGCCATAAATAATAAATATGACAAACTGATAATGTGCATTCGTTGCTTTTTTGATGCCGTGAAAGAATACCCTGACGAGAGGAACATAAGGAAGAGTTATTCTTCGTGTGTGGTTCCATCCCTGGGCTTGAGTCTATAAGCATGGGAAAGACATAGTACAGGATTGGGAAGCTCAAAAGAGGCCGTGTATTAAAAACATAAGCATAAAGCAGAGAACAAACTAGAATTGGTTTGAGGTTATAAATTCTTAAAACCCATCCCTAGTGAAATGCTTCCTCCAGCAAGGCCTTCTCTTCTAAGGGTTTCATAATCTCTAAAAAATAATGCCATCACCTAGGGACTTAGTGTTCAAACATGTGAGACTATGGGAAACATTTTATCATTCAAGCTACTACACCTGTGTTTAATAACTTACTTACTTAGAATTCACTCTAGTTAGAAATCTGGGGAGGTATACAAAGTGAATTGGGAAAATTTTAATTCTATTCTTAAAGAAGCTATGTACCAAGAACTTTAAGAAGAAAATGGCCATATCATATCCCTGAGCATTGAGGTCCTAGTAACACTTAAGTCATCTTCCTTACTACATAAATACTGTGCTGTGCTACATACACTTCACTATGCTTATGGAATTTGTCATTTATTAAAGCATACATTTTTAAATAAAGATTTATTTTATTTAGTCATTCACATACACATGTCCCCTGTGAGTGTGTGCACAGGTATCTGTATAGATACTTGTGCCTATGCATATGAAAGCAAAAAGAGGGTATGAGGATCTCTCACATTGCAGTTACAAACATTTGCAGCATTCAGTTTGCAGCACTGTCTAAAAACAGGTGGGATGACATTATCCTGTACTTGTAGCAGGAGAATGAGAAGTTCAAAGTCACCCTTAGCTACTATCTCAAGGAGAGAAGGCAGAGGGAAGTGAGAAAACATACTGTATAAATGTCATTTATCCCATTTCCCTGATTTCTGATGATCATAATACGGATGGTGGCAGTAGATGGGTCATGATGGAAATATAAAGCTAGTTCAAAGAAATACTAAATAGGAAAGGAAACATTTAAAACTTTGAAAGAATGAAATTGGGAGAGATCATGATTATGGGAAGAGTCATATAGTATTAAAACTATCACAGTTGCCTTTACTTTTTCTAAATAAGTTTGTTAACTTAAAAGTCTCTTTCCTGGAAATCCACCATCTGTGATGGTGTAGTGTGTGTAGCTTGTTTCCCAATGTCTGCTTGCTTCATGTTATGTTGGAAAAAAAATCTGGACATGGAGCAATGTTGTCTTTTTTTCCATCCAACTGATTCTGCGTATCTAAAAGCTACAATTAGTTTTCTCAATGAAAGTTATTTAAATACAGAACCCAATATTTTTCGTGGTTTTCAATCACCAAAGAATGTTCTAGATAATTCCTAATGGTCATTTCAGGAAAAGGACTTTGCTGTAGACAATCATGCTGCACAATTATGGCCGCCAAAATAGTTGCTCCCAATTCTAGGTCATGACTATGTCTACAGCAAGTTATGTATTATTTTAAATGCACTGTTTCTCTTACTAATTTTTTCTTGAATGTAGAGACTACTGTATGAGCATAAAAACTAATTTCTGTGCTGCTTTATGGTTTGAACTAGAAGTTATGAGCATTATATATTTTATCATCTTATATGTACACTGGAAGATCTATTTTGAGGATAATATCTCATGGCTAATTCTTCAGAATAACTCTGAATGTATTTTAAATTTAAAATTCTCTTGAGGTCTTTCAATCCCACTTAGGATAAATCCAGAGTCCTTATCATTAGCTTCCTAAAGTTCTTAAAGGCTCTGGCCCTTGCCTTTCTGACATTGTCTTAATTGACCTCTTGTTTCCATGAGAACTGATCTCATGTGGCAAATGGGGTTTTATGCTTTTAATGTTTTAATGGATTTCATTCTTGCTTGAATCATTTGCCCTGTCTGTGTTCTTTGCTTCATTTTCTTTCCTTGCTTCTAATGTAATTCAGGCTTTCATGAAGTCCACACTAACTGTCCCACAAAGAACTACTCTTTTTTTCTCTCACACTGTTCTATTTTGAGCTTTTGTAGAAAAAGTGATTATCTTCTTTCTCTTTTTCATACTTATTAAATTTGTGCTTCATCCTAGAAAATTAGCTTCCTCATGATGTACATTGTATCTGAAATCCTCCTGACACATAGCAGGGACTGAACTAACAAGTGTTAAAAAAAAAATAAGCCTGTATATATGACGTTCCTTTGATAAAATATAATTTTTCTTAGTATGCTGGTGCATATTCATGATCACTGCATTCAGGTATCAGTGGCTGAAGGATCATTGAAAGTCCAAGGCCAGCCTTGTCTATATAGTAAATTTCAGGAAAGCAGGCTACAAAGCAAGTGTTAGCTTCAAAAAGTAGTTAACAATAAATTAAAATAAACCAGCAATAACAACATCAAGTTTTATCTTTTAACTTCCACATTAAAGAAGATCTCTAAGATGTACCAAGTAAGAGTCAATATGCAAGGAGTCCATGATTCTCTCAATAATTCTAAAAGTAATATATCCTCATTAATTCTGAAGCATTCAAAACTTTATATGCCCCAGTACAGGGGAATGCCAGGGCCAAGATGTGGGAGTGGGTGGGTAGGGGAGCAGGGAGACTGATGGGGGAGGGTATAGGGGACTTTCAGGATAGCATTTGAAATGTAAATGAAGAAAATATCTAATAAAAATTTGAAAAAAATCTGAAGCATTCAGTTATCTATTATTCTACTGTCCACTCTGTTTCTGTCTTGCTCCACATGCTTGATATTTAAATATATGAGAGAATATCTATTTTAAGGAAACCATTATCTTAATTCACTGTTAAAAATAAAGTTGACTAAAACCTCCTTCCTTCAGTAAATCCCAATCTCAAGTGGGATAACACTAAGAAAATGGCAATATCAAAGAAAAGTAGAAAGGACAGTAAAGAAGTACTATTTCAGAAAATTATAATAATTATAATTATAAAGTTATTATTATTAAATATTATTTTGCTTTGCATTTTCATTTAGAAGTGGGCTTTGAGAGTTTTTGATAACGTTTAAATTATTGTTTTGTTGTTTTCATTTGGTTGCTTAGATCTTGAAGGGTGGATATAAATTTGCTATTGAAGGTTTGAAGAAGTGATATTCTCAAGAGAAGCAAGTTCCACAAAAATAATAAAAGCATTGTTCCAGTTCATAGATGTCACAGCTGGGCAGGGCTAGTGAGTGCTCCCCTCTTGGCAACTTGTACAGCCCCTTCCGGTCCTATGAAATCTAGACCACAGGGAAGAGGTTTTCAGCTCAGATATATCTCAAATCTTCAGAGTAAAATGAGGGTATTCCACTTTAAAGTAAGATAAAAAAAACTTAAAATGAAAAATAATAACAGAAGCAGAAAGACAAGGAAATGTTAAAAAGCATCAAATTTTTATCATAGTATAATTTGTGTAACCATCATGTTGGAAAATATTAGGAATGTGAAATGAAGTTAAGAGTTGTGGTTTGTTCAGGAAGAAATAAGGAGTCCACAGAAAACTGTTGAAGATGGAAATAACACTGTAAAAGGGCTTTCAGAAGTAAGGCAAAGATTTTGGCAACATTCAAGGTAACTAAAATCAAAATAGGCATCAGCGGGTTAGCTGATGTCACAAGAGATGCGGCTGACCAAACTATGACTCCTATGTTCTTATCTTCATCTGTTTTCCCTCTCCACTTTAAGGAGGAGAACACAGAAGTTTCAATCCACAGTGTGAGGCAGAAGACATTCATAAAATGTTTGAGACCAAATCACTAAGAGAATGATCATGATGACTCCTGTGGGAAAGGTTAAATATCACACACAAAATCTGGCTATTCTGAAATTGTCTGGAGAGGTACTGAAAGGAATACCCTGCTCTCTGCACTTGATGAGCTTGTGGAGACAGTCAACATTTTCAATATCGTGCTTGTTATATCTTAAGATGACCATAGTCTTGCCTGCTTTCACAGTGAATGGGATTTGGAAGCTTTTAACCCAGAACAGTCTCAATGAGCACTACCAAAACATCTTACCTGGAGTATCATGAAAATAAGATGTTGCTGTTTGTCATCACTAAATTCTGGGACAGCATATAATGAACTCATTGTAAGAACAACAAACCAAGGAAGGAACATTGAACTTTTGGTTTGTTTGTTTGTTTTTCTGACATCATCAATCATCAAGCAGAAAGTAAATTACAGATGCAGTACAGGTTACTTAGGGGTCTTAGTGACTGCTTTGCCTTGAGAAGTAGAAGAAAAAGTAGAATCAAAGATAGTAGTGTCTTGTGTCTAGTGCACTAGAAATAGTGCAAATGATCAATTAACTGAAATTTTTAATTTCATAATTAACCTGTGTAATTGCTCACTACCTCAGCATTTATCAAGGGGAGGTCCCAAGGCCTGACACTATTACTGAGGTAATGGAGCACTCACAAAAAAGGGATCATGACTGCCCTCTGAAAGACCCAACAAGCAGCTGCAAGAGTCAGATACAGATATTTGCACCCAATCAATAGACAGAAGCAGCTGACCCCTGTTGTTTAATTAGGGGAGGCTGAAAGAAGCTGAGAAGGGCGATCCTGTGAAGAGTACTAATGTGTATTAGTGTGCTGCAAACTGCAAATAGAATATAAAATATTCATGAGCATAACCTAAAAGACCTTTAAGGTTAAATGGATCATGGAACACAACTGGGTGACTAAGTCGCCATGAAAGGGTGAGGTGAGCTGAAAAGAGAACAGGAAGATTGAACTGAAGGATGTGATGTGGAAAACCCACCAAGATTTGTCCAGCAATATCACCTCTGAGACATCTGACCTAAGATTCCAATGTCTTCCTTTTACCTCTGCATCTTTGGAACATTATTACATCTCACTCTGACCCAGGAAGTATACTTCTCCACTTTCTACCAAAGAAATATCCCACTCTAATCCCTTAGCTTAGTTCCAGAGGGTCTCCTCAAGAAATCTCTAACCTTGAAGTCTGTAGACTCCATTGACTTCAGCTGCCAGAAAATCTGAGTTGTTTATGGCCTCTCTAAGATCTTGTGCTTACAATTTTCAAAGCTATGCTCTCTGGGTCTCCTTGCCTGGAATGTTCATTTGCCCTTAATGTACAAGTGGGTAAATCATAACTGAAGTCATGTCACCTTCCTATGATTAGCATACTTCAATGTTAACTCTTCCTGAAGTTTCACCGCAGTTTGTAACTAGATCATTCAATGCATAGTACCAGTCTATCTATGCATCTAAGAAAATACTTGTACAGTGTATGGATCTAAGCTTGCATTTTATCTTCTCCATCCCCAACACTGGGAAGTATACAATGGAAGCATCGGGCTTGCTTTCAAAATGCTCGTGCTGTAGTTGATCTTAAGCTGCTTTCCAAAGTCCCACACACTGCTTCTTTTTTGCTTGGAACCCAAGATGATCGAATGATTTCCTTCCTAATTACAATTGTAGAGAAAGGAGCCACTGTTTAAGATTAGTTTCAAGGTTTTTACTTCCTTGTCATTTTTCAGGGGAAAAGAAATATTGTGTCCTAGATCGTAAGTGACTTGGTACAAGACATATTAGATTAGAAAATAAAAAATGTGACTTCATTATCTACTGTGTTAAATTTAGCCTTTAAAAAACTGTCTCAAATTTTCATTAAACCAGTGTTCATAATTTCCTTTAACCCACAGCAAAGAGAAAGAACGTCAATGAAATCAATCTTGTATGTTACTACTTAGAGGAGTTTAACTGGGTGTATACTACTTATATTCTACAGTTAATGTACAAATTATCTACCTTATCAATATGTTTTTAAAAAATAAAGTAGACTGACAGAGAAACATGCTATTTTCAGTGGTGGACAAAATCCTGATGAAGTGCACTGTAGGCTAAAGGTCTGATCTTGAATGCGTTAATTCATCTCCCAGGAGGAACAAAAGTAATTGACCCTGTGAAAGTTCATGTTGACCAAAATGTTGGTTTATTTTGTGTGTCATCTGAAATACAAAAAAATATATATAATAGACATGTTGCTTTTAACATCCCTGTTATTTATTTGCCACACAGGGGCAAGGAGCTCAGAATTTAACTTTACTTGATTTTTTTTTTTCTTATTCACTAGTCCCAGTCTGGCTATGAAAATCTGGTAAAACAAAATGTCAGGGTGTGGTCCCCTTGGTGTTACACATTTAAAAAATATCTTTTTGCAGGAGTAAGGCTGCAGGAGGAACAGGGCCTCACCCTTCCCCTCTGTTCCTCTCAAGCCCACTGACTCCTGAGGGTGAGCTTAAGGGTCCTGAAGATTTTCTCCTGTGCAAAGTGTTTACAATCTCACTACATCCCTGCTCCTGTTTCTGTTTCACAGAAGCAGTGAAAGTTCACTTGGAATCCTTAATCCAATCCAGACCCTGCCATGATGTTGTCCTACCCAGAGGAGAAGCAGGCTTCCCATTCATTCTGTTTGAATAATTTCACAACTATAAGTGCACAATGAAGGAGGATTATAAAGTCTCTTTTTTCCCCTTAAAAATGCATTTGAAACAATTCCTTTATTATCTGGAAATGTGGGTCTATTATGACGAAATTGAGGGTCAAAATTGTATTTTCCCCTCCTGAGGAGCAATAAGAAACTCAGATATTATACAAAGTGAAAACCATGCACTAAATATTTACTTCCTTTCTATTCAAATTAGTACATTCTGAAACTTCTAGGGCAGGTGTGAGTCTCCCACACACCCTGCTTTGTTTTCTTCTAATATGAATTTCATCTAATTGGCTGCCAATGACCTAAGCTGAGATTTCTTCCTGTTTTAATGATCACAAAGTACACGGGAAATGAGAGCGTGTGTTTAGGAGCAGTTTGGCTGCTGCTGACACGGAGAAACTGGATGAAATGAGTCTTCATGGCTCTCCCAACATTTCTATATTCATAAAACATGATGCCAGGAAGTGGCATGGCAGAAACAGTGGTGTGAGAGGGGTAACGGTACCATCAGAAAGTCAGAATGAGGCAGAGGCACGGAAGATTTTAACACTGACTGACATATTAGTATGTGCTATCATAGTTTGTAGACAAAGGTCCTTCTTTGGCACAAAAGTTAATGTATACAAAGCTCAGGTAGACAGAGCACGTGGACAAAGCTCAGGTAGACAGAGCACGTGGACAAAGCTCAGGTAAACAGAGCACGTGGACAAAGCTCAGGTAGACAGAGCACGTGGAGATATGACATAACGGAACACATAACAGAGCAGAGCAGGAGTGCATGTGAAAAAGGTAGAGTAGGGACCAATACCATTTGATTATTTAATGGTAGCAGATTTTGACCAACTGGACTTAGTCTCATTAAATTTTTATTCTTGTAGGGAAAGATATACAATTAGATCTCAACTAGATTACTAAAATCATTCACAAACCAGATCTCAGGGATGTAAGACTACTGATCTCTGGACTTATTCAGTGTTCTCAACTGGGATTGGAGTGCAATGGCTTCTTAGAGTTTGGGGAGCAATAGATCATACACACATTATTTTTTTCTTTTACATCCCAACTGATGCCCCCCTCCTGGTCACAGTGTCCCTACCCCCCCTTTTTCTCTGAGAGGGTGGGGCTCCCTTGGGAATTCTCCCACCCCTGGAGCATCAAGTATCTGCATGGTTAGAATCTTAGTGCACACTTAATCCACAGAAGGAATTTGATTCTAAAAAGTTACTTACGTTAAATAGAAACAGCAGTGTCATCTCCTTTAATTTATGCAAGCTCTCCCTGCCACACCTAGGCTTCTGGGGCCCAGAGTAAAGAACATTATTTTTTGGCAAGAACAGTAAGATCTCTGTCAGAAGATGGGAAGCTTTTTTACCTATTAAGTCTGTTTGAGTTCACATTTTAGACCCTAGTTCTACTAGTGGCTTGAGTTTATAGAGATTGTCTAAGATTCAGACAATTGCTGTATACCTATGAAAGAATGCCACCATTCTTTTCATGTGGCTCCTCCATGAGCCAGTAATGCCTGGGAAACTTCTTTTTGAGGAGTTGATTGTTTATTGGGATGAAATGACATCAAATTTGAAGTGTGCAGTGTCCCTAGGCTATTTTATGGCCACTATGGGCTTTATAAACTAGTAGTTGCCCTGTTGTAAAAAGTGTCATCCCCCAAACTTGCTCTTCCACCATTCCCAGGGAAAGTGAGTTCCCACCATTCTCAGACAAAGTGAATCCCCACAAATGCAGACAGAAACAAGGGACTTGGTTTGGGAACACATTAGATAAAAGTATGTTTATCTGAGAGGGCATTTATCAGAGAAGTGACTAAGGTCTGTTTATCTACATATTCTAAGAGATAAAAGTCCCAGGAGGCAGTTTAATCAACCCTACTGTACAGAAAAGAAAGCTTCAAATAAGAAGATGGCAGTGCACTGTTCCTGAAAGTAAGTGGTGCCAACCTCAGAATAAGAGCCCTGTTTTCTGAGTCCTGACCCAATGACCTCCTTATTATCCCACAAAGATAACTAGATATACTCCTGGAGAAGGCCAACAACTCTATATGTCTCTGTTAGAGAGATAAGTATGTTTCCTCTGGATTGAGATTTTTATTCCTGCTGACTAATTCTTGGTTTTGCCAAGTTATTTCCTAGCATAACAAAGGAGATCGTACAGAGAAATAGCTAAACCCAGAAGCTACATGACAGCCACATTTAATTCATCAATCATTTATTTGCTTGTGATACAAACTGAAGCTTGCAACATCATTGGATGCAGTAACAGGGGAAAAGATAGAGCTAATGTAATAAAGCTAGAAATAAAGAAACTTCAGTAATTTCTGAAGAGGTTGCCAGGGAGGCTTCGTTTTTGACAAAATCTTGGTTTGAGTTATGTTGGTAAGGGGAATATAATAATGGTGAAAAGACAAAAATATTTTCCCCAAACGTTTCTGCTTTATCTGGGAACTTATTTGTTAATATGCTCATTCATTTATTTGCTTATTTATTAGCATATTTCATTAATTTTGATAAATGATAAGTTATATCTTGTCACTGGACCAGTAAATATGGAAGGCTAATTTTGTTTTTAATTGCTATTTTTACCTAAAGAGATTTTTAAAACTTTCTAAGGATGCCTTATCAAAATTAATTATCTAAAATTCCATAGTTCAGCTGAATATGCATTTCTCAATTACAAATTTCCCCAAAGTCAAATTTCTGGAAAGTTTGGACTATCTCAAAATATTGCAATGACCCTTAAAAGTGTTATTCACAGAGGTCGGAATTTAAGAAACACCCCCCCCCCTCCTTGGGTCGTTTGCTCATTGGCTAAGTTAGAACAATGCAAAGACATAGCTAAGATATTATTATTTTTGCTCCTGCTGATTTCAGTTTTTGTCTAAGTAGTTGGAGAGAATAGGTAACTAAGTTACCTTTGTCTTCTCTTTGGGGATAACTTAGATTCTACACCAACCCAAGAGCCTTACCTACCACGTTTCTTCATCACAACTCTAAAACAGGGCAGGGTATCCCCAAATGTCTTATCCCCCCCACCCCCTAAGCTTTTCTGGATAATTCTTATCTTGCAATCACAGTAAGTCATTTCTACTGGTCATCCATTGTAATACCCTACATATTTTCCTTCTGACTTCATGTTAAAAGGAGGGATCAAAGCTAAGGGGTGAAATTCGTTTCCCTGCTTCAAAGTCATAGTTAACCATTGAAACATCTGATTAGCTAAAAACAAACAAACAAACAAACAAACAAACAAAGTCAAGTTCCTCCGGCAGAAGGCAGTCCCCAAAGCACCTATTTAGGACAAGGAAGTAAAAATATAACCTGGTAGTATATTTCTGCACAAAGGACATAGGTAAGCATAAAAAATAAACATAAATTATGGAGAACTTGATTTTCCCACCTTGATGAAGATGAAAATTCCTAGTTTCCAGTTTGCAGAGAGCAGTTTGCCAAAGAAGGAATGAATGAAAAATATTCACTGAACTGTTTTTACTTGGTCAGACTTCAGCTCAGAATAAAGCTCCAGGTTTCCTGATAACCAAGGAGGGCTCACACCCTATTACTTACAACTTATATGTAATCCTTTTTTCAAAGAGATGAAATTGGTCACTGGATGAAATCTTTGTAGGAGTATAAACAGTTCAACCTCATGTCTGTTTGTGATTAGAGCTTACAAAATGAAAGATTGCTTGCTGAGTCTTAATAAAGAAACGGCACATATGTAAAAGAAGCAAGTTAATCTCATTTAGGACTATGAAAACGAGGAAATCAGCTAATTTGGAAGGTTTTGGATAGCAATAGATGCCCGGTCTTCTGTTATATTTGACCTTCAAAGAGCTATGTTTATTTGGAACAACTGTCCATGAGTGGTGATAAAATCCCGACACTGCCTCGTGGTCCTTCATCGATCAGAGAAGAAATGAAAGTCCCTTCGATCATTTTTGTCTCTACTTCAGTTACCTCTGCCCCATGTAGTTAGAACTGAGCATAGCTCCTGGCAAAGAGGCCATCTTCTTTCTAAGAAGAAAGCCATTTGGCTATCAGAAGAATGCCATTTGGGGACCCCTTCTTCCTAGGCAAGCTCAGCTTGATAAATTTTTAATGAAAGAAAAGCAAACATCATATCAAGCATCCAGATGAAGACATAAGTGTATTAATAAATAGAAGTACAAACATTTTACATGAATATGAATGCTGTGATTTCTATCTGTACACAGAAAGTGTATATATGTAATAATTATAGGTATGCATATACCTAAGTGACCTCTCTAGGTTAAATCAATTTTAATAATTCATAAATTAAGTTTCATCCTTATTTGCTAGAAAACAGAAAAGACTTCATGTATAGGGAATAAATATTACCTCTTGTTTGTCTTGTTAATATAATTTACATTATAATTTCACTTACCTGTGAATCCAGTAGAAGTAAACGGCAGGCCAAACTACCTAATAAATTTGTTGTAAGTTTTTCAGATTCCCCAGAGATCCATGTGCATAGATTTGGTTGTCAGTTTTTAAGTTTGGGGGAAACAACTGATTAGGTCATAGGCCTCAAGCCCAATCAAGAGATCTAGCCATTGATGAATTCATGTGTACCATCATTAGGAAATGATAGAAAAAAAAAAAAAAGAGGCATGCCCTGGAATGATTTATTGTTATACCTAGAACCTCCTA
>LR749926.1:1072274-1300552 GCA_902729485.2 Mus minutoides | reverse complement strand
CCCAACACTGGCTAAATTAAAACACATAAAAATGACGAGAAAACATGGGTCACTTGGAAAACATTGCTCGGTTTTGTTCCCTGGTGGTTTTACCCTCTACCAGTCACCTCTGCTTTCTTATAAAACTCAAGAAGTGAAAATATCCAATATCAAAGGTGCACGCCTTTGAACGATGCAGAGCCAGGCACTGTCTGTCACTTAACACTGACTATTCAAATAAGCAGAGCAGTCTCCAGTGTCACTGGAGCTGACAGAGGCAGCCATGTATCTTTACAAACACTAAGAAGAATCAAATTTAAATTTTTAAATAAGGAGAATAGAAAATGTTTATCAAAATATCCCCTGTGCTTCCTAGCACAGATCTGGGATGGCCCTGTGCATCCTGTAATCCCCAGGATACCCACTCAAATCTGTCCTACTAAATTAAAGATGCATAGACTATGCCTTTGCATATATCTTAAAGGACAAATGATTCAATATTCATTTTCTGAAAACAAAAGGCAACAGTTTTCCAAACTGATCTCACAGTCACAAGAAGATGCGGTTTAGATAAGACAGACTGCTCAACCGAGCTATCGTTCTTTATTACTGAGACCAAGGCAGATGTCAAAGAAAATTAACTTTTACAAGCAGCTGCTCTTTTAACTTCATTGATTTTAACAACAGAGAGTCCTGCGTCCTTCTGAACTACCTTCTCTCATAACAGCAATGGCTCCCACTCACACAGCCTGCACTGTGAATGTCTATGTTCTATTTCTTCTTTCTCCTGTGCCACATGTGCTCTCCCAGCTTATAATCTCCTTAGCAGGTCAGGCAGCTCCTGGCCAATAATAACACCTAGTGCTTAAATGTACCAGTTTTCATGATGCTCAGGAACAAATAATCTCACGGCATCAGCGTTATCAGTCTTTAGCTTTATCAGTCTGGGACTGCGCTTGGAATTGCCACCAACACGACTTTCAGTACAAAGGTTCCAAAACTGACAAATGACCTTGCTGTGCAAAACAGATTCCGTTTGAGTTCTAAGCATGCCGTTTTTTGACTTCCAAAGAATATTAAGCACTGGGGGTGATGTTTCCAGTTCAGGAGGCTGGCTGACTGGGGGAGTCATGGAAACAGATATCCCAGATCGTCATATCAGGTACGCTGGGCACTTCAACATGCCACTTTCATTTACAGACATAAAATATAAAACAAGTGCTTGAGTAGGGCGAGAAAGGCTACAGAGATAGAGAGGGCACACGGGGGTCACTTAGTTTCCCTTTAGAAAAATCTTGTGGCTTTGAGAGCACCTTCACAGTTTAGGCTCAAAATTTTTAAGCTAAAGCAGGCAGTCTCACGTGAACTGACAGACTTTCTGTCGGTTTCTGCCTCTTTCCCTCTCCTCCTTTCTTCAGTCCCGGAGATGAAGCCCAGGGCCTGGTATTCGCTAGACAGGACCTTGTCTTCACAGCCAGCTTCTCAAGAACAAAAGCAGATTCCAGCAAATGAGACTCGGAATGTTGAAACTTTTCACATCAAAACTGAACTTTTTAGTGGCCTCTTAAAGAGACTTTTCTTATGGAAGAAGGACAGAGACACCTAAGTAACACTCAAGAGGTTTTTTCCATATTTAGGACACTCCCCAACATGGTGGCATCTCAAAAGTGGTCCACCAAAAGTCCCTGAAGCTTTGATGGCCAAATCGCCAACTGTCTCAGAGGTAGCGCACTTGCCAGCCCTGTGGCTCCAAACGACACTGTCTACTATCACTCGCCCTATGCAGATGACATATGCACTGCTTCTGGACATCTCTGGGTAGGGACAGTGGCTTTGCAGATTGACTCTCTCGGATATCCTGCACATCTTGTTGTTTTAAAAAGATGGCTTTATGTTTCCACTCTCCCTGTGATGAATGCCCCTGGAGTGGAGAGGCGGCTAGAATGGATCTGGACCTCAGTCTTGTACTCACCGCAACTACTAAGAGATGAAGCGAGCATTTGTTTCCGTCCAAAATCTTTATACTTGAAGACACTACAAACCATTTAGGTTTCTAAATGATGACTCATTTAATACATCTGTGAAACAATAACTGAAGTACTAAAGTTCCTTATCATTGTATTTTCAATCATTATCTGTCTTTTCAAGTATCTGTATGTACCACACTAACCTAAATAAAAATTCGATATTTTTACTTCATATTCCAGGAAAAAGAAATGCCCTTCCTGAGTTTTATAGAACTAAACTGTTCCTTAAGCATGAATACTAAGCTAAATTGTATCAGATGGAAGTTGCTCATAGAGCCTCCTAAATAAACACACAGATTATACTCCACGCACCAGAGACGCTAACTGTCTCTACAGACTTGTGGTAAATGTCTAACAGGATCCCGAGAACAGGGGTTTCCACAGTGCACGCCGTTCATATTCTCTAAGTAGCTTGCTCGACAATTCTTTAATCCTGCTGAGTTCATATCTTGTTCAAATAAGCAGTCTAAGATGCCACCCTACTGACACTCGTCCATGCAGTGTTCTATGCTTGAGATGCTCTCTGTGTGGCCCTATACCTAACATCTTCTTTATCAAGGAATCTGGAGTTAACATCAAAGGAGTCACCACTAACTATAATTATCAAAGTAAAGAGACAGAAAAGTATATGTAAAAATACATACTTTGTTTGTTTGCTTCTGCAAGAAGTCATTTCCCACTGACTTGGACTTCCACTAACTCGGAAGGGGATGCCGGGCAGTGGAGAACGGAGCAGAGCTTGTAGGTAAGATTTGTATGAATGCTTTGAAAACGGCTGTTCTATAAAGCATGGTCCTTAGCAATGCCCTTGAAGTACTGGGGAGCATGAGGGTGACTAAAATCAAACAATCAAAAAGGGTACAGAGAAGCCTCCATTTCCCCTCCAGCTAAACCTCAAACCACTGTTCCATACGTGTGATTCAAGGACCGTGACCAGGTCCTGAGGGCACAGCCAGCCCTTGTGTGCTTGCTCCCATTCACAGCTGCGGCGGGGAGGACACAGTGCTCAGTGTTCTAGCTGCTTGGGAGCCCTAGCCTGTGTGGATGGAGAAGGGTTCTCAGATGAACATAAACAAAGCCTAACGTGCCTGGGCATCTCACATGCTCAGTACTTACTTCTTTATCTAGATACATAAACAAAGCCTAACGTGCCTGGGCATCTCACATGCTCAGTACTTACTTCTTTATGTAGATACAGATATTGTCAGACTGCCTGTCAGAATCTACATGCTTCAGGTTCAGTGAAAGATGACTGGTCTCAAAATAAAGTTAGAGGTCAGTAGATAAAGGACAAGTAACATCAATCAAGCCTACACACAAACATACCCACCCCCACACACACACACAACTTGTACTGCCACATGTGTGTATATGCAATACACACATGCTCAAGGTCAACACACAAATGACGACAGAAAAGTTAATGCATTCTGTTGAACATACACCATCTAGACTTTTCACCCCAATGTTATCATGGATCTTTAATTAAGATAAACTTACAAAGGGGCCTTATTTCATCAAAATTGAGAGGTCTTTGATCTAACTGAAGAAATATGAAGAAACTGCATATTTTGAATGTTTCAATGAATACATACAGATTGACAGAATCCCTCCCTTCCTTCCTTCATTTCATTCCTTCCCCTTTTATCTTAAAGTAAAATACCTGAGGTTGTCCATTGTTTCAGATTTCAGTTTTAACATTCTATAATGTTAAACAGATTTTTATCAAACTTGAAATCTTCAAGTTTCTGAGTAATGACATCATATTTTTAAAGCTTCATATTTTGACGCAAATAGCAACCTGAAGCACAAGCACTGTCTTCCATTTCTAAACTCCAGAAGTCTGCAATGCATACAGTCTCTTCAATAACAGAGCACAGCTTCTGAACTTACTGCATTCACACCAACACAATGAGCTCAAGGCCAGTGTAAGCCACTGCATAAATCAAAATGGCACGCAAATTTTCTTAAGAGAAAAGGTTTTTTTTATTATCTCTTGTTTTCAGATTATGACCTTTTTCTATTTTTATGTCTAATAAATTCCAGGGAGGGACGGAGGGACAGAGAGACGGGGAAGGAGAGGGAGAGAGGTTGGCCTGAATCCTTAGGTGCTAGTTTAAGCATTACAAAATAACAAAAATGTAGCTATAGCAATGTACTCACTGTTCTAATAACCCAAATTATTAACTCCTATCTAAATGGTAGAATGGAACAGACCTTGGACTTTCCTGTTCGCAGCATGTGTGTAAATTCTGGATGTCTGTGGAATATGCTATACTTACCTCACCAGCCACGGCATAAAATCAAGAAATGGGGATAAAGTAAACAAGTTAAGAGATACGCTTCCTCAAGAAAAACCATTTAGTTGTATCATCTGATACCAAAACAACTGGCTGAGTCTTTAAAAGACTTTGGAATGCACTTAAGTGATTACTTTCCAAAGACACGAGAGGTTTGATGGTCTGGTGGATAACCACCAGGCCAAGGGCAAACCTGAGCACCTGCATCCTTATATCCAACATTTCCATGTTTATTAAAGAGTTTTAGAAAAAAAAAAGGGATCCAAAACCCAAAGGCAATGCTAGTTCCAAGAGATCTTACCTGTAATACACATTGAGTCCCAAAATTTGTATTTTAAAGCACTCACTATTCCTAAGTTTATCTATTGAAACTAAGAAAAATACCTGCATCTTACTTTCTTTTTTACATTTTGCTTCCTCTGATAACATATTTTGAACAATGAGTCAGAAGATCCCCTGGACAAAAATCATGACACCAACTGTCTAAGTTAGCTTCTCATGGTTAACACCATGACATAAACAGCAACCTGGGGGAGGAAAGGGTTACTTAAATTTCCAGGTCAGAATCCATCACTGAAGGAAGTCAGGGCAGAAGTTCAAGCAGGAGCTGAAGCCATGAAGGAAGGAAGGCTGCATGCTTGCTGGGTCCTTCTCAACTCTCTAATACAACTCAAGATGACCTGCCTAAGGACGGTAAGGGCTACTTTGAATGAGGAGCAATTATCAATCTAGACAATGTCCCACAGGCATGTCACAAAGTAATCCAGGCAATCCATCTACTGAGACTCCATTAGATGACTCTAGGCTGAATACAACTGACAGATGAAGCTAACTAGGGCACTAACTATAAAGCTTGACTTTGCCTCTTCCACTCTGTGCAGCTCTTGGTTTATGCATTTTAATCAAATATAAGAGAACATCAACATAAAGTGGAATGTGCCCTACTAAGATATTGCAATAATGTTACGTGAAACACCAAACACTTCACAAAATTTTAAAGTCATCTACCAAAAGTAGCTACTTGCCACTGAGATATTTTTCATACAAAGCATTAGGCTGAATGTGGTAGCACATTTAATCTCTGAGTCAGTAGCTTCTCAGTGCATTATGGATAACTAGTCTATGTAGCTAGTTCCAGGCAGCCAGGGCTACATAGTATGCCCTTGTCTCAAAACACCAACATATGAATAGATGATAGATAGATAGATAGATAGACAGACAGACAGACAGACACACAGACAGAAGTAAGTAAGTAAATAAATAGACAAATGCATTCATGGATGGTGGGTGGATGGATGGAAGGACAGACAGACAGTCTAAAAGTCAGTAAACCTTTGTAATTAAAGACACACCATCATAAGCATACAGGCAGCAAAAGACTTAAGGAGACTCTTTGTAGTAGCAGACTGACTTGTCCTGTCACTTTAGAAGTCAAGGATGGTTTGGCATGTACAAGTCAAGAATGAATACACTATTCACTAACACAAGTAAGAACAAAGCTGGAAGAGAAGGTGAGGCACTCAGTTCTCGACAGGCATGCATGAAGGCAGAATATCTACCTGGGCTTAGGAAAAGAAACAAAAACTCCAATCAGTATCAGAGAAGTCCGTAGGCTTTCATGCTTTAGCATAAATTCTATGCAGAAAAACTAGTGTTATCCAGTGACCTCCAGAAGCCCTGATATTATCAGCTCTGTGATATTATCAGCATCAACTGACAAGTACCACTGCTTACCCAAGTCCAAAAGTCTTAATACAATGGATGGCTTAAAAAGCAGCTCTTAAAAGTGGCCCGAGTAGCATTTGCTTTAGCAATGTATGGATGGTGACGTGTCTACTAAGCACATGTGGCCACCGAGTCCTTGAAATGCATCCAGTCATAATATGGTGCAAAACATATACCCAATGTCAAAACTCCCACATACAGACTGTAAAATACCTCGATGGCTTCTGTACACTGATATACTAAAGTAGTTTACATACTAAACTAATACTTAAAATTAATTTCATCCTTTACAAATGTTATGTGGATAGAAAAATATAGTCTGCATTGTACTTCTACTAGACAACGATTCCTGAACCATCAATGAATATGACTTCTGTCTAGCATACAAGCAGAACATAAATGGCAGGAGCATGCCATTTAAAAGAGCACAAAGTAAATTTAAAAAATAACCATTTGTATGGTTGAAGTTAAAATTCAGTGACAGAGAGCTTACCCACAGAGGCTGGGGGCTGCCCAAACTACCTGTGTTGTTACATTCAATTGCAAAAAAAAAAAAAAAAGTATACAAATTTTAAAACATATCTCTAAATGAATGTGTTCCAACATGAGACCAAAGACAACAGCAAACACAAAGCACCCAAGAGTAAAGAGCGATACATTTCTTTAATAAAAATAATAACAACTTCTAAATATTCATACAAAATTATAAAATCAAATATCATGATCTACCACCCTATAGCTTTTTTACAGCTATGAAAATCATAAAGAAAACATAGCCCTTGTTACACTAATACTTCAAACAGGATATGAATTTATGAATTATGAAGCTCTAAGTTATATATTATTCAGATGATTGTCTTACCTCAACATGCAAAATAACTGAGCCCCTCGGGATGCACAATTGTTTATCCTGACTCATGCTCCTTTGTAATGACTCATGCTCCTTTGTAATGACTCATGCTCCTTTGTAATGACTCATGCTCCTTTGTAATGATCCGTTCTTTCACTACAAAATTTGTTAGATGTCCTTGATGCTGAGATACTCAAACTTCACAATCTCCTGCCAGGATGTGGGTCGTTTCACAGTTTCTGCATGGCACTGAGGGCTCTTTCTATATGATGCAATTGTTGTTTCTTTATCCTAAGGAATCTGCCATCATTATCTCTGAGCATTTCCTCTCCTACTTCTGTGGATGTTGCTACCTGAGTGCTGGCCCCACCACTTTACCATCTCTGGCTTCTGTTTTGAGTTGGTGGGTTGGCGGGTTGGCTAGCCTGCTGGCTGGCTGGCTAGCTATCTGATTGGCTGGCAGGTTTTGCTCTCTTACTTTCCCTCTCATCCTGAGGGTTCCTCAGTGTGATATTCAATAACTAACTATGCCTATACTCAGCTTACTCATCTGGTGTACTAGGTTCCTCGCCTCAAACAGTATGCTTGTCAGAGTTAATATTCCCACTTTGTTCATTCTGTTCTTTATATTACTACTGTTCTTACTGCTGAGTAACTTGTGCTTATGTGTTGAGCCCTCTGTCCTCATGACTCTGCTTCATGAGGCCTCGCACAGTAGTCTCCCCTTACTCACAGAGAATATTCCAAACCCCCTCTGGATCACTGAATCTATGGATAGTACTAAGCTCTACATACAATTACATATTTACATGTATAAACATATACCTATGTTAAGGTTAGTACATGACATACAATAGTAATTTTATACTGTGGTTGACTACATATTAACTAAAAGCCAGAATAAGGGAGTACTACTGTATTGACGGTTATTTGTTTGCAGTATAATGGTATAGCAGTACAGCAGTGGCTATACTTCACATTTCTATATTTTTGTATGTTCATGGTCTCTAAAGGTATGACCTACTGGGTCTAGAAATTTGTATGAAAGTGACCCAAATGCAAATGCTAGCACCATCGCTTTGAATAAATGAGAAAGATGCACACACAGGATGAGGCCCAGGCACTCTTCATCAGTGAGTTTGCTGTCTGAGACATGCTGTCCCTATGGCAGAGCGAGCCTGTAAAGCCACAGAAACAGCACTGGAATAAGGCAGTCTACAGGGTGCCATCTGCAAACACCTGCCCTCCATAGCTGGTGGCTGATACCCATTTATATCGGTTCTTCACCCAGCAGGCTGGCATGACCCTACAGACATCCATTTCTTCACTAGGGCAAGAAGTTGTTGTCTCAGGGGTACTGGAAAAAGGTCAAAACCAGTGCTTACAATAAAAAAAACAGCTTAGAAAAATCTGCCTCCACCAAGATCATACTATACCACAGGCTCAGACACCCACACAAGCTCATCTATTCAGAGCAGCCTGTCGTAGTCAGTGTTCTACTGCTGGGAACAGACACCAGACCACAGCAAATCTTATTAAAGAAAACACTTAACAGGTTCAGAGGTTTAGCCCATTCTTCATGTGGCAGGGAAAATGGCAGAACACAGAAAGGCATGTACTGGAGAAGTAGCTGATAGTTTTACATGTAAGTCCACAAGTGGTAGAAAAAGAAAGACAGTGTGGGACTGGCTAGGGCTTTTGAAAACCCAAAGCCCACCTCCAGTGACACACTTCCTCTAACAAGCCCATAGCTACTCCAACAAAGCCACACCTCCTAATCCTTCCCAAGCAGTGCCACTCCCTGATGACCAAGACTTCATATATAAGATGAGCCTATGGAGGCCATTCCTATTCAAACCACTACCCAGGCCAACTTCTTCTCATAGCCATTGCAGGAATTCCTTTGGATCTACACTGTCCTCTCTTGCAGTTTATCCATGGTTAATCTCATAGGGACCTGAGAAGCAAGAAGAAAGGCACACAGACCAGCTATGTATCCTGAGTTTCAAAGCCATTCTCTCTACGGGTTTTAAATCCTAACCATTATTACCTGTGCGGCCCTGAAATAATGACTTTATTCCTCTGAGTCTCAATCTCCTCATCCCATTAACATGTCAGAACTAAACCGGAGCCAGAAAAGACACACGCAGTGCCTGTCACTTGTATACTCATTAGCACATAACAGCACATCACGTTGGGTTGGAGCCACTGATGGCGCTGACCCCGCTAGAATAAAATTTTCACTGTGGCAATACCACCTCTACTTGAATCATGTGATAAGGCTTCGTGGAAAAACAGTATCTTATCCGCACATTTACTGGGGTCTCTACTTATTTCAATTCTCATTTAATCCAGTCTGCTTTTGAAAATAATCAAATTATTGGCTGAGGATTTAGTTTAATGGTAGAGCATTTGACTGGAAGTATGAGATATGGGATTCAATCCCCAGCACAAGATGGAAAAAATAAAGTTATTTATTGCTTATAGTTTTTAATAAAATACTATTTTTGCACATTAAATGTGCTTGTGTCTCACTCTGTCTAAATATGCTGCTTACATTACCATAAAAATAAGTTTATTTCTGTCCTAGTTTCATCTCCATTTCTATGATAAAAGAGCCTGACAAAAAGCACAGCAGGAAAGCAAGATTTCAGTCTGGCTTACACACTACAAGGTTTCAATCTGGCTTACAGGTCCACACTACAGTCAGTCAGTGTGTGAAAGTCAAGGTGGCAGCTAGTCACAGCAGAGCCAAGAGCAGGGAGAAGTGAACACATGCATGCTCACTGGCATGCTTGCTTGTGCTTAGCTCAGTTTCTCCAATCTTAACCAGTTCAAGACTCAATGCCTGGGAAACTATGCTATCCACAACAGGCTGGGTCTCCCCACTTCAATTGGTCTAGACAGCCTTCCACAGACATGCCCACAAGCCAGCCCAATACAGACAATTCCTCACTGATTCCAGTTAAAGCTAACCCTCACAGTTCCAAACAAACATAACTCCAAACATAATAAATACATGTCTTACATTTTTGTTGAGATTAAAAAGTACATAGTTCTCAAAGAAATATATACATACATGTATATATTTACTTTGTATACCCAGTTATATATCTTTTTATGTATTTACACAGATATCTACATGAATATAAGGTACACTTTAAGATAGTAACTCAAACCTAAAATTAAGCGCATGCTCTAATTAAAATTTAGCACTAAACGACCTTAATAGGCATTCTTTGTTAACTTTCTAGGGGAATTGTTAGAACTTGATTAGTGACCCAGGATGAGTCTATGATTTGCCAGTCCACTGTGTTTCTTGAGTGGAAATCCTAAGCATCTAATAGCAAACTAAAAGACATTAATGGAAAATGGAGTTTGACATCATTAGCTGTTAAGGACAAGGAAAGTGGAAAACAATGAGAATACTAGAGACCTATCAGAAAAGAAAAATTAAAAAATATCAATGCCAGATATTAAGGAGACCTCAGAAAGCACAAAATACTGGCAGAAATACAGAATGGTACAGATACTACTTGGTAGTACCTTTAAAAAGCAAATATGCAGGGCCACCTTGGGTGCGAGCTCGGTGGAAGGTCCCACGGTCCCCAGAGGACTCTCCACGCCACAGGCACCCTAGCACACCCAGGATCTTAGCATCACTGGTGAGTGGAACACAACATCTGTTCCAAACCAATCGTGACAGGTCTGTGCCAGCAGGGGCAAGGACGCAGGAAACCCACCCAACCCTTCGAGTTGGCACCAGCTCTGGGCCACCTTGGGCGTGAACTCGACAGACGATGCCACGGTCTCCAGAGGAATCTCCACACCACAGGCACACTAGCACACCCAGGATCTTAGAATCACTGGTGAGTGGAATGCAAGATCTGTTCCAAAACAATTGTGAGGGGCCTGTGACAGCAGGAGCAAGGACACAGGAGCCCTGCCTGACCAGCGACTCGGGTTCCCTTCTGGTCGATGGTATACACCTTGGTTTTGAACAGAGCAGACAGCCTCACGGATGCCAGAGGAGATACCACTTCCAGGAGCTGTAACCTTGCCCAGGATCTTAGGATTCCAGGATCCCAGGATAACAGGAGCTTGGTCACACCAGGATCTCAGGGTTTCAGAAGAAGCTTGACTGCACAAGGTCCCCAATGAAGAAGCTAGAGAAAGTACCCAGGGAGCTGAAGGGGTCTGAAGCCCCATAGGAGGAACATCAATATGAACTAACCAGTACCCCCCCCCCAGAGCTCCTTGGAACTATACCACCAATCAAAGAAAACACATGGTAAAACTTGTGACTCTGGCTGTATATGTAGCAGAGGATGGCCTAGTCAGTCATCAATGGGAGGAGAGGCCCTTGGTCTTGTGAAGGCTCTATACCCCAGTATAGGGGAATGCCAGGACCACTAATGGGAGTGGGTGGGTTGGAAAGCAGAGGCGGGGGTAGGGGGGGGAGGAGATAGGGGATTTTCTGAGGGGAAACTAGGAAATGTAAATAAAGAAAATATCTAATTAAAAAAAAAAAAAAGCAAATATGTCCACCACCACCATAAAGCCCAGCACTGGGGCTCTGTTCTTGAGAATTTTTTTTTTCGAGACAGGGTTTCTCTGTGTAGCCCTGGCTGTCCTGGAACTCACTCTGTAGACCAGGCTAGCCTCGAACTCAGAAATCCACCTGCCTCTGCCTCCTGAGTGCTGGGATTAAAGGCGTGCACCACCACGCCCAGCTTTACTTGAGAATTTTTTAAACAGTATATTTATTATACAAAACATGGCACAAAAGCTGGTGGCAGACTTATTCATAATATCAAAAGATGAAGACAAATAAATGTTATTCAGCAGATGAAGAAACAAACCAATATTATTCAGTGATATAAAATATATATACCAAGCTGATGTCCCCGGAGAATTCTATGCTAAACAAGAGCCTATTTTGTGTAAGTCCACACATGGAACACTTTTCACATGGTAGTCTTATTTGGGAAATAGATTACTTGTGGGTAGTGATTAGGGATAGAATTGGGACAGAATAGCTATGACTGTAGAGAGTTGAGTTTAGTTCTGCATTTTCAATATGGTTTGTGACACAGATCCACACGAGAACACTGCACAAAACTGCATACATACACACTGTGCAGTGTCAACCTCCTGGCTTTGAAATTACAGATATGTGAGATGTGACCATTGGGCAAACTCATGCAACGGACTCTCTGAAACACATTTACAATTCCCTATGTCCTTCTTATTATTTTAAAATTCTATTTCAAAGTTCCATACTGTATTATTCCATATTGTATTTTTAAATAAAGCCATAGCAATATAGAACAGGTTAGCAGATGGCAGGGCTTGGGAAGGGAATAAGAGGTAATAACATAAAAGGAGTCATGGTTAAACAAATCTACCAATGCAGGCAAACTTACACACACACACTTAACACTAACATTCTACATAGCCCCATGAATTCTCCTAATGTCTCTCTCTCAGGTGTAATACTGATTGTTCCATAGGATTTCCTGTGGGAGGAAACTGGACAAAGGACACACAGGACTCCTCTGTATGTTTCTCTTTCAACTTCTTATATATGTGCAAAATAAACCCAACTTACAAAGTCCTATTTTCTTTTTTTTTCCAATTTTTTAATTAGATATTTTCATAATTTACATTTCAAATGCTATCCCGAAAGTTCCCTCCCCCCCTCCCACCGCCCTGCTCCCGTGCCCACCACTCCCACTTCTTGGCCCTGGCGTTCCCCGATATTGGGGTATATAAAGATTTCAATGCCAAGGGGCCTCTCCTCCCAATGATGGCCGACTAGGCCATCCTCTGCTACATATGGAGCTAGAGACACGAGTTCTGGAGGTTCTGGTTAGTTCATATTGTTGTTCCTCTTCTAGGGTTGCAGACCCCTTCAGCTCCTGGGGTTCTATCTCTAGCTTCTCCATTGTGGGCCCTGTGTTCCATCATATAGATGACTGTGAGCATCCACTTCTGTACGAGACAGCTATATCAGGGTCCCTTAAGGGAAGACTTACTGTCCTATGTAATAGTGTCTGAGTTTAGTGACTGATTATGGGATGGATCCCCCCCCCATGGCGTAGTCTCTGTATGGTCCATCCTTTCGTCTTAGCTTTAAACTTTGTCTCTGTAACTCCTTTCATGGGTATTTTGTTTCCTATTCAAAGGAAGAATGAAGTATACAAACGGTCTTCCTTCTTCTTGATTTTCTTGTGTTTTGCAAACTGTATCTTGGGTATTCTAAGTTTCTGGGCTAATATCCATTTTCTGTGTCCTGGTGAGTCAGTTCCTTCACTGAGCCCTGCTCCTTTCCTCTTTCCTCCCTCTTTCCTCCCTCTTTCCTCAGCTCCAGGTCAGCCTGTGCTGCTCACTAACTACACACACCATACGCACTTAGACTTCAAATATCAGCTGACAAATTTTCCACTCTCAGATCATCTGTCTATGTCTTGACACAGCACTGATACCTTAAGAAACACTGCTTACCACTCATGCACATTCCAAGGTACCTTTGTCTACCACAGCACAGCCTCTGCCTCCTTCATGCACACAGGGTCTCTCCTTATACATAACAATACACCTTGGTCTTAATGGGAACTGCTGTGTTTGTTTAATAAGAATTGCTAGGTTTATCTTCCCCTCAGACTCCATGGTTCTCCATACACAAGGTTATTAACTTTCCTGTACCTTGCTGGGCATCAAGCAGGGGAAACCATAATACATGCTGGCTGGATTTTCAGCAGGCAAAGAGCTTTATAAATCAGGGAGTGAAGCAGTAATACACACACACACACACACACTTAAATATCTTACTTAAATATTTCCTCAACCATATATATTAAGGATATAATTAGTAGTGTAGGGATGCTAGAATGTTCCTTAAAGGCCATGTACATACTGGACAAAATATCCAGCTGTTAGAGAGGTTCCCGCTGTAAAACGGCAATAAGAGACAGTGGATTACACTGTAAAGTGTATCTTTTAAAACTCTCTAAGGAACATCTGCAAGCTACTCATGCTCGGACAGGAAAAGTCATTAAAGATTAATAAAAGACTACAAAATAGACATGGTCTACAGTAACCTTCCTTGCTCCTGTTATTCCTGAAAGAGTCATTTTAATTTGGGTATTTTTCTTTTTCAAGCAGACTATGACATGTTAACAAAGTGACGGTGACCACTTCCCAAAGCTTGTTTTATACAACAGACTCTAAATGTTCTGAGTCAGTAATCTTCAGAGAAATCAGATGACTTATTTTAAAGGGGGAATGGAGCATGTGTTTTGTATGCACAAATGTACGTATGTATGTTTGCCTAGGGGACACAGCTACATGTGTACAGACTTGTGCATGTGAACATGTATATGTATATGTTCTCCAGATGTGTCCAGCAATCCCACTTTATTGAAGTAGAGCTCTCAATAATCCCAGAGCTGGCTGATTCTGACTTGTCCACTGAACCAGCTTGCCCCAGACATCTCATCTCTATATCCCGAGAGCTGGAATCACAGAGGCCATCACATCTTCTCACCAGCAAGTGTGTGTGTTCTGGGTGTCAGAACTCCAGTCCCAACACTTGCAAGAAGCTTGCTTTACTCCCTGAGTACATTCTTAATGCACAGGATTCTATCCCAGTTTTAGGCCAGTGACTGGAATCAGGAATGAAATGATTAACGTGGGATTTCACTGATCATCTCTACTCTCAGAAGGCATTAACACAGAAGCACAGGAATACAGATAAATGCTTCACGGATGGGAAATTCTCAAAGATGTCAAAGAGTTTGCTCCAGTGAACACAGCAGCCAGCAGGCCAAGACCCTAGGCCAGATTTTTCAGATACCAAAGTGGGATAAATTCTGGCACATTTGCCAAATATAGTTCACTTGCAAATTTCAAGCTAAAACTAATGCATTTTGCTAAATAAAAATTAAATATTAGTAGAGTATGTTAATATCTATCTCATGTGTTTGTATGTGTCAGGAAATGTACATTTAAGAGTACTTCTTACTTGCTCAACTTGATAACCTCCCCTCCCCCCACACACACACTCACAGTATTTCATAATTTAAAGATAAGACATGGAAAAAATTTAAAAGTAGTATAACAGCCAGTACACCGATATTGGGCTTGTCAAACTCAAGTGATCTTCAGTGACTATAACTCCATATGCCTTAGCTTTTTCTTTTGTAGAATGAGAAACTCCTATACTTCCCGGGATTCATGGATGTTAAATGCACACACTTTGGACTTCAAGTGTAATGAGACATGTTTGACATCTAATGTTATAAAGATACCTTTTAAATAACAATTTTTTAAAATGTGCTATATACTCACCACTCAGTACTATTTGTAAGCAAATTCTCTTTAAAAACCAATTTTAAAACTGAAGAATTAAACTTGAAAACTTCTTTCCCAGCACTAGATCTCACTAGCCTTGAACTTCTGAACTCAAACCATTCTTGGGCTCAGATCCTCCTGCCCCTCTCTCCAGGGGAGCTTCAGGGACAGCTGTGCTCCCCAGCCACGCTCCCAGCGTGGGTCCTCTGAGAGGGACTGACTGGGAAAATTAGTGAGTGAAAGGGCTGTGCAGCTTCTCAGACAGCACTGCACTTAACACACCGTGTGCTCTTTAAGCCACTCATCAGTACAGTCTGCATTCTTATTAAAAAAGAATGTCTGCACATACCTTAAAATTGACCTTGCACTGCTAACTGTGCTACATTACAAATGTAATGGTGGCTACAGTATAGCTGTTTAGATGGCAGAGTGTCAAATAACATGGTACCTGCATAGCTTCATGAAGCAGGTGAATGGTATCTCAAAATGTCCTAAGCAGAATTTCTCCTGTAGGAATTCCCTTGTTCACTCGAGTGCTTTTCTTGCAATACTTATCAGGGTCCAGAGATGCTACGGGTTTTCCATCCATTAATCCTGCCTTTAACTTCAATTCCAGATGACTTAAAAAGGATATGACCATGAGGTAATGTTGAGCTCAATGTATTTTATCATGTCTGAACATTTCTGTATAATCTGGTGCTGATACTACAATAAAACTTTACCCTCAGGTTCCTTCCAGTCGGCACCCCTCTACCTCTGGCGCAATCTCAGCTGACAGTCCCACAGTCCCCAGAGGAGAGGAGTTTCCACTCCCAGGCACTCTAACTCACCCAGGATCTTAGGAACACCTGTGAGTAGAACACAACATCTGCTACACCACCACTGGGAGTAACTGGGACCAATAGGTTCCATGGACACAGGAACACCACCCAACCAGTGGCTCAGGTTCCCTCCTGTCCCCACAGCACAAACTTGGGCACAATCTCGGCAGACAGTCAAAAGGTGCCCAGAGTAGAGGAGCCTCCAGGATACTCTAACATGTCAAGGATCTTAGGATTCCAGGATCCCAGAAGCATGGACACACCAGGGTCTCAGAGTCTCAGAGGCAGCTTCATTCCCAGGAATTCTGACACACCTAAAATCTCAGGATCTCAGGATCACAGGATCACAGAATCACAGAGAAACCTAGACTCTGAGGAGTTATGACCAGGATTTTAGGAAGGACGGACTCCAATCAGATATAGGGAGGGCAGGAAGCACGAGAGATGAGATAGCCGGAGGCAAGCATAAGAACAG
Organism: Mus minutoides; assembly: GCA_902729485.2. Lineage (NCBI taxonomy): Eukaryota > Metazoa > Chordata > Mammalia > Rodentia > Muridae > Mus > Mus minutoides. The sequence goes on along the minus strand of LR749926.1, from coordinate 1,284,020 downwards.
AAGCAACCAAGGTTACTTGGCATCATCAAAACCCAATTCTCCCACCATAGCAAGTACCGGATACACCATCACACTGGAAAAGCAAGATATGGATCTAAAGTCACTTCTCATAATGACGATGGAGGAATTTAAGAAGGACATAAATAACTCACTTAAAGAAAAGTACAGAAGAACACAGGTTGAAACCCTTAAAGAGGAAACGGAAAAATACCTGAAAGAATTATAGTAAAACAACCAAACAGGTGAAGGAATTGAACAAAACCATCCAGAATCTAAAAATGGAAGTGGAAACAATAAAGAAATCACAAAGGGAGACAACTCTGGAGATAGAAAACCTAGAAAAGAGATCAGGAGTCATAAATACAAGCATCACCAACAGAATAAAAGAATAAAAGAGAGAGAGGAAAGAATCTCAAGTGCAGAAAATATCATAGAAAACATTGGCACAGCAATCAAAGAAAGTGAAAAAAGAGTCTAACCAAAAATATCCAGGAAATCCAGGACACAATGAGAAGACCAAACCTAACGATAATAGGTATAGAAGACAGAGAACATTTCCCACTTAAAGAGGCAGTAAGCATCTTCAACAAAATTATAGAAGAAAACTTCCCAAACCTAAAGAAAGAGATGCCCATTAACATACAAGAAGCCTACAGAACTCCAAATAGTTTGGACCAGAAAAGAAATTCCTCCCGTCACATAATAATCCAAACACCAAATGCACTAAACAAAGAAAGAATATTGAAAGCAGTAAGGGAAAAAGATCAAGAAACATAAAGGCAAACATATCAGAATTACACCAGACTTCTCGCCAGAGATGATGAAAGCCAGAAGATCTTAGACAAATGTCATACAGACCATAAGAGAACACAATTGCCAGCCCAGGCTACTATACCCAGCAAAACTTTCAATTACCACAGATGGAGAAAACAAGGTATTCCATGACAAAACCAAATTTACACAATATCTTTCAACAAATCCAGCCCTTCAAAGGATAATAAAGGGAAAACTACAATACAAGGAGGGAAATGACACCCTAGGCAAAAGCAAGAGAGTAATCTTTCAACAAACTTAAAAAAAGATATCCACATGAACAGAATCCAACTCTAAAAACAAAAATAACAGAAAGCAACAATTACTTTTCCTTAATATCTCTTAATATCAATACACTCAATTCCCCAATTTAAAAAAAAAACATAGACTAACAGACTGGAAACAAAAACAGGACCCAACATTTTCCTGGTTACAGGAAACCCACGTCAGTGACAAAGACAGACACTACCTCAGAGTAAAAGGCTAGAAAACAATTTTCCAAGCAGATGGTCCCAAGAAACAAGCTGAAGTAGCCATTATAATATCGAATAAAATTAACTTTCAACCTAAAGTTATCAAAAAAGATAAGATCACTTCATACTTATCAAAGGTAAAAACCACCAAGATGAACTCTCAATTCTGAACATCTATGCTCCAAATGCAAGGGCATCCATATTCATAAAAGGAACCTTACTAAAGCTCAAAGTACACATTGCACCACACACAATAATCGTGGGAGACTTCAACATTCCACTCTCATCAATGGACAAATCATGAAAACAGAGACACAGTGAAACTAACAGAAGTTATGAAACAAATGGATTTAACAAATATCTATAGAATATTTTATTCTAAAGCATAAGAATATATACCTTCTTCTCAGCAACTCATGGTACCTTCTCCAAAACTGACCATATAATTGGTCACAAAACAGGCCTGAACAAATACAAGAACACTGAAATAATCCCATGCATCCTGTCAGATCACCATGAACTAAGGGTGATCTTCAATAACAACATAAATAACAGAAAGTCCACACACACGTGGAAGCTGAACAACACTCTATTCAATGATAACTTGGTCAAGAAAGAAATAAAGAAATTAAAGACTTTTTAGAGTTTAATGAAAATAAAGCCACAACATACCCAAACTTATGGGACACAATGAAAGCATTCCTAAGAGGAATGCTCATAGCTCTAAGTGCCTCCAAAAAGAAACTGGAGAGAGCATACAGTGGCCGCTGAACTGCTCACCTAAAAGCTCTAGAACAGAAAGAAGAAAATATAACCAAGAGGAGTAGATGTCAGGAAATAATCAAACACAGGGCTGAAATCAATCAAGAAGAACTATACAAAGAATCAATGAAACCAGAAGCTGGATCTTTGAGAAAATCAACAAAATAGATAAACCCTGATCCAGACTAACTGGAGGGCACAGGGACAGTATCCTAATTAATAAAATCAGAAAAGAAAAGAGAGACATAACAAGACAACCTGAGGAAATCCAAAGCATCATCAGATCCTACTACAAAAGCCTATACTCAACAACACTGGAAAACAAGGATGAAATAGACAATTTTCTAAGCAGATACCAGGTACAAAAGTTAAATCAGGACCAGATTAATGATCTAAACAGTCCCATATTCCCTAAAGAAATAGAAACAGTCATCAATAGTCAACCAAAAAAAAGCGCAGGACCAGATGGGTTTAGTGCAGAGTTCTACCAGGCCTTCAAAAAAGACCTAATACCAAAACTCCTCAAACTATTCCACAAAAAGAATCAGAAGGTACACTACCCAATTCGTTCTATGAAGTCATAATCACTCTGATGCCTAAATGACACAAAAACCAACAAAGAAAGAGAACTTCAGGCCAATCTTCCTTATGAATATTGATGCAAAAATACTCAATAAAATCCACGCAAACCGAATCCAAGAACACAGCAAAACAATCATCCATCATGATCAAGTAAGCTTCTGCCCAGGGTTGCAAGGATGGTTTAATAAACGGAAATCCATCAACGTAATCCACTATATAAACAAACTCAAAGAAAAAAACCATATGATCATCTCATTAGATGCTGAGAAAGCATTCTACAAAATCCAACACCCCTTCATGATAAAAGTCTTAGAAAGATCAGGAATTCAAAGCCCATACCTAAACATAATAAAACCAATATATAGCAAACCAGTAGCCAACATCAAACTAAACGGTGATAAACTGGAAGCAATCCCACTAAAATCAGGGACTAGACAAGGCTGCCCACTTTCTCCCTACCTATTCACTATAGTACTTGAAGTCCTAGCCAGAACAGTTAGACAACAAAGGAGATCAAAGGGATATAAATTGGAAAGGAAGAAGTCACAATATCACTATTTGTAGATGATGTAATAGTATACTTAAGTGACGCCAAAAATTCCACCAGAGATCTCCCAAACCTGATGAACAAATTCAGCAAATTAGCTGGATATAAAATTAACTCAAACAAATCAGGGCCTTCCTCTACACAAAGGATAAACAGGCTGAGAAAGAAATTAAAGGAACAGCACCCAACACAATAGTCACAAATAATTAAAAATGCCTGGGTGTGTCTCTAACTAAGCAAGTGAAAGATCTGTATGATAAGAACTTCAAGTCTTTGAAGAAAGAAATCGAAGATCTCAGAAAATGGAAAGATCTTCCATGCTCATGGACTGGCAGGATTAATATAGCAAAAATGACTATCTTACCAAAAGCAATCTACAGATTCAATGCAATCTCCTTCAAAATTCCAACACAATTCTTCAGACTTAGAAAGAGCAATTTGCAAAGTCATCTGGAATAACAAAAAACCTAAGATAGCAAAAACTATTCTCAACAATAGAAGAACCTCTAGTGGAATCACCAGGCCTGACATCAAGCTGTACTACAGAGCAATTGTGATAAAAAAAACTTCATGGTATTGATAAAGTGAAAGGCAGGTAGCTCAAAGAAATAGAATTAAAGACCCAGAAATGAACCCACACACCTATGGTCACATGATCTTTGACAAAGGAGCTAAAACCATCCAGTGGAAAAAAGACAGCATTTTCAACAAATGGTGCTGGCTCAACTGGTGGTTATCATATAGAAGAATGTGAATCAATCCATTCTTATCCCCTTGTACAAAGTTCAAGGCCAAGTGGCTCATCGACCTCCACATAAAACCAGATACACTGAAACTTATACAGGAGAAAGTGGGGAAGAGCCTGAACGATATGGGCACAGGGGAAAAATTCCTGAACAGAACACCAATGGATTGTGCTGTAAGATCAAGAATCAACAAGTGGGACCTCATAAGTAAGGCAAAGGACACTGTCAATAAGACCAAATGGCAACCAACAAATTGGGAAAAGATCTTTACCAACCCTAAATCCGATATAGGGCTAATATCCAATATATATAAAGAACTCAAAAAGTTAGACTCCAGAGAAACAAATAACCCTATTAAAAATGGGGTACAGAGCTAAACAAAGAACTCTCAACAGAGGAATACCAAATGGCTGAGATGCACCTAAAGAAATGTTCGACATCCTTAGTCATCAGGGAAAAGCAAAACAAAAGAATCCTAAGATTCCACCTCATACCAGTCAGAATGGCTAAGGTCAAAAATTCAGGTCATAGAAGATGCTGGCAAGGATGTGGAGATAAAGGAACACTCCTCCATTGCTGGTGGAGTGCAAGCTGATACAACCACTCTGGAAATCAGTTTGGCAGTTCCTCAGAAAATTGGACATAGTATTACCCGAGGACCCAGCAATACCACTCCTGGGCATATAGCCAGAAGATGCTCCAACACGTAATAAGGACACATGTTCCACTATGTTCTTAGCTGCTTTATTTATATAGCCAGAAGCTGGAAACAACCCAGATGTCCCTCAGCAGAGGAATGGATCCAGAAAATGTGGTACATTCACACAATGGAGTACTACTCAGCTATTAAAAACAATAAAATTTTTAAATTCTTAGGCAAATGGATGTATTTGGAGGATATCATCTTGAGTGAGGTAACCCAATCACAAAAGAACTCACATGATATGCACTCACTGATAAGTGCATATTAGCCCAGAAGCTCAGAATATCCAAGATACATTTCACAAAACACATGAAACTCAAGAAGAAGGAAGACCAAAGTGTGGCTACTTCAGTCCTTCTTAGGAGGTGGAACAAAATACCATGGAAGGAGTTACAGAGACAAAGTGTGGAGCAGAGACTGAAGGAAAGGCCATCCAGAGACTGTCCCACCTGGGGATCGATCCCATATACAGTCACCAAACCCAGATACTATTGCAGATGCCAACAAGAGCTTGAGAGGAGCCTGATATAACTGTCTCCTGAAAGGCTCTGACAGTGCCTGACAAATACAGAAGGAGATGTTCGCAGCCATCCATTGGACTAAGCACAGAGTCCCCAATGAAGAATCTAGAAAAAGGACCCAAGTAGTTGAAGGGATTTGCAGCCCCACAGGAGGAACAACAATATGAACCAACCAGTAACCATAGAGCTCCCAAGGACTAAACCACCAACCATACACATGTTGGGACTCATGGCTCTAGCTACATATGCAGCAGAGGATGGCCTAGTCGACTGGTCATAAATGGGAGGAGAGGCCCTTGGTCCTGTGAAGTCTCTATGTCCCAGTGTGGGGAAATGCCAGGGCCAGGAAGTGTGAGTGGGTGGGTTGGTAAGGAGGGGAAGGGGGGAGCGGATAAGGGGAAGGAGGTTTCAGAGGGAGACCAGGAAGGGGAATAACATTTGAAATGTAAATTTTAAAAATCTAATAAAATAAAATAAACCACTATTTATTAGTTTTAAACTAGAAAACTTCAAAAATGGCTACTATAATATTTAAATTTTTTTCCTTTTTTTAATTTTTTTTTTACTTTTTATTTATTTATTTATTTATTTATTTGGTTTTTCGAGACAGGGTTTCTCTGTGTAGCCCTGGCTGTCCTGGAACTCACTTTGTAGACCAGGCTGGCCTCGAACTCAGAAATCCACCTGCCTCTGCCTCCTGAGTGCTGGGATTAAAGGCGTGCGCCACCACACCCGGCTCTATAGTATTTAAATTAATATGTGGGAGAAATGGCAAAAAGGACTCTGTTGAATATACTACAAATCTTACCCAGGCCAACAGAAGTGAGACTGGGTGCAGGGGTACACACGCACACATGCACACGCGCGCGCGCGCACACACACACACACACACACACACAGCCTCTGACCTGGGAGCCTGGCAAACGGACTGCCAGAGATCACAAGCAGCAGCTGCTCTCTTCCTCTGACCCTGACTTTGCATGTAACACACCTGAGGACACAGATTACCTCATTGCCTCAACATGACTATATGCTCTGCAAGAAAACAAACAGGCCATGTCCTTCATACTATTACATCATAAAGTGTAATGGTGGTTTTTACACATCAAGAATTCAATAAAAGCCGGACAGTGGTGGTACACGCCTTTAATCCCAGCACTCAGGAGGCAGAGGCAGGTGGATTTCTGAGTTCGAGGCCAGCTTGGTCTACAGAGTGAGTTCCAGGACAGCCAGGGCTACACAGAGAAACCCTGTCTTGAAAAACCAAAGAAAAAAAGAAAAAAAGAAAAAAGGAAAAAAAGAAAAAAAGAAAAAAAGAAAAAAAAAAAGAAAAGAACTCCATAAAAATGAGGGAGGAAGGGACGTAAGCCAGTGAATAGTGCCATCCCACCTGTGGATAGGGGCTCAACTTTATACAATTCTTTGTTCTAGGCTGGTCTGTGGTGTTAATAGGAGACCTGTACTCAGTTATAATCGTTGAAACGGGGTTGGAAGAGAGAGAGTGAAGCCATAATACCACAGATACCGCCCTTGTCACTGAGCATTATAACAAAATGGCATATTAATGCAAAGCCATGTATGAGCCTTGAAAGCATGCTACATGAATAGAACCACAGAAGACCACACGCTTATATGATCCCATGTGAGTGGAAATGCCCCCCACAGGGAAGTTTATACAGTAAGAAAGCTGACTGATACTTGCCCAGATGTGGGGTGGGACAAACCCAAGGCAAATGGTGGAAGTGATCAGCGCTTGCTTCCATAGAGGGTCAGCATTAGACTGGGATTGATGGGGTTCACGTGCACATTAAAGGTGGAAGACAGACAGCTCCAGAATCAGAGTCGCTCTTTTCATCAGAACAGCTGAAGGGCTGAAGGCTCTGAAGAGGAGGAAGCTGCACTGTGGCCCTGGGAGCTGGAGGTTCTGCAGGACTTGGAAGTGGGAATAGGAGTATCAAGGTGGAGGTCAGTGGATCTTTTTTTTGGTCTTAGTTCTGCCTCTACAGTTTCAGATAGAAATTGCTGACAGCTATTTTGGGGGAAGGGGAGGAGATGAGGTTCCAGGCAAGCATTTGCCAGACTGAGATATTTTACCCTTTGGTCCTGAAAATGTTCCCAATCTGACAGAGCTGCTACCTGTACAGCTCTGTGAGTCCAAAAATCACAATGGTAAACTTTAAATTACATGGCATGTGAATTCTCTCTCAAATCTGGGAGCAAAACAAGAAAGAGGACAAAAGAAACAGATATGATCACCACTTGCACTGTACTCTCCCCTGTGAAAGAAAACATTCACTAACCTCTGCAGGACTTCCTGCCTCTCTCTTACCCTGCCCCAACTCCAAAGTAGGCCTGCATCTCGCATGCACTGCCCACGCAGCAGCAGCAGCAGCAGCTGGGTGCCGGATGCTCAGGCAGGCTGCAAGGCCAGGCCAGGAGCAGCTCTGGAAGGAAGGGCACTAGCTGTAGGGCTCAGCAACAATGTGAGCAGAAGTAGGAGAAACCACAGCTCTGGTAACTACGATGCCAGGCCTTTCCACCCACCAGCCTCCGTTTTATTCTCCTGTAAAACTGGGACCAGGATAGTCTGTATGCAGGATGTTTTAAGGAGGAAGCTCCATAAGACACAAGACTTTACAGGGAGGTGAAACACCCTGTCCTTCGAGGAACACTGGTAAGTTCAGGAAGTAAACAATTCAATGGCTTCCAGAAGTCCCTGAAACTGAACAGGTACACTAGTTCTCCCCCTCCCCAAACATATATAATGGTAAGGACTACTGAGAGACATTCTCAGATAAGCAGGGCTATCTGGGAAAAGAAAAGACCAGCTGGACTGCCTAGAAGAGACTAGACTAACTGAGGTGCCTCAAAAGGACACCCTCCATCCTGCCAAGCCGCCTACAGGCTGTGCAGTGTGCCCTGGGTCTCCAGCTCTGAACACGTGTTGGGGTGGACTTTGGTAATGACACTGTCTCTGGGTCATTTCAGTTCCTGCAAATGACCTTCCACACATATTCCTCCTAGTTGTTTACCCCAATAAACAACTGGTTCACCAAGCTGGACATCGTGGTATCCTTCCTCTGATCTGTTGTTGGGTGCCTGTGTGGGATCGGCAGGCATTTGTTTCCATCTCCCTGGGAACAGCAGCATTCAACATCAAGTTACTTCTGAGACACCTAGCCCCACCAGCATGGGAAAAGCCCATGTGCCCTAAGCAACTCTGAAAGGCCCGACTCCTGAACACTACCATGTTAACAGCATCTGAACTTAGACACAGTACATTCAAACCACAAGAGCATATTACTCTGCCTTCATGACTATTTAGGGACACTTGTCAAAATAATTATTCCCAAATATATTCAGATGAAGCACAGCAAAGTAACAGAAGTGAGTACTACACAGTAATTCCAATGGCAAGATTAAACCGTGCCTAATATACTTCTTAAACGATGAGTACGAGGATCTCAGTAAGTATGGGCAGGGAAATTTCGAGTTCAAGGCCAGCCTATACTACATAGCAAAACACTGTCTTTAAAGAAGAAAAAGAGGAGATAGAGGGAGCCAAAGAGGTAGAGGAGAAGAGAAAGAAGGAAAAAAGATAAAAGTTGCTTCTTGGGCATATGAAATCTAAAAAAAAAGTTCAATGAGTAATTTCTAAGAAGTATGTGATTAAATGTTACCCTAATTTTAGACTTTTCTAAATCAAAATGTGGCTTTATTCACAGGAAGACAGTACCAAGAAGCTTTTAACAAAGTCATAAAATGGTGGAGGTCAGCAAAGAACTCATAGCTAGATATATATCAGATTGAGAGAGGGGGCATGCTGCAAACGTAAGGGAATTGCTGGTCCCCAAATAGAGAAGGAGCCTATCAAAGACGCCCGAAAGACATCGTGACCTGGCTATGCATACTTGATCGGCTTACAGATACTCTTTACCTCAGAAAGGCAGGGAAACCTGGTTTTTTCAAATGAAAATTCACCCAGGGACTTGTGTTTTCAATCTCTGCTGTGCACCTGATTCCACAAGGAGCCCTTTACAAACCCCTAGACTTAGTACTTCCTTCTTCAGGAGTAGAACCTGAGCCTTTTGTAAGTCCACAGGGGGGGCTAAGGAGCTGGAGCTGGGACCTGAAGACTGCACACTAGGGAGAGTAGGGAGGGAGACGGTGCAGTGAGGATGATAGATGTGGTAACTGCATGGTTTTTATTAATACTCTGAGCCACGTCCTGGGCCGGATTCTCATCAGCAGAACAGGATCTTCCCAGCTATTTCAACATCACGCAACGTTTAAGAGCTTCAGGAAAACACATTTCAAGCTAGCTGAGAAGTGCATCCAGTGCCTTTGATCATCTGCTACAGAAGGGATTCACTAGCTAGCATGAGACCTAATGTAAGGAACTCTTCTTCAAAGGAGAACTAGGCTTGCTGATGCAGAAAACTAAAAGGCTTTAATACAAAGCTGTAATTAATGGCTACTATAAATCATAGCAGTACATCTGATTTCAGGTTTGTGGGGTACACTCCATGCAACACACAGTAATTCAACAAAAGTGGAAGGCGCCGTGCTTGCAATTGCCTTTCCTGGAGAAAACCAATTTGATCCCAAGGAGGTTGGAAAGGCATGCAAATAATTACACATACTTACAACACAATTACTTTCTGCTCTCCAAAGAAAACTTTTTAAAGTATGCTCTAATTTAAGCAAAGTAATTTTTCTTTGGCTATCTCTATCTCCCACCCCCTTATATTCAATCTAATAGGAAAAAATAAGGCCAAACTTTCACATTTGCTTATTGTCTATTTAATTAGTTACTCAGAGATTTGAGCTTTCTAAGATTTCACATTGATTAATTACTTCTGCTCCCTGAACTGAATGATACATTAGATAAAATTGTTCCAACATAAAACTACAAATCAAGGTGAACCCAAAGACACATCGCTGGGGATTCTACAAGCATGGAGAGCATCCTGGCAGGAACCACTGAATGATAGTAACTATACACGAGAGTAAACAGGACTCTGTACCACACTGTCACTAAGAAAGAAAACTTTGCTGTTTTGCACACAAGCCTGTGGCTGGGTGGCTGTGTCTGTCCACTGTGGCAGGGTGCAAGCCAATAGCTCCAGATTGTGGTTGGCTCTCCCTCTGACCCACACCAAAGCAATGTAAACAGCAGCCGAAGCCAGAAACCCAGTAGGTTTATACCGTTTCCAGGTAAGTGCTCAACAGTGGCAGCCCTCTGAAAACCAGCACATCACAGCCCCAGTCCTGCAATGGATGCTACCAAAGCTTGTTTTCCAGGGACTTTCAGGTCTTGGTTAGAGCTATGCTTTCTTTCATATCTTGAATAACATATGTGAAATCCAACTTTTCGTGTGTGCAGTAAACCATGACTGACACACAAATTGCCTGACCAAAGTGTGTGACTGGCTTTTTTCAGAGGAAAACGAGATAATCTGACTCAACTACTTGAGCTGGTGTTGACCTGGTCAGCCATTAGCCAGCCACTTGGTATGCCCTGCACTGCTGGCTTTGCACTCTCAACGCAGGTAGACCATGTCCATCGCCAGGTGTGCAGCGGGAGCACTGGGCAGAAGGCAAACCTGTCTTCCTCCTTCCTTGTCTTTCTCTCCCACACTGGCCCTCCTCTCCTCTTCTATCTGTGAAGCTCCTTTATCTCTACTGTGTCACGGGTTTTCTACACAATAAAGAACCATGCTATATCCACGCTATATCCGTCCATCTGCCTCTTACTTCCCTTTCTCCCACAAGCTGCCCTTCTCTACCTTCTGCACAGATCCCTCTCTTTTTCTGCCCTCAGCCTGAGCCGCACTTTAGTGAATGAGCTGACTTCTCTGTCCTGTCTCATCTCCACAAGCCCTTGTGCACCTACCTTTCCCAAAGCAGATGCTCCCTAGGAGGGAAAAAAGGTGAAATTGAAAACTCCAAGGGGCTAGAAAAAGATTAATATCCCGAATATCTAAATTATCCATCTCTGAACCATAAAAATGGAAACCTGAGGTAGCAGACTGTTAACTGAAACCAAGGAACCTTTAAATATTTATATACTGTACATTATACACATTAGTTCTAACAAATTGGTTAATAACATCTGATAGCAAATGGCTACATAAATTATTTATTAATTCCCTTTTTCAGTATTAAATCTCAGCCATATTTAGCAACTAGAGCAAAATTCTGGGATTTCCGGCTTCCCACGATCGCTGAAACACGGCAGCTCCTATTAATTCTCCACACAAGGTTCAACCAAAGCAGAAAAGGGGAAGTCGCCTGAAGACTATCCTTTGCCACAAACAGTACAATGTTTATTTTATATGTAGGAATGTTTGCCTGCACATATGTCTGAACATCATATGCATACACTGCAAGCAGAGATGGCACTGGGTCCCCTGGAACTGATGTTACATTCAGTTATAAGCTACCACGTGGGTGCTGGGAATGGAACTCGAGTCCTCTGGAAATGCAGCAAGTGCTCTCAACCACTGAGCCGATTCTCCAGCGCTCCACCCTCACCCCCTCACTCCCTCACCCCCTCACTCCTTCACCCTTATCTGAATGTTTTACTAAAACAATGAGAAAGCTAAAAATGGAAGACAACTAATGTGTGATGGAATCTAAATGCAGAGCCAACTACACAGACTAAGGTGTGAAGGAGAGAAATGGCTACAAGACAACCTACAAGGACAAAGAGGCAACCCACAATTAGAAAGAGTAGCTTCAGATGTTTAGAGGATGTGACTGGGAGATCAAGAAAATGAAGTAATTCTGATAAAATGTCTCAACATTCAAGTACAAATCAACCTTCAGTATTATTTTACAGAGCAGAATTTATTAAACAGATTAAAGGCAATCTGTATTTCTTAAGGTAAACTTAAGACAAAATGAAAAGGTTTTTAATGTATCTGGCTAGCTCAATCTATTTTAGCATCCAAAATACTAGACAGGAGGAAATGAATGTACTACTGTCTTGAAGTTCCTATGTGAGCAGTTCAGTTGTGTCTAGAAGATACTTGGAGTCAACCGTCACCTCTGGCTGTTACAATCAGTCTGCTTCCCCTTTCTCATAAATCCTAGATCCTAGAGGGGAGGGGTTTGATGAAGATATCCCATGTAGGGCATCAGTCTCTCACTCTCTACACTGTCCAGTTGCCTGTCTCTGTGTTAACAGGAATCTACTAGAAAAAGAGCCTTGTCTGATGTGGTTTGAGTAAGGTACTGATCTACAGGTATATCAGTTTGTCATTAACAGTAATTGTATTGCAATTTTCCTTTAGCAGAATAACAGTAGTAGGTTTTTCCCAGGTTTATGGGCTATCTGGTCTCAGGTTCTAGAGCACCTTAGGATTCCATCTCATAGAGTGAGCAATAAATCCAATTATAAGAGGTGGGTATATATTCCTCAACATTTATGCCACTAATGCACCAGGATATCTAACACACAAGTCACCGTTCTAGGTCACAGAGTTGGTACCTCAGTTATGACTACCTTTCCTTCTAGTAGCATGCACAGTACCTTATGATATCATGAATACTAGTCAGTATGGGTGTTGCATCTAGTTAGGCACAAGGTTGACTGCTCTACAATCAATGACCTAATTAGGTCATTGATACATACATACATACATACATACATACACACACACACACACACACACACACACACACACACACACACACACACACAGAGAGAGAGAGATAGTAGCTGTACCCATTTGCACACCACACACCAGCCTCCCAAGTGTTAAGATTAAAGTTGTGTACTAACATACCCAGCGGCTGAAAATATTATTACCTGTAAAGTTTCCTGGTAGAGATATAAGAGTCTTTTGTATATAAAACCATATTATATGCAAATAAAGATAATTTAACTTCTCCCTTCCTATATGTATCCCCTCGGTGTCCTTCAGCTGTCTTATTGCTCTAGCTAAGACTTCGAATACTTTATTGAATAAATATGGAGAGTGGACAGCCTTGTCTTGTTCCTCATTTTAGTGGATATTCACTAAGTTCCTCTGTTTCTGTCGATGCTGTCTCTGGGCTTGCTGTCAAATGCCTTTATTGTGTTCAGGAATGTCCCCTCTGTCTCTCCAGACTTTTATTATGATAGGATGTTCAGTTTTGTCACAACTTCTCTGCATCTAATGCGATAATTATGCAGCCTTTACCTTTCAATCAGTTTATATGGTGGATTACATTAAGAACATTTATTTAAGGATGCTCAATCACTCCTGCATCTCCAGGATGAGGCCAGCTGGATCAGGGTTCTGTTTTGCTGCTGGGCTATGCACTGCGACTGAGAGTCACTGTATTCTTTGTGGGTTTGGTATTTTCATCGTCTCCCAGATTCCCTGGTTGTTTTGTGCCTAGATTTTCTCACATCTAACAACATTCTCTGACTGAGCTATCTACTTTTTCACCTTGTCCCCCTTCCATGTCTTACAATCTGTTGGCAAGGCTTACCTCTGAGATTTTTGTTCAACTTCCTAAGTTTTTCATTTCTGGTTTTCCTTCAGTTTGAGTTTTCTGTAAAGATTCGATCTCTATTTTCATGTCATAAAGATGTTTTCAGTATTTCATTCAACAATGTTTTCACAGCCTTCATTGATACATTTATTCACATCCTCTTTAAGGATCTTGAACATATTCATAATTGCTATTTACATCAGCTTGTCTTGTGCATGAGCTAAACTGTGTTTCTCAAACCTATTGCAATAAAGTCGCTGGTTTCTAGAGGAGGCACACTACCTCGGCTGGGTGTGTTTGTGGTTTTGGGCTGGACCGAGACATCTGGAGCTGTAAGAGTTAAGGGGGTTGGCTGTAGCTACCTGACCTGATCTGATCTGATCTGCAGGTGCTCCACTCTCAGCTGCTGCTGCTCATGCTGGATCACAGGCAAGCGTTAAGGCTGTGGTGTCTGCTAGAGTCTGCTTCAAAGGGTTGACATGTGACACAAAGGAACATAAATGGATTGGAGGAAAGGCTGAGAAGGGCAGCCAGAAGAGCTAGGGGGACACTGGAATGGCACCACAAGTGGAATCCCCAGGGGGTAAGGTGTGAGGGAGCTCCTGCAGGTAGGCTACCCAAAGACTGGGCACACAGGGTCCGTGGGAATTCTGGAGACTGGGATGGAGGCCAGGAAGCAGAATGAAAATCACCTACCTGCAGCCTATCCCAGTGAGTTCCTCAGAGAAAGTGTTTCTGTGGGTTCATCAATGACACAAAAGAACTGGAGATGGGCTAGAACCACTGATATGCTGTACTTTAAAATGTACATAGTTACCAGCTAATGCTATCTTAGACAAATGGTGCTAGAAACACCAACAATCACTTTAAATGGGTGGCTATAAATGAGGTAACCGATTATATCTGTTAGTGTACACTAAAATAGTAGAAATGTATATTATTTACTCTGGACAAGACCTTGACTAATTGTTTATTCTGAATCAAGGGCAGCATCCCCTACTATGTTCATACCTTGCATACAAAACAGTTTGGTTCTCCAAAAATCAATAAGTCAAATATTTGACTGATCTGTATGCTCTAATTAAAGAATTCATATCATAAGGTCACAGTGTTCTACCTGCTTCTTCAAGATTTCCACATTAACAGTCGATATCAGAGACTGGATTTTCCTAGGCTTAAATGTCACTATCTGTTCTCATTGTAAAGGTGACAAAACCATGAATGTGATTCAATAGTGCTTTTACAAAGAAGATGGTAAAATCTGCCTGCTGTGAAGAGACCAACAGTTCACCTTGCATGGCGCTTCTCATTTCAAAGTCTACACTTTCACAGGCTGAAAAGGAATGTGCCAGAAGCACAGTGCTCTGCAGAAACAGTTTCCAGGGGGAAACTCGGGCTCCTGGCTCTTTGCTTGGGATGAGAAGCAGTTAAACAGGCTCTTCCTAAAAAGTACCAATTGTCAGCAATAAACGTACGCCATAATAATAACCAAAGTACTGATATTGAAATCACTGCCTGAATAGCCAGTGTGTCTCTCCATGAGGCACTTGCCTTAAATTTACGCCACCTCTGCTTCAGGGTTTACAAATATTGTGATAAATCTAGCATTAAAACTTGAGATTCAGAATGAAGCAAGTAGCCATGGGGAAGAGGAAGTTCTGTTGTAGACCAGGAGCTTTGACTCTGGATGCCCTTGAGAAAAAAAAAAAATCCTTCTCACAAAAGCAACCCCATAATTATATTATAATGTTTGTTCTGCAAAGCTAGAGCTCAAACCCAGGAGGTATGATTGCTAGGCAAAGGATTTCCCACTGAGCTATATTCCCAACTATGCCATACACAGTTTTTAGCCAATGTGCCCTATGTGTCTTATTTGGGGTTCTGAGTTCTGAGTTGTGACAAGCATCACAAGAAAATACTTGCTATAAAAAAAGAAAAAGAAGCTTCTGTAAGACAAAAGATATTGTCAACAGGACAAAAGGGCCACCAACGGACTGGGAAAGGATCTTCACCAATCCTAAATCAGATAGGGGACTGATATCCAATATATATAAAGAACTCAAGAAGGTGGACACCAGAAAATCAAATATCCCCATTAAAAAGTGGGGCACAGAGTTAAACAAAGAATTCTCAACTGNGGTCAGCTTTTAGATGGAACACAGGGTTCCCAAGGAAGAAGGAGCTAGAGAAAGTACCCAAGGAGCTGAAGGGGTCTTCAACCCTATAGGTGGAAGAATAACCATGAACTAACTAGTACCCCCTGGGCTCGTGTCTCTAGCTGCATATATAGAAGAGGATGGCCTAGTTGGCCATCAGTGGGAAGAGAGGCCCCTTGGACTTTATATGCCCCAATATAGGGGAATGCCGGGGCCAGGGGGCGGGAGCGGGTGGGTAGGGTAGCAGGGCCGGGAGGGGGTAGGATATAGGGAACTTTCTGGATAACACTTGAAATGTAAATGAAGAAAATATCTAATAAAAGTTGAAAAAAAAAAAGAAAGAAAAAGAAAATGTACTTACAAGATATTCAAAAGGAATGGTAAAAAATCGGGACACTTCCAACAAAACACAGTTCTGAATTAACTCACCTAAATGTCTCAATCTCCCTAGGATGCATACCACTACTTATTTCCTGCTATTCACCCTCGAAGCCACTGCTTCTGAGCAGACTCTACAGTCTGCCCTTTCTGTACAAGATTTTTCCTTGGCACTTAGATTCGCAGTAACCAAAATAAGAGGTAATATCCCCAAAAACACGGTCCCATTGGTAGTGTGCTGGCACAAAGCAGTTAACAACGGACTGCACAGCTCTAAACAACAAATGCTCACATGCTTTTGGTCTTTCCCTGTAACGTTCCCAACTGTAAAAAGCCATGTCAGTGATGGGTCTATGGGTACAAACAGCAGTAAAGTTACTAACCTCAACTTCCTCACATGAAAAACAGGCTTAACAGTTCTTGAAGTGACAGAGGACAAGCCTAGGGTCATGTCTTGTCAGGACACCTGCTTCACTGTCTTCCCTCAACAAGCTGAGGCCACTTAACTAATAAACATGGGCTCAACAGGATGCTAACAGTAAAAGCACTGGCCACAGTCCTGGGACTGGCTGGCTGATTCAACTGCAGTCAGAAAATAAACACGCACAACACAGGCATCAGACTCCAACCCTCCATGACTTCAGTGGTAACACCCAGTCTGAATGGAACAACAGGCAGCTCCTGAACCAATAAGCAGAATATGCTTTGCCTGTGACCTGTCCTTACATCCCTTCCACAGGAGTCTCTCTCCCTGAGCAAATTAAGACCCCAAGTTAGTCAACAACCTTTGTTTTCAGAGAACTTGGGAAAATGCAATCATGGATTCCACTCGATAATCTCCCCCTCTGTTTGGCTTGGTTCCATTCTCAGAGTTTCCACTGGCATAATAGCATCAAGGACTAAGAAACCTAATGCTAATATATATGCACCTTCAAGGATTCTATTAAAAATTAAATTAATCAACACAACACAGTACTTAATAATGTACAAGAAATACAGTAATTACTCAAAAATTGTAGTAGTGATGGTTTGAAGGTGCTGTGCACAGAGATAGGGCAGAGCAGTGCTTGCACACAGGGCTCCCTTGTGGTTATCCAGAGTTCAGGAACCTGGTAAGAAATGGGTTAGTCTTTTCTTGTTTCTGGTGTTCTGAAGATCAACGGCCTTTTATCAAGAAGGACAAAACAGTAGTGAGAAAAGACAGCATTGATTCAAAGGTTTTAGGACAAAGTGTAGCAAAATCAAAACCTTAGATCCAAATGGACAGATCTGGAAATGTTGACAGATAAATTATTCTCAAAGACCACCAAACAGCTTTCTTCATACCCTTAATTTCCAAGAAGATTTATGCTACATTCAGATTTTTACACTTGCATAGGTTTTGTATTAATCATTTACCTCTTACTCTTTCAAAATGGTCAGAAACCATCCACCACTCTGAAATGTTTTGATTTAGCGTGACAATTGGAAGTCATCATATCTGTCACCATCCTGAAGATAATGGACATGGAACAGCCATGTGTCGAGCTTTATTCTCACTACCTCACTCAGCCATGCCTGAAGAGACAGCAGTTTGCAGAGCCTGCCTAGCAAGAGTATCCAACACTCAGACACACATGTCCCTGAAGCCAAGTTCTGACCATGCTATCTTTGCTATCAGCAGCATTATTTAATTCTTAAACATGAATTCTCCAAGAGTCATCTCTTACTTTCTAGCCAGTATGCTTTGTGGACTGACTGTCATTGCTTTGGTTTATACACCATTCCAGAAGCAGCTAACTTAATGCAATGGAAGGCACCAGCCAGCACTGACTGCCTCTGAAGCTCCCCAATATTTTATACACATATTCTGTTTGGAGGTTCTTGAAGAAACAAGAATTGCCTGTGGTCTTAGGAAAAGTGCACATCCTCAAACTTGTCCAGAGTTGATTGTGATCAATAAAAACCATCGGTCAGCACAGTCACTCGCCGGCCAGCATCAAGGGCTTGCTAGCCGCCCAGGTAGCTGCCCCTCCCCTCAAAGCTAGATCACCACAAGGCTCTCTCTTCCTTTGCCCTACTTCTCCCCAGTCATAACTAAACCCTGGGCTTTCCTTCTCTTTCATGCATCATGCCATTCATAAATACAAACTTATATTAGCTGTCTAAGATATGAAGGACTTGTAGTTTCCTGTCTAATTCCCATGCAACCAGGTGCATCTTTCTTATCTGTGTCATTAATCAATAAAGGAAGCTGATGAGAGAGTCAATCAATACGATACACCATTCAGTTAAGCTGGAACATTGCTCAGGTAAAATTCAGAATATGAAGTCGTCGGGCTTCATAAAATTGATCTTTATCCCAATAAAACCTGGCTAAAGAGTCATTCTTCATTTTTCATAGGGAAGTTCTTCTAAAAGCAAAGAACACATAGCTTAAAAGCACCTGTAAAATTAATGCTATCACTTTGGTGATAAATCAAACTATAGAGACTTCAGAAGGCACACCTACAAGTCAACTGCAAAGCTCAATCTAAAGGTAATCATTTGCTTGTTCATTTGTTCTTTAAGGAAAATCAGCCTGTGGGCCATAAGCCTGGCCTAGCCAAAGATCTGAATTAGCAGCTTCTTAAAAGGCATCCTTTAAAAAGGGAGATGTAAAGGCCAGTCAGTAGCATTCAACCTGTTACAGAAGACAGAACATGAAAGGATTATCCACTCAGTAGTTTCAGAAGTCTTGCCATCTGAGAGTCTGCAGAGCCTTCCGCTCTCAAAGGAGGAGCTGACTGAGATGCAGGGATGTTCCTGAAAACCCATCAAAGCTCTTAGAAGGGCTCACCAACTCTCAACACTTTAAACACTAAACACATGTCCTTGTCTTTTCTGCTGGTACCTACCAGCCAACAGTAGATTATCTACTGTTTCGTTTCTATCCTCATTATCTAATAAGCTACTTGACATTCTGAAGTTTCTCCTACGGGCCTGAGAAAACAGCTATACTGGAACTATAGGTAACAAGGCAGCCGCGCCATCTGCATTAGCCACTTGCACTATGACAAAGTACTGAGAGAAGCTTCCCTAGGCTGGAGGGGGTTACTTTGGGCTCTCTGCTTAGAGGCACAAAGCCTACCATGGTGAAGAAGGCATGCTGTTCCAGCCTGACCCCACTGCAATGCAAACTTGTGCCTTGTTCACACCGTGGCACACCAGAGAAGGGAGAACCGAAGCTGTAACCCCTGAGATCAGTGGTTCATAGCCATCAACTAAGCATGACATTCCCAAAGTGTCACCACGCCAAAGTAGTACTGCATATGGACACCAAGTGTTTAAACAGATGACATAAACCACACTAGAACACATCACAAAGATCACTCCCTATGATTAAGATGGCTTTATTCCAGAGATGCAGAGGTGACTCAATGAATTAATATAGGTTATAAATTTAACTCTAGAACAGAAATCACACAGTTATTTCAATAGACTCAGAAAAGGCTTTTAACAAAACCCAAAATCCTGAAGAAACCTGAAATAGAAGGAATATATCTCAACATAATAAAGATTACATTCAGCAAGCCTATAGCTAACACTCCCACTAAAATCAGGAACAAGATGCTTTCTCTACTAGTATCAATATAGTACTGGAAGTCTTAATAGAGCAATAAGACAGGAGAAGAAAATAAGAGATAAAAATAGGAAAACAAGATGTCAAGGTGTCTCTGTTTGCTGGTGTGAGTCTGTATATGAGACCAGAAGGACTCCACTAGAAAATTCTTATAACTGATAGCACTTTCAACAAAACAGCAGGATAAAATATTAGCATACAGAAATCAATAGCCTTCCTGTATACCAATGACAACCAGACTGATAAACAATCCCATTTCCAAAGGTCTTAATCAATCCATCCATCCATCCATCCATCTTATATTGAACCTAAGTAAGGATATGACAAAACTCCATTATAATAACTTTAAAACACTGAAGAAAATTTTGCGAAAATACTAGCATATGGAAGATTCCCCATGCTCAGGAAATTAGAAGAATGAGTATTGCTATTATGGCCATTCTACCAAAAGCAATCTCAAGATCCAATACAATATCAATCTACACTGTCACAGACAAAGAAAAGCAATCTTAAAATTCATATGGAAGCATAAATGCATCTAGCTAGGCAAAGCACTCCCAAGCAGAAACAACGCTTTTCATGTTGCTAGGCACATCACCATGCCTAGTTTTAAGTTATATTCTACAGCCATGGCATTAAGAACAGCACGGTTAAGGCCACACAGCACAGCCATCATGGAGTTTTCAACAAATGGTTCTAGGGAAGGTGCATTACACAGACAACTGAAAGCCACCTCCTTATCTCTCCCTGTACAATGAGCAACTCCCACAGCTGCAGATCTTAATATATGACCAAAACACGGGGAAACACTAGAGGGAAAAGTAGAAACTACACTTAGGACACAGACAGATTGGTGCGGGTCTCAACCGTGGTCTGACAAGCTTCCTTCTGCAAAGGACAGCAATTACTTCAGGCTCCCAACTGGTCAAATGGCTGAGAATAAGTTACTGCTGCGCGTGGTCAGCATTGACTGGGACATCGACATCAATCTCCTCACACTCACAGAGCATCACCCAAGAGGAGGCAACAAGGGAGGAGGCAGAGGATGGCGTTACCTGCGCAGAACCAAGGCCAACAAATACTCCAAGCAGATGAAGGAATTATCTTCATAATAGATATGAATTTATTATCCACCCTAGCTGAGGAGCTGCTGAATGGAGAGAAGTCATTTTCCCTCAGGAGTGGGGCTGATGGTAGTGTTTGCCTGTGTTCTATGGATGGCCCAATGCCCACATGCACAGGGAGGGCACTAATTGGACTCGGCGGGCTGTTTTAAAGTTGGGCGGGATGAATAAAGGAAACGAGAACATTTTGGAGGAGGGTCCAGATGGAGTAGGAGAACTGAGGGTAGATACACTGTATATGAAATGGTCCAAAAACATTAAATATTCTTAGACTTTAAAAAAAAAAAAGAAACAGGACAGATTTGGGGATAAATCATCACATTCACTGTTAGATGACTGATTATGTCAGCTGGTCACTCAGTTAAACATTAACTTAAGTGCTACTCTGAAAGCGGTAAAGGTGTGGGTGACTCATCCAACAAGCTGAAGGGTAAGAACAGAAGCAAGAGTTAGCAAACAAAGAACGGTCTCTGCACTGTAATGTGACACTCTGTACCAGCAAGGGAACCTCCCCAACAAAGTCTAGGCTCAAGATGGCCATGTCGCCATTTCCAGCTGGCCTCAGAAACCTCCATGTCCTCAAACCCTCAGTCCTCTCTTCTCTGCTTGCCTATTCTCTCTCCACCCTAAACTCTTTTCATGTGTGTGGGGGGTGGGAGGAGGGCATGCATGCATGTATGCATGCCTGCGTATCGTCTTCATGGCAGAGCAGCAGGCCAACCAGCACGGAGGAGACTGGGACATGATAGCAGTAGGCCTCTCCATTAAACCTAACTACTCAAGAAGCAGAGAAGTTCATCTTAAAATGGTTAAAGGGTCAGAGGTATGTTGCAATCTTGCCAACTATAAAACTAATCGTCACTATTCTCTCATTAGAAGAAAAGAACTGTTATTAGCACATTTTGAGCGGTATGAGAAAGAAATTCTTACAACTGGACTATAATGAAGACCATTTACCCAATTTGTAATCTCACAATTAATGCTTACTAAGGGAATTTCCAAACCGTGTGTTTAAATAACATATGTTAAGGAGGAAATTAAAGGGAAAGAAAGTGACGTGTTGTAAATTCTTCTGTATACTGACAACCTCCTAAGCTCTCTGTTAAAGCCGTCCAACTTAATCTTCATGTCAAAACTGTCAGAGAGACTTTATTATCTTCACTTCACAAGAAACACAGCCTCAAAAAACTTAAATAAGTTTACCCCAATTGCAAACTTAGCAGAGCTGACACCCATGCCTAGGCTGCCTTACTCCAATCCCGCTGCTATAACAAGTCAGCTCCTGTTGTTAGTCACATCTCTAGGCTCGCAGTGGTGTGTCACAATAGATGTCCATACCACATTCACAGTAAGGGAGCAGTCTCTACCTAGGACACTTGTGTGCTTGGCAGAAGACAAAAATGCAAGAATTCAAGCCACAGCCCAACAACTCCATTCAAAGAGTCCATTCCAGGCTGGCATACTTCAGGCCTACCTACATTCCAGGAGCTGATCAGGTCACATGGCTCAGCCTTGCCTTGTAGGGAAAGTCTACTGCACATACCAGAAGCTACAGACTTCACTGAGTGTGGAGACAATTCCTCCTGCCAGGCTTCCTATCTCCTGTGACAAGACAGGTGTGTGGTCAGAGGAAAGAATAGGCTCTGAAGTGAGATTAAATGGAGAAGCTAAGCATGTAAGTATATAAGTAGTTGAAAGTGCTGCCCACCAAATATGGAAGGCGTGAATTTCTTTATACCATCAACCTTTCATTCATTGGGTATTCTCATTGACCATGAAAAGTGAGATAAAGTGATCTACTCTTTCTAAATTGAAGGTGCATAAGTCAGAATTCGACACTTTGTGTCTAAGAATTGCTTCAGCTGATGGCTGCAGCCTGAGGTCTAGAATAAAGACAACACAGAATACAGTTCCCAACACACCCAAGACAAACTCGTGGGATGAATGGGAAAGTGCGGGCCCTTTGTTGCTGCTGATTCAACATTACTCAACATTACTGTAACTGATTCACAAATCAACCCAATGCATTTCCTCGGGAATGCAAAGGAGAGAAAGAGCTAGAAAGAGAAAAAGAGCTAGCTAACAACAGGGACAGTGCTGAGACTAACCCTGAGCCTCTTTCTGATGTGCCAAAATTAAATCTCAGGTAAAGGGAAGCCTTGAGCAAATAAAAGATGAAGACTTGGGAAGAAAGATCACACATAAAAAGAAACATACCAAGAAAGTATAATCCTGAAAACAAGAGAGATTATAATGCCTTCATTATATATATGGGGGGGGGGGGGTAGTTTTGACCCAGCTCAGGTTCAACAAAATTTTCCAGCTCCCTCATTTTTGTTAAACACTTTAAATGAGCCTTACTGGAAAAAAATGAGACAGAAATGAGACCTGCTAAATGTCTAAGTCAATGACTTATAAAAATCCTAATGTGAATCCATTTACAGAGTAAGCATTCACTTCTAATATACGCATTAAATTTTTACTGGATCAAGCTCTGCTAAGTTAATATTATATATCATGAAACTATTAAATATATATCCGTTTTGTAAACTCATCAAATGCCTCCGATGTCATTTACAGGAAAACAGACAGACTAGAACAGCAAAAACAAGGCAGAAGACTTTCTCAAAACTAAGTACCTGGAAGAAGAAAAGTGAATCTCAGCTCCATAAATTCTGATTTACAAAGTCAGAGGACCTGGTTCCGTTATTAATCTCTATAGCCTTCCCAAGAAAGCCTAACAGGCAGAAAGTGCCCGTGAAATACTGGGCTCAGAACCAGTTCTTATTTAACTGACCATACAAGTCATTAGGTTTATCATCATTTGTTTTACGACCACTCATACGTATGTCCAACCCAAGGGCTGCACAAGTCCTAGGATGGCTATGAATGTGGCCCTCCATGCTTTGTAGACAACATCACACAGCAACCTCACAAGGTCAGGTCCCCAGATGGAACAGTTACTGAGTCATCCTCAGATGGCAGACAAAAAGCTAGTGGGAAAGGTCAGACTCGATGACCATTGGACAACATGATCTATTCCTGGATAAAAGACCTAAGTAGAAATTAACACATTAAGTTCATCTGCTATGATGCGCGAGGAATTTAGATATAATTGATTTTTTTCCCAAAAGCTCTACAAACTCTCACCTTTATGTGGCAAGCTCTCTACAATGGCAGGTAAAGGCAAATGAGACAAAAAAACAAAGAGGCTTGTCATCACTCTTGCCCTGTCTGTAGTAAGTCTGGGCTCGGGGAGACTAGCTCTGTCTATACCCCCCTTTCCCTACCCCCCTCCCCAGCCCTGAGACAGGGTTTCTCTGTGTAGCCCTGGCTGTCCTAAAACTCACTCTGTAGACCAGGCTGGCTTCAAACTCAGAAATCTGCCTGCCTCTGCCTCCCAAGTGCTGGAATCAAAGGTGTGCACTACCACTGCCCCTGCAATCCTTTTTTTTTTGGGGGGGGGGGGTGGCATAGTGGGGAGGAAGCCTAGCTCTAAATTGTGCTATTCATGCACTAAATGAATCTGTCTCCTGCATGCTGGTCGCTCCACCATAGCAATGATGCATACCCTCATTTTAATTAACATAATGGTCTATTCACTAATCATACTTAGAGGTCTATTTCATTACCCTAAATTAACGTTTTCTTTCCATTAGAGTTGTGGATGATAAAAAGACATTGCTTCCACGTGTGGCTTACAACATGTGTAATCTCGAGTACCCTTTGTTTAGTGATTACGAGCACTTAGAATTAGCAGCAGCTAGTGATTTATTTGCTCACAGAGAGGGCTGTTAGTAAGGTGAATAAAACTGCACTATTTCAAAAAGAAAAACTATATATTCATTAGCCCAATGAAGGCAATTGTAAGAGACGTGTTGACTGATCTCATTTAAAGGTATGTCGCTGTCTTTGAGGGATATGGGTTTGTATGTACATAATGGTACAATCTGACCTGCCATTGTGTCATCTCCTTCTCCTTCCTATAAGATTTAGTTTCTCAAGCTTAGAGGCAGACATAAAAAGAGCAATTAATTGTTCAAGAGAACTGTTTAAAGACACTTCCAAGCAAATGCTTACCAATTTAATGAGAAATTATTTGATAATAATTCTTTGACATAAACTCAGCACCTTGAGCTAAATAATCATCTCCAGGGTAGAAATTTACATATGTACCAGTCCATCACTGTTTACTTTGTAAATTAATCCCTGGTGGTCAGAATGAAGCCATAAAGTTCAATTTGACTTCAGGATAGTTTAAAACAACTTTTCACAAAATCCCAACCCGAGTGCTGGGAGAGCCCGGGACATTACTTTGAGCTCCTGCCCCTAGCCCATCACACTGTTGTCACCTCAAAATTCTCTGTCCTTAAGCCTTTTTGTCTCCAAGAGTCTTACACTGTAGCTTAGGATAGCCTGGAGCTCAACCTGCCCGATTCAAAAGTGCTCTTGCTTAAACTATCCTAAGGCAAGTTTTCCACTACCTAGAACATAAACAAAAGGTTATTCACCAACCTGGAGCAGGAAAAAGCTTAAGACCAGACATCTGAAACCCAAAAGGACTCAGAGCTAACCACACTAGTACATGCCTATAACCACAGGAGACACGGTGGTAAGACTGCTGAGTTTGAGGGCACCCTGGGTAACACAGTGAGACTGACTGTACCTTGTAAAGAAATGAATTCTGGTTGGCTGGTTTTGTTGTTGTTGTTGTTGTTGTTGTTGCTGTTGCTGCTGCTGCTGCTGCTGCTGTCTACTTTTTGGGACAGGGTTTCTCTGGGTAGCCCTGGAAGTCCTAAAACTCACTCTGTAGACTAGGCTGGCCTCAAACTCAGAGATCTACTTGCCACTGCCTCCCAAGTACTGGGATTAAAGGTGTGGAGCACCACTGTCTCTAAGCAGGGCTCATGGGGCTCACAGAGACTGAACAATCAGGGAGCCTTCATGGGTCCTCTGCATATATGCTGTGGTTGTTTAGCTTGAGGTTTTTGTGGGACTCCTAACAGTGGGAATGGAAGTGTCCCTGGCTTGTTCACCTGCTCTTGGAACCCTTTACCTCCTACAGGGTTGCCTTGCAATGAGGATTTTTGCCTGGTCTTATTGTTTCTTGTTGACATCCCTGGGGGGGCTGCTGTTACTGAAGAGAACTGAATGGGAGGGGGAATGGGATGTGTTTAAAAAGTGGAGGGAGTGAATGTATTTTAAAGAAAAAAGAAACAAAGAATAAATGGATTCTATCCTCAGAGGTCAGTACACTTCCTTTTTACAAAACACTTAAAGCTGTGAAATGTTCTTGACCAAAACCCTGATGCTAAAAACTGAATATCAAGACTTTGTATGCCTGAGCATGCTAAAGAAACTGCAGTAAAAGAGCCAAACAACAGCCTCACCTCACTGTTACAAAGCGATGCTGGGCCAGCATTGGTAGCACGGACATACAGGACACTCTAGAGCTGGAGAAGCACACCCAGCTCCCTAAAAAGCAGGGAGCACAGCAGGCTACCAGAACACGACCTCTTTGGGAAGGAATCTGACCTCTGTGATTCTCTTCTGAAAACAGTAACCAGGACCAACTCCAGGATGAGTGAGCTGCTTATGAGTCTCAAGCTCCTACATACTAACAGACATGCGTGGGTGAGCTTTATTTTAAAACACTACACGTGGGTATAGTACATGCCTGTAGTCCCAGCAGTTTGTAAGCAAAGGCAGGAAGATCACAAGGTCAAGGCCAACCTGGGCAACAGAGCAAGACCTATAGGGACTTTGGGGCTCGGGGGATGATATGAAAGAAAATAAAGCTAGATTAAATAAACTGACACATGCCTGTAACCCTAGCATGTGGGAGGTGGAAGCAGGCCAATCAAAGTTTATGGTCATCCTCAGCCACACAGAGTTCAACAACAGCCTGGGCTACAAGAGAAACCCTGCCATAAAAGTAGTTATTTTTCAAGAAAGTGTAATGGGGCATGGGGCTGAGAGTAGTCTCTGTGATTATTGAATAATTCTACTCTGTCATTTCTTCTCATCCCGTCTCCCTTCTGTCCTCAGCATGGATGAGTTGGCAGCCTAATGGCTGGCATGGATGAAAACAGGCAGCAGTTAGGTCTGTGCAGAGCCATGGCAACAGGGGCAGGGGTGGGCAGCTTCAGGGCCAGCGAGCAGCAGAGAAAGCATCATGACTGAGAGGTCTTTCAAGGCAAATTCCCTTTCATTAAGCAAACAGGAAAATCTATTGAGGATAAATGTGTGAGCCTTTCCTCACACAGAAAGTGTGAAAAATGTGCCAGAGAAGGCATTATAAACAAATGGAAGTTGCTGGAATAGAACACAGAGATTACCAGCCTGAACTCAAGATTCCACTGCACATGTAAACACACACATTTCTCTTTCTCCTTCCCCGGCCTCTGCCTCCCACCAACCCGATGTGTCTGCCTATCTGTGAAAAAACATCATGACGAAGACAAATTATAAAAGCAAGCATTTATTATTATTGGTTTTTACAGTAAAAGAAAACAGAAAGGCCTTAGTTCAAAATTTTCCCCCAGGACTTCCGATACAGAAAAGATGAACATAAAGTGAACAAATGCATAAGGCTGCTGGGATGCCAATTGAGTTGGTGAATGAACAGAGTTGTGGCAAAACCTTGGTAGTTGGCAAATGCTGCCAGTCAGAATTCAGCAGAACCCCTCCATGTCAAGAGACTTCATGGGGCCTGCATTAGTCAGACCATGGGAAAACCTGAAACCCACGGAAAACTGAACTCCAGAGCAGACAAATATATAGGTGCACATGCTTCAGAGGACATCAGCAAGCAGCCACTCTTGAGGGAAGGAGAAGGGAATGGGATCCTCAGCCAAGGAAGCTCCTCTTCATAAATGTTTTCCTTGCTCTCAGTGTCTTCTAAACCCTCACACAAAACATGCACTGCGCCTGAGAACCAACATTTTGCCAAGTAATGATGCTGTAAGGAAATATCTACTTCCTCTTCCAGTAGCCAAAGATAGCACTGTGAGGAAATATCTACTTCCTCTTTTAGTAGCCAAAGATATCGCTTAAATGTGAAGTGGAACCAGGGGGAAAATCAACTTAAAAATTCTTCCTAATACTCTATCTCAACACTGAAAAACTAAAGAGGGAGGGAGGGAAGGAGGGAGGGAAAGGAAAAAGCAGAAGAGCTATCTAAATGAAAAGCAAAAAGATCTAATAAAAGTTGAAAAAAAAAGCAAAAAGAAGGGTAGTAAGGCTGTTTATAGTTAGTTGCTAATAAAGAAATCATCTTTAATCACTTTAATCTCATAAAGTACAAGTCCTACCAAAAACCTCAGTTTTGTATCACTGTGAACCTACCACTGCACATCTGTCATTCCACATAAACGCTCTTCAAATAGGCTCCAAGGAAAAAACTTGAGCAAAAACCAACAGCCAAGTGAGAAATGTAATCAAAGACAAAGAGTGACAATGATGTCACAAGCTGACATCTATCTCTCTCTCAGCGGGTAAGTTTATAAAGCTGTCCATTATGAGGTATCTATTTCCTAGGAACACCACATAACAAGAAACAATCTTAAAGTAATTCAAAGGTAATTCACAAAATAAGATTTTTTCTTAAAGATACATATATGGACAGATCTAACTGGGATAATGCAATTTTATTACACCCAGTTTTCTTTTTCACTTAGGTTCTCACCAAGAACAAGAAAAGATCTACATATGAAAACAGAAGGAGGGAAACTTCACCCGAAATGCCACAAACAGAGATGCATTTCATTACAGGCTCTCTGCCCATCAACACCAAAGCTTGGGAGCTCAAGAACCCCAAGGGCTGTGTGAGCAGTATCTAATCTGAGACAAGTCAACCTGTATTTTACTCATGAACACTCCCCAGTGGTCAATGCTGCCAGTGGGAATCCAACTCATTATTGCTTATAAGGCTCTGACTCTAAAAGAAATAGGGGGGAAAAAATCACATTTTCTTAAGACAAATGATCAAACATTTAAATAGGAATTTTTCTCTCTCATGATTGATGATATCTGTAATTCACACAGGGTGACAACTAATAAATCACATTATGTTCCAGAAGAAACTTAAAGTCCTTATAAGGATTTATAATATAATGTGGCCTGTTCGCCCTCCATTCATTTAAATGCCCTTCAACCAAAATAATGTTCCATGGTCTTTAAAAACTACAACCCAGGGGCTGGTGAGATGGCTCAGTGGGTAAGAGCACCCGACTGCTCTTCAGAAGGTGATAAGTTCAAATCCCAGCATCCACATGGTGGCTCACAACCATCCGTAACGAGATCTGGCGCCCTCTTCTGGAGTGTCTGAAGACAGCTACAGTGTACTTACATATAATAAATAAAATAAATCTTTAAAAAAAAAAAAAAAAAAACTACAACCCAGTCAATACAGCTGCGAGCAGACTCGGCAAGTTCTTGAGTTTTAGAGCATGAGGGAAAAGAGCAAAACCCATAAGGGAGACAGCAAGAAGAAAAGGGGACAGACAAAAGGCAGAGGTGGGGTGACTTTATTAATGAAAAAAGATGGTTGAAATTTTCCCAAAATCTGGTTTTCTAATTGCTCCATAGGAGAATCTATTAGAAGTGTAAAAGATTTCTAAGTTTAAAATGATGAGTAAGCATTTTATAACTAAAAGTGTTTTGTGGCTTATCGACATGTATCAAAATAGAGCCAGCCTCTGCCCTGCTGTCACTAGCTACTGAATATGGAAGTCTCCTCCACTTTAGCTAGTATCTGGCTGCGGTCAGCCCTGATAGAAGACAGCTTTCATTCCACGATAGGAGAAAGAGTCTTCAAATCAAAGATGGGAGGCAAAGTTCCGCCAAGTCATCTGTTGGCTCCCTCAGCTGCTGGGAAGACACGAGTTGGCTCCCTTCTT
This sequence comes from Mus minutoides, assembly GCA_902729485.2. Taxonomy (NCBI): domain Eukaryota; kingdom Metazoa; phylum Chordata; class Mammalia; order Rodentia; family Muridae; genus Mus; species Mus minutoides. The sequence continues at coordinate 1,254,227 of LR749926.1, read as the reverse complement.
CAGGCCTGCAGCCGGATTCTCAGGAACAGAGCCACAACGGAGAAGGGCACTTCTCACAGCGCCTTCCTTACTTCTTTTCTTCTTTGGTTTTCAAAGCTCTTTGTGATTTATCAAGCTGTTTTGTTCTGTCTCTATTTTGGTGCTGAGGATCAAGCCCAGAGCCCTATCAGGCTGTTTCCAACATGGCTAGTCTACATAAATAAGGGGGCTATAGGGAATGGGGTAATCCAAGCAAAAGACTAGTGTCCTAGGCAGAGGATAGCTAAGGAGGAGGCAGGAACTTCAGCTCCTCCTCTGTCTTCCTCTGCTGCCTGACAGAAATCTATTTGCCATCAAGAGTTTCTGTGCCCTCCACTTCCTGGCCACAGTAACAATAACCAGCAAAATATGGAAAATGTCAAATATGTTGATTCNCCCTGGCTTGCTCAGCCTGCTCTCTTATAGAACCAAGACTTCCAGCACAGAGATGGTCCCACCCACAAGGGCCCTTGATCACTAATTGAGAAAATGCCTTACAGTTGGATTTCATGGAGGCATTTCCCCAACTGAAGCTCCCTTCTCTGTGATAACTCCAGCTGTGTCAAGTTGACACAAAACTAGCCAGTACAGGCATGGATCAAGCCCACAATGCTATGAATCCAGCCTTATTCTTCCAGCTCAGAAAGCCATGACCTTGAGAAGTGTGACTAATCCACACACAATATTAAGTAGAAAAGGTGGGAGCCAACACCAAGCCTCTCCTGGGATGACATACAGTCAACTCAGCCAAGCATTAAATAAAACTTAAACTGATCTTTGTGTTATAGAACAAGAACAAAGTAACCTCCTATAGAGTCTGAAATAAATTGAATAAAATATAAAAAAGAAGGGCTGGGATGTAGCTCAGTGGTTACAAAGTTGCTGAGCACGCTCAAGGCCCTGGGTTCTAGGACAGAGGAAGGGAAAAAAGATGGGTTAGAAAGTCTTAGCAGCTCCTCCATTGGGGGCCCTGTGTGTTCCATCCTATAGATGACTGGGAGCATCCACTTTTGTATTTGCCAGGTACTGGTATAGCCTCAAAAGAGACAACTATATCAGGGCCCTTTCAGCAAAATCTTGCTGGCATATGCAATAGTGTCTGGGTTTGGTGGCTGATTATGGGATGGATCCCCAGGTGGGGTAGTCTCTGGATGGTCCATCCTTTTGTCTTAGCTCCAAACTTTGTCTCTGTAACTCCTTTCATGGGTGTTTTGTTCTCTATAAGCCCCAGTAAAGGGGAACGCCAGGGCCAAGAAGTGGGAGTGGGTGAGTAGGGGAGCAGGGGTCGGGGGGAGATACAGGGAACTTTCAGGATAGCATTTGAAATGTAAATAAAGAAAATATCTAATAAAAAAAAAAAGAAAAAGAAAAGAAAGTCTTAACAGAAACAATGCTGGCTTGGAAGAAATAGGAGGGATAAGATGGGAAGTCTCCATCACAGCCGTAACTAGTCCACCACACACGCACCACTTCTAAGACAGATCATCGAGTACATCACTAAGGATGGCCTAGATCATCCCACAAGTGAATTAAACTTTCTTTAAGGTCATGCTGCAGTCTGAACCCTGAACACTGAAGCAGCCATGTGTTACTACTTAGTCTTTAGAAGTAGTTCTTACACCACGTGGGAAATGGTTTCCTTATGCAGCCCCAGAGAGAAGGGAGATGCTTCTGAGTGTGCTCTCCACCACAGGCAGAAGTGAGGCCCTGAGAATAGTGACTTTGACTTGCAGGCTTCTGCATGGATGCTTGCAAAGTGTAGACAAAAGGCTAGGGACTAGCTCAGGGACAGCTGTGGGAGTGGATATGGCCTAGAAGAGAAGACTGTGTCCCAGCCCCCTGGGGGGCCCTGGCTAAAATGTTTCTATTGATTGTTGGCTAACACAAAGGAATGGAGATGGTTTGAGGCTAGCCCAGTGTAGGTAGAAAGTAACCACTTGCTTACCTCATGCTAAGTAAGCTCTGGGTTTCCTCACTTACATGAGACTGAAGCGGGGGGAGAGACAGAGACAAACAGAGATGGAAACAGACAGATACAGGGACAGGGAAAGAGAGAGAAAGAGACAGACAGAATGACAGACAGACACACACACACACAGGGCAGGGGGTGGATTATGAATGTTTGAACTTGTTCTATATGTATGTTTGCTTTTTAAGATTCTCCTTTAAAGTATCATCTGTAAACCCACAGGAGCCTATGAATGAGTGTAAAAAAAGCACCAGCTAGGACATACCATTTTTAAACCTGCAAAGTAGACTCACTCTAAGACCTTTAACAGCCTACTTGCAGGAGCCCTTCCTCTCAAAGAACCTCCGTTCCCAGGGGGCTTAGCCTAGCTCTTTCCCACCAACCTTCATTGCCTTCTTTCTTTCTCCATTCCTTTCTGTCAGCCCCTGATCCCCTGGAAATACTTTCTACCTACACTGGGCAAGCCTCAAACCATCTCCATTCCTTTGTGTCAGCCAACAATCAATAGAAACATTTTAGCCAGGACCCCCCAGGGGGCTGGGACACAGTCTTCTCTTCTAGGCCATATCCACTCCCACAGAAGCACCCTTCACTGGGACACCACAGCCACCAACTTGCCTAGGATCCAAGGTGAGCAACACCAACCAAAGAATGAAACATCCACCCAACAGAGACAAGGCCAGGCATCTACAACAAAAACACCTTATACATCCTAACTCCAGACGCCTGGTTCCCAGAACAAAACCACAAATGTGAACTGCCAGAACAGTGTGCCTCTTCCGAAGCCATCAACTGTGCTGGAGCAGGCCCTGAGAATGGAATGTAGCGGAAGCACAAAAGACTTCAAAATAGCAATTATGAATATGCTCAAGGAAGCTCATAAAAACACTAAGAGTTTTAATAAAATAATGAAGACATTTCAAGACATAAAAAATAGAACTTACAAAGAAATAGTATCACTAAGGAAAACCCAAATGGAAATAAAATTGAAAATCAAAAATTTAGGATGTCAAACAAAAACCTCAGAGGCAAGCTTCACAAACAGATTATAAAACATGAAAAAGAGAATCTCAGGAACTGAAGATGGTGTACAAAAAACGGATAACTTGGGGCTGGTGAGATGGCTCAGCGGGTAAGAGCACCCGACTGCTCTTCCAAAGGTGATGAGTTCAAATCCCAGCAAGCACATGGTGGCTTATACCCACCTGTAATGAGATCTGACGCCCTCCTCTGGTGCGTCTGAAGTCAGCTATAGTGTACTTATGAATAATAATAAATGAATCCTTGGACAGGAAAGAGCAGGGACTGAGTAAGTTGGACCAACCAGATGAGGGGGGCCAAACGGGGGCGGCCAGAGCAAGCGGAGCGAGCAGGGCCAACCAGAGCGGGACAGACCAGAGCGAGCAGGGTTGACGAGAACAAGGAAAAAAAAAAAAAACGGATAACTCAGTCATAAAATGTTAAATCTTTAAAAAAAAAAAAAAAAATATCCTGGCACAAAACATGTAGGAAATCCATGAGACCATGAGAATACCAAGTCCATGAATAATAAGGACAGAAGGAGAGATCCAGGTCAAAGGAACAGAAGGAAAAAAAAGAAAGAAAGAAAATATATAGACATATGTGTATGTATTAATAAATAATTTAAGATTTTATTTATGTATGAGTTCTCTATCTGCATGTGTTCCTGCATGCCAGAAGAGGGCACCAGATCTCATTACAGATGGTTGTGAGTCACCAAGTGGTTGCTAGGGATTGAACTCAGGACCTCAGCAGCCGGTGCTTTTAAATGCTGAGCCATTTCTCAAACCCCCACATGCCACAGACCCTCTCAAGTCCCTCGTGTGCATGTGTTGAGTTCTCTGAAACCAAGTGGGCAGGGATTCGGCGAAATGACAAACAGAGGCCACACACCAGGGGGTGTGTAGAATCTGGGTGTAATTGTGAATTCGAGCATCAAACTTTTTATACAGCAGGGCAATGAGAAACCAGGTGAGGTTCATCCACAAAGCCACAATGATACAATACAAAGGAATGAATACATCAAAAGGACTTACAGGAACCAGGTATAATTACAGTAATTAGTAAGGCAGCTCTGTTTTGGATTAGCCACTGACAAACAAAAGATTTCACACCCTAGTCACAATTTGTGCCTTTTCTCTGAGCTTTGTGAGAACTAGCATCAGGGGGTTCCGCACTTAGCTGGCCTTCTCATGAATAATGTATTATCACAAGAACCCTGTTTTTGAGATCCAGGTGGGTTCTAAAGAAGGAATTTACCAGCTCCCTTTTAATCTGCTAAGTAGTCTGTTTTCTACCTGGCTATAATGAGGATTTCCTCTCAGCGGGAAATCTATTTGTTCCCTAAAACTATTGCCCTTAGCAAACATTCTGCGGACCAGCTCTGAGCTGCTTTTGGCTTCTCCCTATGTAATGCTGTTTCCCTGTCTCTAGATAGTTTTCTGAATTCCCACAGAAAATCAAGAATTCTCTAGGACCCTTGGAACACTGGAAGTCTTAGCTTATGTCAGGATTCATTCTATGCTTAATATAAAAATTCCCACTGAATGAGTGCATGGATCCATATGCCAGACTAAATGCAGGGATAAAACTGGTTGTGAGAATGTCTACCCAGGAGAATGAGTTCCTTTTGAAACTCTTGTCTCATGAGCACTTGTAGGTTTTTGGGCCTGCCAAGTTCTGCACTGGGATGTCCATAACACCCACAGAAAATATTTTTAAGAAAATCAGAAGAGAAAAATTCCATGACCTAAAAAGGAGTTGTCTGTCAAGGTAAAAACAGCATATAGAACTCCAAATAGACCAGACCAAAAAAGAAATTCCTCAAGACACATAATAATCAAAAAACTAAATGAAAAGTATACACAAAGCATCTTTAAGCTCCAAGGGAAGAAGATGAAGTCACATAGAAAGGAAGGAAGGCCATTAGAATTACGCCTGACTTCTCAAGACCTGGAAGGCCAGAAGGGACTGGGCATACCAAATACTCTGAGAGACCACAAATGCCAGATCCAACCAATACCCAGCAAAACTATCAGTCAAAATCCGGGGGGGGGGGGGGAGACAACTTCCATGATAAAACCAAATTTAAGCTATTTTATCTACTAGTTCATTCACCTCTGCAGAAAGTCCTAGAAGGAAAACTTTAGTGAAGAGGTTAACTGCACACCAAGAGGACACAAGGAATAAATAACCCCAGAATAGTAAATCAAAAGAAGGGAATGAAAAACCCACACCATACAACACAGTAATGGGAACCAATAAACACTGTTCATTGATAACTCTCAATATTAGTTGTCTCAATTTCCCAACTTAAAAAACACAGACCAACAGACTGGATTAGAAAGGTGGGATCCATCTTTCTGCTGCATCCAAGAAACACAGCTCGACATGAAGAACAGGCATTTTCTCAGGATAAAGGATAGAAAAGTGGTATTCCAAACAAATGGACTCAAGAAGCAAGCAAGTGCAACCATGTTAATACCTGACAAAATAGGCTTCAAATCCAATTCCATGCTAAAGGAAAAATCCACCAAGAGAAGATTGGAAGTCACCCAGGTTCACAAAATGAGAGTGGGCGACTTCAATACACGTTTTTTTACTTCAATATATGGCAATGCTCTTGCCATACAGAGGTCACCCAGACAGAAAATAAACAGTTAAATGATGTCATAAAAAAAAAGGATCTAACAGATATTTACAGCAGACTCTCAGCTTCCCTGTGAGGCTTCCCGGGCCAGGCCTCCATTGTGACATTACTCTCAACATTCTCAACTTCCAAGTTCCCACAGAACAACTGATTAAGCTCTGAAAACTCAATGGCTTCTCCAACCCAAAGTTCTAAAGTCTTCTCAGAGCTATATAGCAACTCCCCCTCTGCCTATTACCAACGTCTATGCTAGCTCGAGTCTCTATTCCATGATGAAACTATGACCAGAAGCAACCTGGGGAGGAAAGGGCTTCTTTCATCTTACAATTGGATGTGTGGTTCATGATCCAAGGAAGTCAGCTCAGTAACCTGGAAGCAGGAACTTACACAGAAGCCATGGAGGAGTGCTGCTTAGCTTACAGGCTTGCTTGCTCCCCGTAGCTTGCTCAGCCTACTTTCTTACAGCACCCAGGACTACTAGTCCAAGGGTGGCACTGACCTCAGTGAGCTGGTCCCCCCTCTCACATCAACCAAGTAAATGCGCCATAGCTTGGGCACAAGCCAATCTGGTGGGGGTATTTTCTCAACTGGGGTTCTCTTTTCTAATAACTCCACAGTTTCTGTCCAGTTGGCATAAAAGTAGTCAGCACAGCTGCATAAAGAATTTCAATAAACCTCTAAAACATAATAGTCTCCCATGAGCCCGTTCCCAACACATACAAACGCACACACACACATGCACATGGCTTGAGGGAAGAACTGCTAACAGAGTTTGTTTCCTGCTTTGCCTGTCTTCTAGGTTTGGGTTCTCGTTAGCTCCCTGCTCCCTAAGCCAGAGTATACTATGAGAGGATGTATATGGGACAGACATGATTCTCATCTCACTCTCCTTGAAAAACACTTGAGTATTTTAATTTTAACAGCCTGGCAAAAATGCATGCTTCGCTCAAGCCCCAGCTTTTCTTACTAAAAAACACCACCAAAGACAGACCCCAATTGCAGAACTCAACTCAAAGGGCTATTTGTGGCTGAACTAATAATTTTCCAGCCCCTAATGTTCCCATTCTCCCAAGGACAAATGACTTTTATTCCCATCCCCAATCTCAATGTCTTAGCTGGGATCCAGGCCTGCAAAGCTCTAAATGCAAAGCACAGTTAGACACAATGACTTCACCAGCAAGGAGGCAGAGATAGAAAACAGGCAAATGAAGGCTGCTCAAAAAGCTGACCATTAAGGAAAGTCAAATGAAAGCCATGGTAAACTGCCCAGACCCATGACCAGACACCAGCACAGTTAGATAAGCCTGTAAAAGTTCCTATGATAAAAACTGTTTAAATATATATGAATATTATGTCCTGGGGTGGGGGGAGAGACCCAAAACAACCAAAACTCACACACATTACCAGGAAGAACACAAACACTTCACCACTCCAGATACCACATAACTCAACAATCTTATTTCAGGTATTGTGCTAGACAAACATATTCCTACCTTTAAAAAGCTGAATGTTTGTGGCATGGCAAATCTATGCACAAAAACTAGCAAGTAGCTATGTTCTTTGACAAGTGAGTAAACACACATGATTGTACACATCCACACAGTTCATCTATACAGCAAATGCTGTTCAGGGGACTGGAGAGCTGGCTGTAGGGTTGAGAGTGTGTATGCTTCTCTCAGTGAGAACAGTAGTTATGTTCCTGCATTTGAGTCTGGTGGCTTCTAACTCCAGTTCTAGGAGACCTGAAACCTTCACCAGGCTTCTACAAACAACTGCACTCCCACACACACAGCTGCATGGCCACCCATACAGCCTCCTCCTCCTCTTCTTCCTCTTCTTCTTCCTCCTCTTCCTTCTCCTCCTCCTCACTGGGACCTCACAGCCTCCTCCTCCTCACTGGGGCCTCACAGCCTCCTCCTCCTCACTGGAACCTCACAGCCTCCTCCTTCTCCTCATTGGGACCTCACAGGGCCTTTCCTCTGCATTTGCAGCTGTGGGTCTCTCTGTGTCTCCCTCCTAAGGAAACATCAGACACATTAGCATGCGACCCTCTCACAGAGCCTCACTTTAACCTGCTAAGCCCCTTTGAGGCTCTTTCCTCGTTGTTGTCATATCCCTAGGTATGAGATATTAGGCATTCCTGCCCCTTTCTGAGGAGAAACAGAAGGGGACGGGGAGGGGCAGAAGGGAGGTTGAGGAAGAACAAGGAGGAAAGAGGGAAATCTGTGGTGAGGGTGAAAAGAAAGAAAAAAAGATGGAAGGGAGGGCTGGAAGGAGAGAAGGGGGAGGAAAAAGGGAGGGAGGGAGGGAGGGAAGGAAGGAAGGAAGGAAGGAAGGAAGGAAGGAAGGAAGGAAGGAAGGAAGGAAGGAAGGAAGGAAGGGCAAGCAGAAAGATATTAGGCTGTCAACATTCATGTGTTGGGGAAGGGTCATGTCACAGTTCAGTTCATAACAGGAACAAAGATCTCTCCTTGACACAGTCTGAACAGGGTTCCTCTAAGGGTACCTCTAACACACCCCCCACTCTGTCACTGACACGCCTCTGTCCAGCCTTTAGAATCCTGCAGAGTATGTTTACTAAACTCTTCTGCTCTCAATACCCTACCACTAATACCTGTCTGTCTTTAACAAGAATCCCGTGAAGTTGGTCTAGGAAGAGCCGGGCTAACCTTGATGGTTTCTCTCAGTGATAATCTATACACTGAGCCCCACCCTGATCTTTAGATACAAATCTCCATTTGTCCTTGTTAGATCCAGAGCTGAATGATAAACGTTAGTAGCCCTTGGAACACAGTCTACCTCAAGAGTCACTAGCAAATGTCTGTCCTTCTCTAACAATAGCATGGTTCCATGGGGACAGGGTCTAGCTAGAACCCACTGTGAGGGTAAAACACAGACTCTGGTTCCCAAGGGAAGGAGAAGGTGTTACCATGAAGAAGTGAGCTTCGTTAAGGAAACAAAAGCTCACCTATGTGCTGAGGGCAGTAGTCATAAGTGTCACAGGATAGACACGTAAAACCTCAAAACTGGTCAGATATGAACAAAGCTTACCGTTAACAGGACTAACGCTATCTAAGATAGGACTGAGGAGCGCTAAGTGGTCTGTAGGAATGTCCTGTACTATTTTCCCACCATCTGTTAGTCTACAAATGAAGAAGTTAAGTTTTAAAGATGGAGTCACAGATGCCACTGTTAGTTAGTTATGAGAACCTGAACTTTTAAACTTTGTACTCTTGGCTAAGGCTCTTAGCCACATGCCTGGAACATCCTGATAGGAGAAATATCATCCTGATAGGAAAAATATTTCTTGGAATAACCACAGAATGTTCCAAGGTGCTTACATAAGAGTTTGATAAGAGGTTCAACTATGGGTCAAGCTGTACTTTCCACCGCCTTCCCTCAGCCTATATAAACTCTGTACAATCGTTGGTCGGGGTCGACACTCCTATGAGTCTCGACCCAGCATGCTGATCAGTGCACTTATCGGAGCTCCAATTAAAATTCCTCTTGCAGATTGCATCAAGGTCTCTCATGGTTCTTGGGATACGCGAACATCCCGTGTTTGAAATAAGAGTATTTCTGGTTTAATCTTACACAATCATTTCCAAATAAAAATTAGGGCCAAGTCTTGACAGAGACGTTTAGGGAAAGTCACAGACTCTATAGGGAAGTTTGATGAACCAATCAGAGGCTACACTGCCAGGCACAGTTCCCTCCCTCCAACCCCAAATTAAAAATGACATTAAGTTGCCCCTCACCCACCACCAAACTTGTGGGTGTGCTTTCCCAGGAAAAGAAAGTCTGAATAAATATAGAAAAAGTAATTGAAACTCAATGCTTTAGGCACAGATCATCAACAGCCCCACTGCCTTTCCCCAAGTCTTTTCACCTAGGGGTGGGAATGGTTCAGATACAACAACGCTGTTTGTCTGCGGTTAATTTTATTCTTCCTGGGTCTGACTTCAGAAACAAGGCCTTGGACGGAGGAGGGACAAGAGGAACTCTCACCCTCCTGTTGATTCATACTCGGTTTCTTATGAAGTTGCCTCAAAAGTATTATTTCATCAGTAAGATAATAAAAGGATTAACACTTTTTGTTCATTAAAGAAACTTTAACTACTTTCAGGGTATAAATAAACTTTGAATTATTAAAGAAAAAAATCAATTATAAATGCCTGAAATTAAGCCACAGGCCCTCTATTACTACCACCCCCATGAGTTACTTTTAATCTAGGCTTTCTCCGGCCTGAAGCAGCCACAGGATCCCTACTGTACCCTTAGGAAATTATCACTATCTGAGTTCCCCATCAAAATTTAAATTAACTTGAAACAGCTTGAAACTTGCCACTAATCTCCCAAATTTCATTTGTACATCCAAATTAAAATACTCTTAATTCAAGACAAAATAACATTACAACACACGGTGTGAAGAAAGAAGAGCTCAAGATGCCTGACTTCAGCCACGCCATTGCAGGGAAGGCCCTGCGTGCATGTCATACAAGGCACAGACAGACTACAAATGCTCCCCATCCCCATCCAAAAAAGAAACCCTGCAACACAGACAATATTGATACAAGTTCTCACGATCTGATGAGATCGAGACTTAAGTAGAATAATTATAATACGATTCCAGGAAAATGTAATCTTGACATATCCATCAATAAAAATGTGATCAAGTATTTATGAACTATGTAAAGTCGAAGAGCCTTAGAGCAGGGCACAAGGCTGGCAAGATGGCTCCCTGGGCAGGAAGGGGCCCTTGCCTGAGACCACACCCACGTGACAGAAGAAAAACCTAACCCAATGAGCTGTCCTTTGACCTACACGCTCTCACACTGACACACCAGGCAGAATTTCTAAAAGAAAACTTAGCACACAAAACTGAGAGCAAAAGACTCCAAGAAGAGGTAAGCAAGCAGCTTTTGGTGTATGCTAATTTGTGCCAGGCTGACACCGAAGCCCTATTTCATGGAAGAGTCCATTCTAATCCACAACATTCAGAAAGCAGAAGTCTGCAGAAAGGAGGGCAGGGCCTCAGTACACTGCACCTGCCTTCCTCCGGCTCACTCTGCATCATAAACACCACACTGAAAATTGCTATTTTTTTAAGTATCTACTGAATACAACAAGTAGGAGTATAGTATGGTTTCTGTCATAGCATACAACTGGGTACTGGTACTAATCTTTCCACACTGGTATTTCTAAAAAATTTAGACATTTCTGCATTAGCCATGAACAAATCTCAAATATAAAAATAAATAAAGAAATATAAAAATAAATAAAACATAAAACCAGGCTAGGGAGATGGTTTTTCAGGACAAACCTGCTGATGACCTGAGTCTAGAACCCCAAACACAGTAGCACAAGGATGTGCACCGCCAGATTCCTACAGGAGATGGATGCTCCAGAAGTTAGCCTGGTCTACACAGTAGCAGAGATCCTATCTCAAACATAGGTAAAGTCAAGGACTAGCTCCAGAAGCTTGTCATCTAACCGCCCACACAAACTGTGGCACACGTGCACCCGCACTGACACACGTGCACACACATTCACGCGCACACGCGAGGTTGCACACAAATAACAGTAATATTTTAAAAATGAACTAAACTCTAAAACCTATCCGAACATTTTTATCTATTCCCTGTTGGTGAATACTACATTGTTTCCAGTTTGGAGCTATTTATTGAGAACAAAGCTGCTATGAACACACACTCTCATTTCTTTTGAGTAAATATCTAGGAGTAGGAATGCTGCATCATGTGGTAAAGGCATGTTTAACCATAGAAGGTGTCCTGCCATCTTTCCATGACACCAGACTGGTGTCCATTATGGCAAATGCTCTCAAGAGCAATCACAATGCTGAAGAGAGATGAACACTAGATCCTTCGAAGGTCATATCCCAAGTCTCAGTTGGGCTCCTACCTGTGAAGAAGAAGCCTGGTTAAGTTGGGAAGCTTGAAATAACTGACAGCCACAGAGCATCAATCAAAGCCCCAATGGTAACCTAAAAGAGTACAATGCGGTTGTCAGACCTTAGAATTGGTAGGGTCTGTTAACTTCAGCTCTCCCTGATAGATTTCTGTATCTAACTTGGGCTTGAAAGCATTTCCTTGGAGAGAAAACATGCGAAGAATCTTCTTTACAGTTTTAAGATCATCAATATATCTTCCTCTCTGACATATCTGCTTAAATACTTTCCTCATTTGGGGATATTCATACAATGGAATACAATTCAGATATAGAAATGACTCAGACACACCAATTAACAAACTATATAGACAGCTGGCTAAGCAAATTTCAGCTTACAAAACTCTGAAACAAAAACAAAAACAAAAAGTAAAACTAATCTATAATACCAAAAATCACTCCCTCGCTGCCTGAAGCAGAGAACATAAGTTGCTGATAGAAGAAGGAATGTTTGCATTTTGTTTTAGATCATAGTTAGCCTTGATCAGGGCAATCATAGTGCTTACTATTCTCAGGGCTGAAGCAACCAGGCAGCCCCAGGTCCCTCAAAGTTAAACGAGTGAGAAATGTTTCCTGAGGCAATCAATATAAAGCCTGCTTTGGTTTACACATCGCAGGTCAGTTTGCCACTTCACAACAAGCTCCTCAGGAGTACTGATGACCTCACCTTATGCCCTAAATACTGAATGGGCTTCTCACACACTTCCCAGCTTTAGCCTTATCCACTGCAGTTGCTTCAACTATCAAGGTCAATGCTTAAAAGGAAGTTTATATGCAGGTTTACTTGAAAAATAACAGAAAATAGCAGGCACTATAGGAAAGTACAGAGAATTTTATTAAAATATGCTCCTAAGCCAGAAGTTCCCAGATTTTTTAAGGGCTACAGGTTATCAGAAAAATACAAATGTAAAATATTAATGAAGATATGAAAATGGGCTTTGGATGGGTTAGCAAGTCAATTTCAAAGTGAAAAGGACACTGAGTTTTCATGGCTTTGCTACACTATTACCATAGCAATACTAACCTTGTGTGTGCCTATTACAACATCATCCATTGTGTTACAAAGAGGGACGCTGAGCTGACACTGGAAACACAGGACCTGAAGTGAATTCCAAGTGACAAGCTCCTCATTAATCATCATTTTGAAACATTCATGCTTCAACATAAAGCCTTTTATCTCACTGTTTAAAATTTCAAGTAAATGGGGCATCCCAAGGATCTTCCTGCAAAATGTATTTCTCCACTCTAGCTCTTAGCAAACCTGACATACTTGCCAATTTATTCTAAAAGGTCACAGTCTAAACAGCTCTGCTGCAACTGGGAAAGAAGTTATTTAGCATAACACTGTGCCGTTTGTATACCAGCCACGCAACAGGAAAAAAAAAGATCACTAAGAAAAATGTAAACATTACTATCACTGCTGAAACTTGGACAGAACAAAACTACTTTAAGGTCTTTTTTAATAGAATCTTGATCTCTAAAGTAAATTCTAAATTTTAGCAGCTACTAAAGAGAAAAAATGAATATTAATTTTATCATTTCATAAACACCTCTGTTAAATTATTAAAGTAAAATGGAGATCAGGCTAGGAATGCCAAACCCTTGGCAGCATCCATTTGTCCCCGGGCATCTGACAAGACAGGAGCTGATCTGGCTGGGCTTCAGCATTCATCTTTACTGCAGTGCTGATGCTGCCTGGGACTCTGTCACTTTGTGCTTTGACTGCGAATGACCTACAGCTCCTATATCTGAATGCCCGGTCCCCAGCTAATGGTACTGTTTGGGAGGCTTGTATAACCTTTAGGAGGATGTGGAGCCTGGTTGGAGGTAGTGGGTCACTTTACAGCTCCGTTCAAGGGCTGTCTCTTCCTGAGTGCAGCATGCTTCCTGGTCCCGACACCAGGCCTTCCCTGCCTGCTATCATGTGGTGCCCATTATGTGGACTGATGCCCTCTGTGGGCCCCAAAGAACCTTTCTTCCCTTAAAGTTCATTATCAAGGCATTTTATCACAGCAAGGAATGTAACTCAAACAATCACAATAAAAGCTACCTAAAGATGGAACTTCCATTAGCACAGAAGAATAATTACATTTGACCTTAGCCAAAAGATGGAACACTGATTGAAAAGAATAATTTACAAGGAAGCAAATTCTAAATGAGATGACCAGCTATGTATTTTTAATTAAAGCTTTCATGAAATGTAGTATAGTCAGATCTTTCACAACTGAAGATAAATTGGAACACATCTTTAAGCATTGCCCAAAAATAACTGGGAAAATATAAAGCATCTGTGTGCAGACATGAGTGTGTACATGTGCATCTCTGTGTGCAGACATGAGTGTGTACATGTGCATCTCTGTGTGCAGACATGAGTGTGTACATGTGCATGCACGTATGCAGACATGAGTGTGTACATGTGCATGCACGTATGCAGACATGAGTGTATACATGTGCATCTCTGTGTGCAGACATGAGTGTGTACATGTGCATGCATGTGTGCAGACATGAGTGTGTACATGTGCATCTGTGTGCAGACATGAGTGTGTACATGTGCATCTCTGTGTGCAGACATGAGTGTGTACATGTGCATCTCTGTGTGCAGACATGAGTGTGTACATGTGCATCTCTGTGTGCAGACATGAGTGTGTACATGTGCATGCACGCACCTGCAATGCACAGGCCAACCTTGGGTCTCTTCCTCAATGGCTCACCTGCTTCTTTTTGTACCAAGGTTTCTCACTGAGCCTAGAGCCAGGCTGTCTGGCCAATGAAGCCCACGCATCTGCCCACCTCCATATAGTCCTGGGGCTCTAAACCCCAGTCCTGTTTCCACAGCAGGCTCTTTACTAACAAAACCATCTCCCCATCCCATGTGTGAAGCTTTGACAAGAAATACTTTTAGAATTCACTATCTTCTATTGACTCTACAAATGAAGCCAGGAAACCAGAGTTCCGTAGGTTTAGGCTGTGTGTTTGATGAAATATCACAGCGCAGATTACAGTGCTAGATACATTCTGAAGACTGGTACAAGTCATGATCCAGTCTTACTGATAAGAAACTCTTGTAAATTAAGACTGGCATCTCTGCATCTTTCATCTCTTCCATCTCATATCTACTCTAGATGATTATTTTGAAGCCAGAAATCCAAGAGCACAGACTTTCATTTTCAGCAGATAAATTCTATCAGCATCTCGCCTGCAAAGGGAAGGCTCCCTAAATAGAGAAAATGAAAATGTAAAAGACAGCACTTCAAAAGTGCAGGAAAATGAAATCCTGAGTGGCAGGGAATCTACCCGTCAATAGTCAAGCTTTTCCTTTGGCAATAATGAAGTCAGAGTACATAAGAAAGGCGAGGCCAGAAGGGAGGAATGACAGAATGAAAATGTCTATTATTCAACAGTCTGGCTAAGATGTGACAGTCAAACTATTAACAATAACCATTCTCACAAAGAACAGTCACATCAACAACAAAAACAGATGTCACAAATTATCAGACTCACTAACATTTGCTTACTGCTTACATAATAATGCCTAATGAACACTAAAACTGTAGAACAAAACATTCACCCCAGTTTTCCACACTAGAGAGCTGTCAGCTCATTAAAACAAAAGAATCTGAAACACCAGTGACGTTATACAAAAAGACAAAAATAACAACAATCTGACAATAATCACAGGAGACAGAAAGGGCTGTGCCTCGGGTTCCAGACTTCATGGCTTAAGTTCCAAAGACACCCGTGCGACTTGAACAGACTCTGCCCTTCATCTCTTCTGTTAAGGACATTAAGATAAAGGACATTATCTACTGATAGGTTTGTTCCTTCTCCACAGCTTTCCACAGTCACAAGGACACAGCAGCCTTTGCTCTGTCTTCTCGATCTCCTCTATAGCATGTGATATGCCTGACAAGTAGCTCAATGAAAATCAATAATGTTCTAGTCTTCTCAAAGACGACACCCTGAGTCCCCTTCCTCCTTTTCCAGTTTCCTCAGTCTGTCCTTCCTCTATCTCCTCCACAGTTACAAATAACTCCCCCCATGCCATTGGATGTCCAACCCAATGTCATCACACTTGACAACACTCTTTCTGCCTTCAGCTTCTTTCCTGAATATTAGGACTGACTTCCAACTATAGGCCAGATGTTTCCACACGTGTCTGTTTTACGGCACTGAAAGCCAGACATGTAAAAACTGAAGTTTTTGCTCCTTGACTCCCAATATACATTTCTCTTCCAATTCATTTCAAAACTCATACTGAGTCCCCATGGCCTAAAACCTATGAGGCTTCGCCTTTACAGAATGACTATGAACAGAGATACTGAAGACAGCCATCTCTGGGAGGTGTCTTAGTCAGGGTTTCCATTCCTGCGCAAACATCATGACCAAGAAGCAAGTTGGAAAGAAAGTGTTTATTCAGCTTACACTTCCATACTGCTGTTCATCACCAAGGAAGTCAGGACTGGAACTCAAGCAGGTCAGGATGCAGGAGCTGATGCAGAGGCCGTGGAGGGATGTCACTTACTGGCTTGCTTCCCCTGGCTTGCTCAGTTTGCTTTCTTATAGAACATAGGACTACCAGGCCAGGGATGGTACCACCACAGTGGGCCCTCCCACCTTTGGTCACTAATTGAAAAAAAAACTACCTTATACATGATAAAAGTTTTATGTTACAAATTAATACAAACATTTCTTTCTCAGTTTCTTTTTTTAGATGCTCATTGAATAGGCACTACTGAACCTTCATAATACACACTGCTGTACAGGACATACTAAGAACACGTCCAATCTTTCTCTTGTCGCGAAGGGAAACATGGATACAAGAGTCGGTATGCTCCGTGTAAGTGGAAGAAGGTTAGACCCAACAAACATTAGTAGGAAACGTCTTCTACACTTGTTACCGAAGGGTTGTTAGAGAGGACGCTACCATACGTGAGGTTCGATTTCGGGCCCATGTAGGGTGAGTCAGGAACGGTGTCGGAGTCTCCAGGAATATTCACTCACATCCAGGAGACCATTCTTTGATTTTCCAGATCTTTCCTGACTCTGATCACATCCTCTTCATGATTCTCATTAACATATACAGCCAGACCTCTGCTCCTACATTACTTCTCATCTACTTGTATTAGATTCTATGAAACAGTATTAAGTATCCTTCAAAGTTGCAGTGCTGCATGTAGTGCCTTCACATAGTCAAGCCAATACATTAGGAACCTCAAGACAAAAAGTGAAATTTTGTTTGTCTACTCCAGCATTCATCAAGATCTCGAGACAGAAGCCTCCGATAAAGCATGGCTTTCTGTATTTACTTGTGCAGTTCCTATCAGTATAACTTTTTAATTAGCTAGCAGAAAATAGTCCTTAAAAGTTACATTTCAGGCTGGAGAGGTGGCTCAGTGGTTAAGAGCACTGGCTGCTCTTTCAGAGGTCCTGAGTTCAATTCTCAGCAACCACATGGTGGCTCATAACCATCTGTAGTGGGATCTGATGCCCTCTTCTGGTTTGTTTGAAGACAGCTACAGTGTACTTATATACATAAAATAAATAAATAAATAAATCTTTTTTTTTTTTTTAAGTTACATTTCATGAACTGCCAAAGCCTCTCCTTTCTGTGTCAATGACTGGGGTCCTTGTTACCTTTCCTCCCAGGAAGAACTGCCAACAGGCAGGATCTAGGGTTTGCTCATTTGCTCATTTTCTACTTCCTTTACTATTTCAATGTATTTTGTTTTAAGTTGCCTGGAAAGTTTTACAGAAATGTACAGACTATAGATGAATGCAGCCATTCTTACAGTTTCAACACAAATGTTCCCACAGGCCTGCATGCCTAGCTAGAACCGGGTCACTGGGACAGTGACAAGGAGACATCAGTGCTCACCTGTGGGCCAGTCCAGGTGTCCTCTGCTTGCTACTCCACCAAAGCCTGAGTAACTCACCACCTCACTGCACCAATGTGGCCTGCCCTGCCTTCCCCTGGTGACCCCAGATAAGCCTCCCTTCCCTCAAGTCCCTTCTGTCTGGTATGCTGCCACTGCAACAATAGTAATGACTAACACACACGACCCCTTGCTAGTGCTAATGTCGACTTGACACAAGCTAAAACCATCTAAGGAAAGTGAACCTCAACTTTAAAAACTGCCTCCATAAAACTGGGCTGGAGACAAGCAAGCCTTGGAGGACATTTTCTTAATTAGTGACTGAAGGGGACCCAGCTTTTTGATGGTGGTGCCTGGGTTCTATAAGAAAGCAGGCTGAGCAAGCCATGGGGGACAAGCCAGTATACAGCACGCCTCCATGGCCTCTGCACCGGCTCCTGCCTCCAGATTCCCACTTGGTCTGAGTTCATGCCTTGGCTTCCCTCAGGGAACTGTGATTCCAGATCTATAAACCCTTTCTTCCCTGAGCCACTTTTGGTCATGGTCTTTGTACTGGCTAGGTTTGTGTCAACTTGACACAGCTGGAGTTACCACAGAGAAAGGAGCTTCAGTTGGGGAAATGCCTCCATGAGATCTAGCTGTGGGGTATTTTCTCAATTAGTGATCAAGGGCCCCTTGGGGGTGGGACCATCTCTGGGCTGGCAGTCTTGGGTTCTATAAGAGAGCAGGCTGAGCAAGCCAGGGNCAGGTTAGAAAGAGAACAGCGCTTCCCTTTGTACCTATGTTCTCAGCCATACGAGGCACATTCACCTTCTTCCAATCTGGGTTGTTTGTAATCATCCTTTGCAGAAGATGTGAACAATGGCTTCCCAACAATCTCTCCTGCGATGGTATGCACTCCAAGCTAAAGCCCGGGTACATCCCACTCAGTCCTTGCCACAGCCCGTCTCCAGGAATATTCACTCACATCCAGGAGACCATTCTTTGATTTTCCAGATCTTTCCTGACTCTGATCACGTCCTCTTCATGATTCTCATTAACATATACAGCCAGACCTCTGCTCCTACATTACTTCTCATCTACTTGTATTAGATTCTATGAAACAGTATTAAGTATCCTTCAAAGTTGCAGTGCTGCATGTAGTGCCTTCACATAGTCAAGCCAATACATTAGGAACCTCAAGACAAAAAGTGAAATCCTGTTTGTCTACTCCAGCATTCATCAAGATCTCGAGACAGAAGCCTCTGATAAAGCATGGCTTTCTGTATTTACTTGTGCAGTTCCTATCAGTATAACTTTTTAATTAGCTAGCAGAAAATAGTCCTTAAAAGTTACATTTCAGGCTGGAGAGGTGGCTCAGTGGTTAAGAGCGCTGGCTGCTCTTTCAGAGGTCCTGAGTTCAATTCTCAGCAACCACATGGTGGCTCATAACCATCTGTAGTGGGATCTGATGCCCTCTTCTGGTTTGTTTGAAGACAGCTACAGTGTACTTATATACATAAAATAAATAAATAAATAAATCTTTTTTTTTTTTTAAGTTACATTTCATGAACTGCCAAAGCCTCTCCTTTCTGTGTCAATGACTGGGGTCCTTGTTACCTTTCCTCCCAGGAAGAACTGCCAACAGGCAGGATCTAGGGTTTGCTCATTTGCTCATTTTCTACTTCCTTTACTATTTCAATGTATTTTGTTTTAAGTTGCCTGGAAAGTTTTACAGAAATGTACAGACTATAGATGAATGCAGCCATTCTTACAGTTTCAACACAAATGTTCCCACAGGCCTGCATGCCTAGCTAGAACCGGGTCACTGGGACAGTGACAAGGAGACATCAGTGCTCACCTGTGGGCCAGTCCAGGTGTCCTCTGCTTGCTACTCCACCAAAGCCTGAGTAACTCACCACCTCACTGCACCAATGTGGCCTGCCCTGCCTTCCCCTGGTGACCCCAGATAAGCCTCCCTTCCCTCAAGTCCCTTCTGTCTGGTATGCTGCCACTGCAACAATAGTAATGACTAACACACACGACCCCTTGCTAGTGCTAATGTCGACTTGACACAAGCTAAAGCCATCTAAGGAAAGTGAACCTCAACTTTAAAAACTGCCTCCATAAAACTGGGCTGGAGACAAGCAAGCCTTGGAGGACATTTTCTTAATTAGTGACTGAAGGGGACCCAGCTTTTTGATGGTGGTGCCTGGGTTCTATAAGAAAGCAGGCTGAGCAAGCCATGGGGGACAAGCCAGTATACAGCACGCCTCCATGGCCTCTGCACCGGCTCCTGCCTCCAGATTCCCACTTGGTCTGAGTTCATGCCTTGGCTTCCCTCAGGGAACTGTGATTCCAGATCTATAAACCCTTTCTTCCCTGAGCCACTTTTGGTCATGGTCTTCCATCACAGCAATAGAGACCCTAAGACAATGAACCACAAAAAAAGGCATAACAAAATGTCCACTTAACAGTTTATACTTTTTTTAATTCACCAAAACAGACTTGACTCTTCCCTCATTTGTTTTCTCGTCTGCTGACTTTTTGCCAGCCCTCACATCTGTAACCTGTATTTGCCCGTCAAATTTACTTTACAAACCAAAATATGTCGAAATTTTCAAACAGTTTGAGTTTCACTGCAATTTTCTTTTACTTCTTCCAAATGACTGCTTTTGAGCCTATCAATATCACAGCTGTGAGGAATGTGGTCCACCTCAACTGTTGCAGACACTTACCTATTTTCTGATAACAAGCTCCTATTTTCCCAAAACTCCCATGAAGAGCAAGCACTGAGCTGTTGAGGTTTCTTTGGTGAAAGAAAAACTGGGATATTTTGAAGAAATCAGAACGTGAGACCCATGGCTCCTGCAATCCATAACATTCCACTCATTTCCAAGAGAAATAAAAAGTCATTTAAACATATGAACACCGCCTTCCCTTGCAAGTTCTATAGCCTAATGTAGTTACTGTGCTGTCTGACTCTAGAAACTTATTTCCTCAAAGTGCTTCTGTTACATAACTTCTCACACGATTCTAAAGGTCTCTATATGACTTCTTAAATATTTCCTACTATCAAAAGAAAAAGTAAAAGTACTAAGATTCTACTTTAGCCTAACACAATAGCTAAGTTTTCTGTAACTCTAAAATCCCATATATTGAATAACATAGAACCAGACATTCTTGTAAGTACAGGTTGATGTACTACCACATTAAAAAGGCAGTTCCCTAAGCTATCAAGCATACTTCACTTGGGCGGGGGATACTCGGCTGGTAAGCTTCAGCCATTCAAGCATGGGGACTGAGTTTAAAGCGCCCGTAATCCCAGCACTAGAAAAGGCGGGAAAAGAATCCTGGGGCTTGCTGGCCAGCAAGTCTAGCAACATAGGTAAACACTGGGTTCAGGTGGAGAGCCATGGAGAAAGACACTCAACATCAGCCTCGGACTCAACACATGTACACTGGCCTGCACATGCAGGAACATGCACATATACAAACAAACAAACAAAAAAAGCAGGCTTTCTCACAAAATAATTTTTCTAAGCGTACATGAACAGATCAAAAATAAAAACCAAGGTCTACAAAAGAACTGCTCACAACATTGCATGTGACTGCAAAAATACTAGAAATGATAAATTCAATGCCACTGAAGTGGATAAAGAAGTGATCAAATGTACACGGTAGGGGCTGCACAGAGGACAGAGTGGCTAAGGGGACCCGGGTTTGCTTCCCGCATCTACAGCACCTCACAACCACTTGCCACTCCAGTTCCAGGGGACACATTACCCTCTTTTGGCACATGGTGCGTATACATACATGCAGTAAAAACACTCATACACATAAAAATACTTTTTTAAAAAACTCGATGATAGATAATAGTCATTTAATGCTACTAAGTTGGGAGGGGTTATGCATACCTGTGAGAACCACAGAGCGTAACAGGGTAAGTACAGCCTGTGTCATATAGTAAGATCCTGTCCCGAGGGAGGGAGGGAGGGATGGAGGGAGGGGGGAGGGAGGGAGGGAGGGAGGAAGGGAGGGAGGGAGGGAGGAGGCAAGAAAGAAAATACTCTGATATTTTAAGAAAACATCTTTGAATAAATGTTCTAAATGTTACATACCATATATCAACATTATAAACTATATAAATCTATCTTAAGATATTCTGATACTTACAAAATTTTCTGAAGGATGGTTTACAACCTTAAAAATCAGTATAAAACATTTTAATCAGTTTACCCCCAAAATACCTCAATATTAAAAATATTTATTTTAATTATAAGGTACAAAGTCAGTTTATAATACAATACTGGTTAAGATCTATTTTGTAGAGAAAAGAAGAAAAGTTGACAACTTAAATAATTTCATTCTTAAAATGATTAAACTGTATAATTTTTTTATTACAATGTCATATAAAATGAATAGAGAGGAAAACTGTCATATCATTTCATGAGCATGGCACTAACTGGGCATCAGCATCAGGCAGATATTATAGTACAACAAAACTCTACACCAATATCCTTTGTGGTAAATGAATAAAATATTTAGCAACAAATTTGACAGGGTAAATTTATGCCATGAATGCAAAATTGGTTTAATACTTTTAAATCAGTCTAATCAGTACATTAATAATCTGAAATTTTGTTTAACCACATTGTCATTTCAATAAGTAAACAAATACTGAAGACAAAATTCAATACACATATATAACCTGCCACCCAAGGAAACACAGAAACTAGAATAGCAGTTTTCTTGATTCTGAGGAAAAATGATCTTGAAAAACAGGTAGCTAACACCATAATTAATACTGAAAGACCAAATAGATCCCAGTCCTACCATTAAGAACAAGAATAATCAGACTCACAGACCTAGCTCCCCACCCACAGCCCGCAAATGCTCTTGCACATAAGGTACATTTTCCAGCTAAGTGTAGCTACCACCTCTCATCAGAGAAATATCTCTTTATAGCAAAGGGGGACAATGCAGAGTTCAACAGACCATGGGGAGCCTAGGTCCACATCACAGCTCCTGCATCTACGGCTCAAGAAACATCATGAAAGAAGGAGTAGAAAGACTGTAAGAGCTATATTACCAGGAAGTAGCTGTGAAATAGTCTCTTCTAGAAACTGCTGTACAAACAAGCCCCAAACAAGGGCCAAGTCAAGGGACACGTTAACATGAAAGAGGGGAAATGTCCCACCCTTAGACAAAGAGCTACAGACAAAGATGACTGCCACAAGATGGAGAATCAGCCTCTCCCTCTTATTGACTGTCTAGTGCAGAGTGATCAATCAGCCTTGAAATCATAGCTCTACAAACACACACACACACACACACACACAATAATAAAATAATAAGCACAGAAAAGGGGGCTGTCATCTTGGGGTGGCTGGAGGGAGAAAGAGCAGAGAGAAAATGAGGCAATTCTACATAATACAGATAAGTTCCCATTTAAAATAGAGCCCTGAGAGCCCATAGAGATGGCTCCTGTGGTTAAGAACACTTTCTGCCCTTGCAGGGAACTAAGATCCAGTTTCTAGAATCGGGATGCCACCTCACTACCAGGGGATCCAACACCCTCTTCTGGCCTTCTCAACCACTAGGTAGGTACACAGACACACATGCAATCAAAATTCCCATTCATGCAAACATTTTAATCACTCAAATAAATAAATAAAAATAAAATGTAGAAAGAAAACAAAAACTCTGACCCTGTGAGTTTTAAGGGAAGTCAAGCTGTGTCCTCAGTTCCACCTCCCAGGATGGCTATAGTAGCAACTGCTCATAACTTTCTTTTTGTTTTGACTGTAATTTACAAATTACTGAGATACATTAGAGGAAATATTGTCTGAACCACTACAACTTTTAAAATGGCCAACCTAACCTCACAGGGTTACTTAAATAAGGGAAAAAGCTTCCAAGGCATTTTATTTCTGAGACATGAACCTTCAACGTGTGTAAATCAGAAGCTAGATTCTGTACCCCCTACATTTGTGCATGCAATTAAGTGGACAAGCAGTGAAGCTGAACACACAGAATTACAGTCCTGGACGTGACCAGTGCTCAGCTGATGGATGGAGCAGGAGGAATAGAGGCCAACCAGCCCAGGGTAGGGACCCAGAGAGAGCTCAAAAGGGGAAGCAGCAGACGTTTTATCCTCCCCTCCCCTGACCTCCAAAGGAGACAAGGGCAAGATGCTCCTAGCGTCTCAGAAAGAGCCTTGCCAAACTCAAGCCAAAGCTGACATCTTTGAAGCAATTAGTTCAAAAACCAAGCTCACTGTCTGCTGTCTCTGTACTTCCCAAACCCTTCTTTTTACACTGACCACAACGTGCAGCTGTCCACTTCGCTCACCAACTGCCCTGTTGGGGAATATCTGATCATACTTGTCTCCACAGTAGTATTTTGCCTGACACAGTGCGTGCTTAGGAGACATTACTGACTTGATACTAAATAACCATCTTTTTGCCAAGAGCTAGGGGAAAAGCCAATAGCAGGACATTTTCCTTGTATGCACAGGACCCTGGGTTCAAAAACATAAAATTACAGTTATGAGAAAATAAACAGCAAACAGTTACAAAAGAAAGCCAAACAGTGCTTTTCAGTATTTTTTTCTCTGGCACAGATTAGGCAATGAAAACCATGAAAGAATCTACTACATGGCCGACCTACCTCTGTAAAAACCAAGTTGGTTTAAATAATAGGGTTTCTCTCTATGCTAATTCTAATGCGCCAAATATGCTGGCTCCTCCTCTCTCTCATAAAGGATGAGTCAGAAAACTGAAACTCAAAGCCATACAGGTACATAATCACTTTTCAATGTCCAGTCACTGTTAAAAATTATACCCTAATGCTTAATCAATCCTGTAACCCTTCATATTACTAACTCCCCCTGTGCAAAAACTTTCCAATTGAAAAACCAACAGGCGATATGGCTCTCTCTGTAGTGGCTGAGTAAATTTTTGTTCTCTGAGAGCAGAACTGTCAAAGAACTGGATGTCCAAGACCCTCACAACACCATTTTAGTCATCAGCTGTCTCCTAGCAACTGGATCTACCACCATTTTCTCCTCACAAGTATGCAACAGGAATAAAACTGGCGTTTCTCATACTCACATGTCTGCACACTCAGTGAACAGAAGCGAGAGAATGCGAAGTTAGTCCCTACTTTCTAAGCAGTTTGCATAGCGGCTTTCAGGGGGGATTGTGATTCCTGATATGATAAATAATCTGAGGAAGATGGGTACTTACAAAAGAGTGTGGGACTAGCTAATTTTCACTACACATGAGGGAGACAGAGAAACAAAAGAACACAAAAGTATGATTTCTGAACTCAGAATACCTGTCAAGAGTTCAGAAATGTTTCCATAGATGGTACTTGGCAAATGCTATCACAAGCTTTGTTCGCAGTTTGTAAACATATGAAGTGCATTCACCCCACCTTTGCTTTTCAACAACAAAAAACAAACAAACAAACAAAAAAAACTCCACAAATCCAAATATCTAGCTATCACAATTCATCAGAGCTAGGTAGCTAACCTTCACAAGACATGGCATTGGGCATTGAAAATAAGTAATTGAAATGACTCCAGCATAATCTTTACCCTACAGCCCCTGGAGCATTTAAAATGTTCATGGAAACACTGCCTGAGGGTGATCCCAGAAAGCAGCATAAGAGGAGAGGATCAGGTGGACCTAGGAAAGGCAACAGACTATTAAAAAGCCTGAACTCAAGTTGTTTCCCGAGGCACGGTGGCCGGGGCTGGGGGTGGGGAGGGGGCACAGGACCCGGAGCGGGGTCCCCGGAGCCACAGGGCCAGTTCCTGATCCCAGCAGCATGGCGTCTTGGGCTGAGCCCTCTGAGCCTGCTGCCCTGCGACTTCCTGGGGCCCCACTCCTGGAGGGCTTTGAGGTGCTCGATGGGGTTGATGATGCAGAGGAGGAAGATGACCTAAGTGGGCTGCCACCACTAGAGGATATGGGACAGCCTACAGTGGAGGAGGATGAGCAGCCTGGAGCCCTGGCTCGGGAGTTCCTGGCAGCCACAGGCCTGAGCCAGCCCCAGCCCCAGCCCCGGAAGAGTGGTTGGACATTCTGGGGAACGGATTGCTGCGGATGAAGACACTGGTTCCAGGCCCAAAAGGCTCTAGCCGCCCACTCAAGGGCCAGGTGGTGACCGTTCACCTGAAGATGTCCCTGGAGAATGGCAGCCGCGTACAGGAAGAGCCCGAACTGGCCTTCACTCTGGGAGACTGCGATGTTATCCAGACCCTGGACCTCAGCATCCCGCTCATGGATGTGGGCGAGACAACCATGGTTACCGCTGACTCCAAGTACTGCTACAGCCCCCAGGGCAGCAGGAGCCCATACATACACACACACACACACACACACACACACACACACACACACACGCGCAGCCCTGTGCCTGGAAGTCACCCTGAAGACGGCAGAGGATGGACCCGACCTGGAGATGCTGAGTGGGCAGGAGCGCGTGGCCCTGGCAAACCGCAAGCGGGAGTGTGGCAATGCCCACTACCAGCGTGCTGACTTTGTGCCAACTCCTATGACCTGGCCATCAAGGCCATCACCTCCAACACCAAAGTGGACATGACTTGTGAGGAGGAGGAGGAGGTGCTGCTACAGCTGAAGGTCAAGTGTCTGAACAACCTTGCGGCCTCGCAGCTGAAGCTGGACCACTACGGAGCAGCGTTGCGCTCCTGTAGCCAGGTGCTGGAGCACCAGCCAGACAACATCAAGGCACTGTTCCACAAGGGCAAGGTGCTGACTCAGCAAGGTGAATATAGTGAGGCCATCCCAATCCTGAGGGCTGCCCTGAAGCTGGAACCTTCCAACAAGACGATCCGCGCGGAGCTCTCAAAGCTGGTCAAGAAGCGTGCTGCACCACGGAGCACAGAGACCTCCCTGTACCGAAAGATGCTAGGCAACCCCAGCCGGCTGCCTGCCAAGTGTCCGGGAAAGGGGGCCTGGTCCATCCCGTGGAAATGGCTGTTTGGGGCAACTCCCGTGGCCCTGGGGGACGTGGCTCTCTCTGTGGTCATTGCCGCCAGGAACTGACTGTCCCCCCTGCTCATCTGGACCCCAACCTGTGCTCCCCAACTCCCCCAGGCTCCCTGTCCACTGCCCTCCCTGGCTGAGATGCCTCCTATGGGTTTGGGGAGCAAGGATTGAAGGTCAAATAACCCAAGAAGCAGGAAGGACTAAGACCCTGAGGGGGGACATGGAGTACAGCCCAGAGGGAGGGACCCAGTTGTCTCTATCCCACAACCCTGTCCTCTGGGGTCAGGCCTTGGCTGTGGCAATCTCAATTTTCCCTCTCAGTAGGCCTGGGGGCAGCACTACCATTCCTTCCTGCCCATCTGCACCCTCTGTCCAGGCTCCTCCACAGTGAATTAAATAAAGCCTCACCCCACCAAAAAAAAAAAAAAAAAGCCTGAACTCAAGATGTTAATGAGACGTGGTAAAAGACCTCTATCCTTCACTAACTGACTCCATGAGTTTGGAAGCTGTCTTAGGGTTCCATTGCTATGAAGAGACACTAGGACCACAGCAATGCTTATTAAGGAAAACACTGAATTGGTGTCTAGCTTACAGCTTCGGAGTTCAGTCCATTACTGTCACGGTGAAAACATGGTAGCATATAGGCAGACATGGTACTAGAGAAGGAGGTAAGAGTTCTACAACTTGATCAGCAAGCAGCAGGAGAGTGGCTTGAACTTCTGAGAGCTCAAAGCCCATACCCTAGTCATAGCCCTTCTCCAACAAAGCCACACTCCTACTCCAACATAGCCACACCTACTCCAACAAAGCCACACCTACTCCAACATGGCCACACCTACTCCAACAAAGCCACACCTACTCCAACAAAGCCACACCTACTCCAACAAAGCCACACCTACTCCAACATGGCCACACCTACTCCAACAAAGCCACACCTACTCCAACAAAGCCACACCTACTCCAACAAAGCCACATCTACTCCAACAAAGCCACACCTACTCCAACATGGCCACACCTACTCCAACATGACCACACCTGCTCCAACAAAGCCACACCTCTTAGTAGTGCCACTTCCTATAGGCCTATGGAGGCCATTTAAACAAAATTAAGAAGCCAAACTGGACGTTTTATACAGAGCTTCCTATTAGGAAAGCATTAAGGAGAGGAATAAACACGATCAAAATATGCTGTGTGAATGTGTAGAATTCTCAGAATTAATAAAAGTGTCATCATTTTAAGATGATATGTGCTAAGCCCCACCATACAAAATAAGACAAACAATACTCCGTTTGCATTATACAGGCTTATTGCCTACATAAAAAGATACAAGAGTGGGCACTGTTTTCTTCCTGTGAACACCACTAGTAGTACTTCCTGCCAACTAGGAACCAAAGAAAGCCAGAAATGATGAATCAAAGTTCCCCCATCAATTTCCATGACAAAATACAAACTGTGCAATGCAAAGCACTGTAGGAGAAAAAAAAAAAAGAAAAAAGAAAAATCTTCTAAAATATTATTTTTCAGAAGACTTTACCCCTTTAAATGAACATCTAATGCACATCACACTTTGAAATTTTCAAAACACTTTCATATATATTTACTAGTTTTTTTTTCATTAATGAATCAGGAACCTAGAAATATTATTTCTAATTATTTCACTAATTTTTTTATTTATTGTTCAACAGTGTCAATAAAATGTTGTCTAAATTAACATTTACAGGATATATACATTTTACATATAATATTTACATATAATACATGTATATATACATATTCCAACCTAAATTTTATCACAATGTACTGGTAATTACATAAGCTCAACGCTCCCAATATAAAATCATTTTCTCCCCCAAATCACTGCATTTCACATTCATACTGTAGAGCCGCTTCCCAACAATGACTGCAACGGTTTCCAGTCATGGTTCCTGAGAAGGCGTGTGCCAGAGGCCCTGCTGGGATGGTGGAAGAAGGACTAGCATCTCCTGTCATTTCCACATTCATTTTAAATTCCCATCTTATAATGGCTACCACTGTACAGTAGCAAATACCCTTCAGTTGGAAGATAACAACCCAAAACATTCAGTATGAGGTCTTCCTTGCAAGCGATAGAACTCAGCAGTAAATCCAGCTTTGCTTTGAGGGAAATCTTTGGTAGCAGCGTCAACCTCATTGCTTACAATAAATGAGCCTATTTAAGATATTATTATCGTCAGGGCTTATTTTGGGTAGATTATATTCTTTGGAAAATTCTTCTACTCTGGATTATCCAGTTTTTCAGAATATTAACTTTCATAGTAATTTCTAATGGTGTTCTGAAATTTATTCAAGTCAGTAGTAATGGAACTCTTTTGATCTCTAATTTGATTAACTTGTATCTCCTCCCTTTCTTTTCTTTTCTTTTTTCCTTCTTTTCTTGTCAAATTAGCTAAGATTTTGTCTATCTTTGGCTGATTTGGTGAGTTCTCTTTCAATCTAAATGTCTTTAATTTCTTCTCTAATCTTTTTTCTTTAAAGATTTTTATTTATTTATTATATATAAATACACTGTAGCTGTCTTCAGACAGACCAGAAGAGGGCATTAGATCTCATTACAGATGGTTGTAAGCCACCATGTGATAGCTGCGATTTGAACTCAGAACCTCTAAAGAGCAGTCAGTGCTCTTAACTGCTGAGCCATCTCTCCAGCCCGCTACTGTAACCTTTATCCAATCTTGCCATCTACTATATTTAGGGTCCTCTGCTTATTTCTGAGGAGCTTTGAGGTGCATCATTAGGTTATTTGTGTTCCTCAGATTTTTAACATGAGAACTGATCAGTATAAACTTTCCTCTTAGGACCTTGGCTGCATCTAGAGGTTCTAATAGGATGTGTTTTGACTATCATTTGCCTCTGAAAATGATACAAGAACCTCTCCAAGCAATTTGTGGTTTCTGTTGTTTCTCTTAACGTTCATTTCTAGTTGCATTGCAACATGGTCTGATAGGAGACATGGAAAATGTTAATTTTTTTTTTTTTGAAATTTGACTTGTGCCTTATGATAAGATCAGTTTTAGAAAAGGTTCCACATGCTGCTGAGAAAAATATATATTCCTCATCTATTGGGTAGAATATTCTGTATTTATCTGTTAAGACCAGTTCATCCATAATACATTTTAGCTCTGAAATTTCTTTGTTTTTAATTTAGAAGACCTATCCAACTTGAGAGTGGAGTATTCAAGCGCCAATTAGTATTGTGTCAGGACCTATGTAGTATTTTATAACTTTTCATGTTTATTTTATAAAATTAAGGGCTTCAATTGTTGATATGTAAGTGTTCATAATTGGCTGTTTCTTTTATTAATATGCATTGTTCTTTTTATCTTTCCTACTTAGTTCTGGATTGGAGTTTACTTTGTCTTCTATAAGAACAAACAAGCCATCTTTTTTACATTTTCTGGTTGCTTAGTAAGCTCTTCTCTGTCCTTTGACATTAAGTGTCTTCATATCCTTCCTGGTTCTTGGTTTGTCATCCAGTCCCTTATTCTGTATCTTTTTAGTGATGGGTTGAAGACATTTACATTTAAGGTTATTATAGAAAGAAGTTTGTTATTTTCTACACATTTGTTTTATTGTGTTAGCTAGTCTTTTTTTGTTTGTTTGTTTGTTTTTTGTTTTTTTGGTTTTTTTCGAGACAGGGTTTCTCTGTGTAGCCCTGGCTGTCCTGGAACTCACTCTGTAGACCAGGCTGGCCTCGAACTCAGAAATCCGCCTGCCTCTGCCTCCCGAGTGCTGGGATTAAAGGCGTGCACCACCACGCCCGACTGTGTTAGCTAGTCTTAAGTCTGCCTGACACAAACTAGAGTCATTTTAGAAGTGGGTATCTCAATTAAGAAAATGCCTGACCAGACTGGCCTGTGAACAAGCCTGTAGTGCATTCTCTTGACTGACGAGTAATGTGGGAGGCCCCAGTTCACTAGGAATGGTGCCACCCCTGGACGGGTGGTCCTGGGTGCTGTAAGAAGGCCTGTTGCAAGAAATACCAAAAAATGACTATCTCTATCCAGTACTATGCTAGGCACCATAGGGCTGCATTGTCCCAGCAGGGTGTTCTCAACTCAGTGGTCTCTCTGGCCCAGAGCCACAGAAATGTTCACACCCGACTCACTGAGTTCCCTTGGTGGGTCACTGCCATGCCAGCCCCATGCAAAGACTGCCCACCCCTCGGTCAGCTGCCAAAACACCCAGCAACCCAGTAGAAACAAAACTCTAGAAGCTTATAATTAATTGGTCAGATTTACATATCAATAAATTCTCAATTCACAAGATACCCACACAATAAATTCAAGGCCAATTGAAAATGGTATAAGATGCCCACCTAGATTAGACAAGCTACCCCAATTATTTTATCCCTATAAGATATCATATCTACCTGTGGTTATTTAAAACCACGCCCGTCACCCTCCATCTTCCTTCCTCCCTCTCTCCTCAGTCGCTCTCTGTCTCTCCAACTCTTAGCGATGCCTCCCTTTTCTCTGTCCAATCACAGGCCTCCCGCCACACTAATATTTTAATGTAATTGGACAGGGAAAATCCTGCCACAAACAAAGGCCAGCTCAGCAAGCCATGATAATAAGCCAATAAGGAGCATTCCCCACGGTTTCTGCTTCAGTTCCTGTGTGCAGGTTCCTTCCTGGAGCTCCTGCCCTAGTGTCCTTCAATGAAGGACTGTTATATGGAAATATATGCAAAATATATGCAAAATACGTATAAAAAAGGGGAGACCCTTTCCTCCCAAAGTTGTTGTGTTCATGGTGTTTTATCACAGTAACAGAGACCCTGAATCAGGAACAGGTACAAGGAGATGGGCTTTTAAAGGATGCTTTAAAGAAACTGAATTATGTAGGCTAGTTCTATAACAACTTAATAGAAGCTAGACATTTTGGAGAAGGAAACTACAACTGAGAAAATACTCCACCAGATTGACCTGTAAGTCTGTGGTGCAGTTCCTTAACTAATAATCAATACAGGAGGGCTAAGTTCTCTCTGAGTGGTTCTTCCCCTAAGCAAGTATGGTACCACGTTCTCTAAGAAAGCAGGCTGAGCAAGCCATGAGGAGCAAGCCACTAATCAGCAGTCCTCCATGACCTTGACTCTAGTTCCTCCCTCCAGGTTCATGCCTGGCTCCTGCCCTGATTCCTTTCAATGATGGACTGTGGTGTGGAAATGTAAGCAAAATAAACCCTCTCCCCAAGTGGCTTTTAGTCGTGATATTTTATCACAGCAATAGAGGCGCTAATTAAAACAGGTGACATACTCTCTCATTTCTTTTCCTGCTCCTGTATTAGTTTTGAGTTCTGCTGAGTTGCTGTGTCTACATGACTGTTCCTTCCAGAGATCAAGTGTGTTTATCTGTAGTTATGCAATCTTCTCCTTATAAAGCTTCCCATAAGAACTCTGCTGTGCAGTCATGGTTGGCATGAATAGCTTTTATTTGTGTTTGCTTTGAAATCCCTTCATTTCTCCATCAGTTTGGAAAAATGGCTTTGTAGTATTTAACATTTTTGGTTTCACAGTTGCTTACTTTCAGAGGCTGAAATCGCATTCATTCTGGCTTTTATGCTTGCAGATTCTGATATTAATGCCTTCATATGTAAGTTGGTGTTACTCTCCTACTTGTAGGATTGTTTCTTTGTATTTTTAACACTCTGGCTATAATATGCCATGGAGGATTTTCTCCCTGCTCATATCTACCTGAAGGTCTATAAACGTCCTGTGTTTGAAAGCCCATTTCTGTAAGCCTCCCAAGTCTTCTCCTGCAAGTTCACCAGATTGTACACTCCTTCAGCTTCTCTCTGCTCCTCTCCAACCATCAGTGCCTGAGTCTGGCCTCGTGAGTGTGTCCCAGGCTCCTGGAAATAGCGTCAGTGCCTGAGTCTGGCCTCGTGAGTGTGTCCCAGGCTCCTTTTGGGAATAGCGTCAGTGCCNAAAAAAGAATGGTTCATATATGCTCATATACTGAATGCCAGGAAGTGGCATTGTTTGCTAGGATTAGAAGGACTAGGGGGTGTAGCCTTACTGGAGGAAGTGTGTCACTTGGGGAGGACGCTGAGCTCACACCAGCCCCACTCTGCCTTTTTCTGCCTATGGATCAGGATGTAGCTCTCAGCGACTTCTCCAGCACCCTGCCTGCCACGCCTACTGCCATGCTTCCCACCCAGATGACAATAGACTGAGCCCCTGAAACTGTAAACGACCTGGCAATTAGATACGTTATTTTATAAGAGTTGCCTTGGTCATGGTGTCTCTTCACAGCAAGAGAATAACAAAATACTTGCAAGCAGAATTCAGCTACACATTGAGAAAAAATATACATTATGACCAAGTTGGTTTCATCGCAGAGAGGCAAGGTTGGTTCACGTGCACTGATAAACCCATGGGAATTAATGCAACATTTCCAGTCCAGCCTCCAGCTCTCACTCACCCCACACCCTCTAGAGCCACAGTAACCTGTCAGACGTGAGCAGGCCACATCAGCCCTGATCTAAAAGTACCAGTACTTACCCTACAGTAAGGCAAAACCACAACATCCTTTGACCCTGAAGTACTCCTCTTTATCAAATACAAAAAATACATAAATAAAAAATAAAAAACTGACCTAGATTAAAAGCCAACTGGCGTCACTCTGGAGTAAGATCTCAACAAACTGAATCCACCCTCATTTGTTCAACACGGCTCCCCCAAATGTCACTAGCACTGGGTCCTTTTCTCAGCAGCAGCCGATCGCTGTTTATGATACTGAAATATAAACTCTTTCTCCTAGGACTGGGGGCACAGCTCAGTCATAGACAACTCCCTAGCAAGCACAAGGCCCTAGGTTTCAACTCCCAACACTGCAAAATAAGAAAACCAAAACTTGCTTCTACAATGCCCTCTGCTGATAAAAAAAACAGCAATTCACAACAGAAATCTAGGGGTTACTTCCACCAAAGGCCACAAAGGTTTTAAGGGTCACATACAATGCCCATCTCTAAGCAAAACTCATTTACTGAGTAACCCAGAGAGGCCACTGCCATAATCAGCCAGCTAATCATTAGTTAACCATTGGTTAACCATTAGTGCTACTAGAAGAAGCCATAACAAAACCAAGTGTGGAGACTAACATATAAAACGCTAGGGATTCTGCAATGAAAATAACACCAGAGGCGATCTAAAATGTCACTATGAAAATATTAACTTACTTTGTAAAAGAGCACAAAACAAAATCACCAAGGATTTATAATGATATCAAATGAGAAAATAAGAGAAAGCACTTACTGCCAAAGCCTTAGACAGCGTGGCTCTAAACTCGTTCAAGATAATGGCCACGATGTCCTTAAGTGGCACGTAAGCAAAGCCATCTTCCAAGTAGACTTTCCTTCCTCTGAACAGGTCCAGAGCATCAGCAAAGGGAACCTGGATCCGAGTAAAACATGGAAATAGGTCAGAGACTGTTGTTAGGAGACCCTACATCTTCAAACAAAGCCCATTAGTCCCAGCAGCTCCAAAAAGAGAGAAATTTATTCCTTACAACCAAAGGACTAGCAATAGAAAAAATTAACAGCATAAAAATAGATGTATTAGAGCCCATGTTCCAAAAGACAGAAACAATAATAAAGAGCCAAAACAATTTCTTTTTAGTTGTAACCTACATATTTCTGAATTATAAGCACCAAAATTTCAAACTTCTACTTCAAAATCTTTAGGCATGCTACGTTTACCTCCTGGTAGATTGAGAACAGTGTGGCAAATAATGTTATCATCATTTTTATTTTCAAAATAAATCCATAAATCAAAGTTACTTGTAATCAAAGTACTTCTAAATCTGTTTCTCTAAGCTTCTGCTCCTCCTCTGGAGAAGCACCCATGAATAGCTGCCCTCAGCACTGAGATCTGGAAACAACAACCCTTCAGTTTTGCTCTTAAACTCTGTTGTAAGTATGTAAGGATCTGTTATAAAATGAAACAAAGATTAAGTACTATGAATTATCCCACCATAAACATAATGTGGTCTTGGCTATGAAAATCATCCTTCCGGAAAATTCTTTTTTCATTATTTTTAAAATGAAGCAAAAACTTAAGGTGAACACTTCCCTTAAGTGTCTCAAGCAGCTGTGAAATCCACATGACTGCGGTTTGGTGTATCTGACAACACCTCACACGGCCCAGGTGCCATTTAAATGCTTTCTGTTTTGTTTTACTTTTACATTACGTCTTTGTGTGGGGGTTGGAGCACATGTTAGGGCTCTGTCTTAAAGCTCCTGGAGCTGGACTTACAGGCAATTGATTTCTGGAAACCGAACCAGGATCCTCTGGTAAAGTAACGTGAGTTCATGACCACTGAGGCATGTCTCCAGCCTGAGATCACAGGTCTTTAGAAAGCTTTTGACAACCATACTGCTTCCCATGACTGTAGACTGTAGTATACAGCATAGTTCATATTCCCAAAGTGTCCATAATGTATTTAAGGACAGAACAGAACAAAACACCTGTGAAACATCAAACAGCTGTCCAGGGAGCCATGAGAGCTCCAGCATCCGACAGGTAGCTCACAAGGCACAACAGAGACATAAGGAAGAAGGGCCAGCACAGTGCAGGCAGGAGCAGAACAGCATTTGGAAACAAGCTACAGCCCAAGTCCAGGATCTGCTCTAGTCTGCTACCAGCTTATGATTTAGTGAGTGAGATAAATTCCTCTGAACCTCAGAGGCCCAATCTGCAAACCTGGGAAGGGAAAGAACATAGAAGCTAATGACCCTCCCACGTCCAGGCCTCTAGTTTACTGTGGTGGCCACAGTCAAACAAAAATACCCAAGCAGTAGAAACAGATGCTGTGGTGTCCAGCAGTGGGAAATGTGCGGTGTAAGCCAAACACCAGCTCCATATACTAAGGTTCAGGAATGCCTTCCCACAGGAGAGCACGTAGGCTTATGGTGTCAGAGCCCATTTGCAATGAGACCACACAAAGCCATGAGCCAAGGCATGGGTAAGGGCCTATGAACAGCCAAGGGAGTTTCTGGAAAAGCACCACTTAAAGACTATTAGAGCCACAGTGGTGACAAGGGAGGAGGCCCCGCATCATATCCAGGAGCTTCAGCAATGCCAGAAGGCTTTTCTTCAGCAGGATGGCCTGGCACAGATCAGAAGCCCATCAGAGTGAAGAGGATATCAGTGTGTAGCACGGCCCGGCACTTGGTGTGACAACAGATGTGATCACACCAGGAAGCAGCTGTGGTGATACATACCTTATAAACTGACTCTGTCTCCAACTTGATCCCACTTAGGCTTGGAGAGGACGCCATGATATCCCGTTCCCGAAGTGCCTTCTCCTCGTCACTGATCTACGACAGAACACAGTTTACATGGAAATTCAATTTCTTCAGTTTCAATGAAGCATTTGCCCACTGTAGAGAACATTCCACACGTTTATAAAAACACGCTAATACATTGATTATCCAGTCATTTCCAATGATTGTTAAATCATTCCTATCCCTAAGGAAGGCAAAATGTGGAAGAAACTTTAACTTTAATATTCTTCAAGGGTTTTTTTCTGCCAATATTTGAAGATATTTGTTCAAAACAAAACAAAAAGAAACAGTAGCAAAGGACCTGTAGAGGTAGCTCATCTGGTAGATTGCTTACTGCCAACTTACTAGTTAGTGTGACTGCATTCAGTCCCTAGCAATACATGGGGCATGGAGGCATACTCATATGCCAGCACACGGGAGGTAGAGGCAGGAGGATCAGAAGTTTAAGGTTACTATTGTCAATAGAATGAATTTAAGATCAGCCTGGGCTACATGAAACAGTCTTGAAAATAAAAGTAAAGGACAAGAGAAGTGCAACAATCAGAGGGAAAGCCAGGCACAGTGAGGCCTATCACCTCAGAGAAAGCCAGGCACAGTGAGGCCTATCACCTCAGAGTAAAGACACAGGCACAGTGAGGCCTATCACCTCAGAGAAAGCCAGGCACAGTGAGGCCTATCACCTCAGAGTAAAGACACAGGCACAGTGAGGCCTATCACCTCAGAGTAAAGACACAGGCACAATGAGGCCTATCACCTCAGGGTAAAGCCAGGCACAGTGAGGCCTATCACCTCAGAGAAAGCTAGGCACAGTGAGGCCTATCACCTCAGAGAAAGCTAGGCACAGTGAGGCCTATCACCTCAGGATAAAGCCAGGCACAGTGAGGCCTATCACCTCNAAAAAAAAAAAAAAAATCAAGTCTCTAAAGACTAAATGTGAGCACTAGCCAAATAAAGAGTTATGTTAATTTACTAAAGTCTCTACTAAAGTCAAGGACACTTAGCTTAATTCTCAGGTTTTCAGTCACATACAATACTTGAAACTTAACATTACTTTTTCAAGGAACAACTAACATTTTATTATCTTGCAGTGATTATGTCCTCATGAGAAGACTGACAGCCCTGACTGGATAAACATTCTAAACTCCTATACAAAAAAAGAAGATGGGGCTGGAGAGATGGTTTAGCAGTTAAGTGCACTGGTGTCTCCTCCATTGGACCTGGGTTCATTTCTTAACACCCATATGGGGGGGGTCACAATTTTCCATATCTCCAGTTCCTCGAGATCTGACATCCTAGTCTGGCCTCCACAGGCACTACATACACATGGTGCACAAACATACATGCAGGCGAAACACCTAAAAACATAAGATGGTACAGAAATGATGGACATCATATGAAATCCTCATCACTGTCCTCCGAAAGCACAAACAGTGCCTCACACTCAAACAGGAAGGTGCGAGCGGCCAGGTGTAATGTGATCCAGCTATTACACTCCCAGGTCATATGCCTGAAGGACTCCATATCCTACCAGAGACACATGCCCATTCCTGCTCTGCTCATAACAGAGACGGAAACAACGGATGCCCATCAACCAGATGGACAATGGAAATGTGAAATGTTAACAGAATCTTACTCAGCTGTTAGAAACAGTCCTTCTTGTTAGTTCTCTCCACTCATGGCCACCATCTGTCTTGCACTCTCTCTTCCCCTCCCTATCATCTCCACTCCTGTTCACATCCTGTGCCCTATAACAAATTACCTGGAGTTTTCTCTCCTCTGCCCCTCTGCAATGGCTCCTTTCTTCTTGCCTGGTTTCTACAAATACCCAAAGTTAAACCTACAGACATGTCTCTGTGTATGTGGGTTACCTCACTCTGTATAATTTGTTCCAGTTCCATCCATTTACTGCAAATTCCAGGAGCTACAGTAAAGATCAGACTAAGAATAAAACATCCATGGTGCAACTGTGGCATAATTGTTAAAGAGGTTACCACAGGCTTTCCACCTGGATTTAAGGCCTGCTACACTAGAGGGAACTCATACTTGGTACTACAAGCCTTGACCAAGAATGAATAGCCAATTTAAATCCGATTTTCTCAAGAAACACTTATTGAAATTTTAACATGCATGTTGACATCCCCTACCATTAATAGTAGCAATTGCTTAGATGTACTGTTTTACACCAAAATAGTTTGCCAAACTAAAGTTACGAGCAAGAGCATCAACCTGCTTTTTACAGTGTCTTGTTACAGTAGCAAAGAAACTGGTGTCAGTATCACTAAACATACACACACACCGAGAGACGAAGACTCTTGTCTTAACACATCAGTGCTTCTAAACATATCCACTAATAGTTCACCTACTGTAATACAGTAGCTTCTATTTCCTAATTTCTAATGTTAGTATGTGAGCAAAGCATCAATCAGGTCATAACCACTTAGAGGAAGAATCAAGGGACGTGAACATCAGTGTTCTGAGGCCTCAAGAAACAAGGCTTTAGTTACAAGAGACTTTACTTGTCCAAACAGACGGGTGCCTTAGAAACAAAACCCAGACGCAATTAAAAATGAACTCAAGAACTTTAAGTGATTAAAGAATGTAATACGACTTCCTTTCTCTAAAAGCTATACTCGTAAGAAAAAGGAAGTTATCTAATCTTTCTTGCAGATTTATACAGCCCTTGTTACCCCCAATAAAAGAGAGCTGTTTCACTGAAGTCTCCAGAGAAGGCTGTTTCTCCTGCACTCACTCTGAGATTCAAGCACCAATAAGTGTGTATCAGTCATAAAATACAGGATACCCATGCTACACACCCATGCTACAGACCCAAGGAAGTTAAACAAGAAGGACGGCACAAGCAAAGAAGCTGGAATCTCACTTACAAGGGGAATAAAAAGATCATAAGAAGCAGATGGAGGCAGAGAACAGGATGTAAAGTGAATAATAAATAAATAATACAAACCAACCTAAACTTCCAAACGGAGATAAACAAAATGGGTATTATTTTAAGCTTATGTTTTGGGTTCTTAAGTTTTTGGTTCTGTTTTGCTATTTTGAGGGTTTTTGGGGGTAGTTGTTTTTGTTCTTTATTGCTATGCGTTGCTTTGTTTTGTTTTTGCAGCTTCAATATAGCAATTATTACCAGTACTCATCAAGCTAAAATAAATATTAAGCACTTCTATTTTCAGTTGAATTTTGTTTTCATTTAAATGTACAAAAGACAGTCATATATTTGGGATATTTTAATTAGAAAATCACAAACACACAAAAATCATAAAGTAAGAAAGGAAATAATCATCACTAAGTTCTTGTGCTAACTCAAGTTTGTAGGATGTTGTGGCGCATCCCTCACAGGTTGTCATTTATAATTATTTAAAACATTAAAATTAGAAGGTGGATGATAATTTAACATTTGTAGTAAGTATGCCAATGGATCTGCAATAGCTGGTCAATGTAAAGATCAATTACATTGTTACTGCTACATTGTTACTGGTTACACTGTTACTGGTTACATTATTACTCTTTTTACCTTCTTAGCCGAATATGGACTGTACCAAAATTTACAATTAAAAATATTAATTTTTTTCGAGGACAGCCTGGTCTACAGAGTGAGTTCCAGGACAGCCAAGGCTACACAGAGAAACCCTGTCTCGAAAAACCAAAAAAAAAAAAAAAAAAAAATTTAATTTTTTATTAAAGCACAAATTTCCTCTAATATACAAAAACAAACTTCTTTTAAAAATAACAATGACTATTATGCTATTATTATATATCATAATTATATGTAGTAATTATGCAACAATATTATCAGGTAACAATTACATATAATGTAATAATAGTTATGTAACAATAGTAACAGTGAGGCAATGGCAGCACCAGAGCTGAGGAAGAAGTTCATGAATTCACCAACACCTGGACTACATAGAAATCTCAGGCCAGCCAGCACTACATAGCAAGGATTAACTTCTACTAGAAATCTGAAGTTTCCTAAGCATGCCAAAGTAAGAGCAGAACCAGATACACTTCAGCCCTCACAATCTGACTAGATCTGTGAGTGACACATTCCTCTCTGCTCGCCTCAGCATTCCTCCAGCAGTTCCCGGGACTGAGACTCAGTGCTCACAGAAACACAGAAGCAAAGGATGGCTTCCTAAACTGACAGTACTTTAACATTAGCAAAGGCAAAGAAAAGTGGACTCCACTGGCACGGAACTCTGAAAGCAGCAGTCATCTGTGAGAGGAAAAGGGATGGAACAAAAGCTTGGCTAGGCTGGGGGATTCCCTCCAGCTCTGTAGAGAGCAGGAGAGAAGTATATAGATTCCTGAGCAGCAGGGACAGGATCCCAAGGAAATGAGAAAGCCACGTAGGCTGGGTGGGAACAGAGAAGGGGAACACAAGCGGCATGAGGTAACTTCTCCCCAGGAACCTATTCCAGAGTTCAGTTCAGAAACCATCCAGGTAAAGATATTAAACAGTCACAACGAAGAGAGGGTCCAGGAGTTATGAGCACTTGCTGATCTTCCAGAACCCGTACTGAGTTACCAGAACGCCCACAGCAGCTCACCTCTACTTCCAGGAGACTCTGCCCTCTATCCTCTGCAGACTACTGCACACATGCAGTACACAGACATACTGAGCAGAACACACGAAGGCACCACCTATATTTAAATCACTTAAATCACAACAGCTATGCGGGAAACACAGATCACTGCCGTGCAAAGGCACCCAGGCAGCAACACACTGCCTGGAGGATATGCTTTACCCAACCCACCCTGAGGACCTGGGAGCCTAGCAAGCCCATGTGGGGCATCAAATTCAGAAGCCACCTCTAAGCAGCTAATGTATTTGTAACTGTCTCTACCTCTCTCCAAATCATGGCTGAATTGCTCTTCGGCCTACAAATATGCCGTGGATACAGAAACACATGAAGTACAATGCATGAATAACAAGGCAGTGTGCAACATAGGGGCTATCTAGACTCTTCTAGATAGCAGGATGAAGAAAGCCGAAGAAAGCCTAGCTGACTCAAGGGCCAGCAAGATGGCTCAGCAGGAAAAGGCATCTGCCACCAAGCCTGGTGACCAGAGTTCAATCCCTAGGACCCACATGGTAAAAAGAGACAAGTGACCCCTGAAAGTTGTCCTCTGACTTTATACCTGTTATAGCATACATACACACAAAATAAATAAATAAATAAATAAATAAATAAATAAATAAATAAGTAAATAATTTTGAAGAGCTGTAAAAAAAATTTAATCATTTAAAATTTACTCATTCCTAAAACAAAAATTTAAAGTATATTACAAAAGAAAAGGGGGAGTTAAGTATAAAAGGATCTAATCCTATAAGAAAAGGAACTAGAATACAATATTTAAGCCGTTGTATGCCAACCAGGAAGCTAAGTATGGAGACTGGGGTTCTACGCTGAAGTTCCCATCAAATCTTCTACTACATTACCCTTGCCTCGGTACCTCTCCACTCTCCCCTGCTCCTAGAGTTATTCCCATCTAACCTGCTCGGCCCTCTCCTGTCCACTGACCTCCGGAACACCGATTTCCATCTGTCCTCCACCAACCAGCCCCGCTCACAGCCATCCCTCTTTTTTAAATGCTCCTCTTCCTCTTCAACTCTCAAAGACACTGCCCAGCACATACTAACCTACATAGCCCCTCTTCCAAGTCAGGACCTCCTCCTCTTAGGCTCTACAGCATCTAATGCCTTGAAGGGAGCAAGCCTTCTGCCTCCCCTGCCCTGGGCAGGCACCATACAATTCCAAACCTTGTCAACACCATGCCATACACCTCCCTGCCACTGCTCAGAATGACTGATGTCACATGATGACTAGGAAGATATCCTGACACATACGCACTCCACTTCTCTGGCACAGGTAAGCCTCCGCAGCCACGCTCACTGACATCTTCCCAATCCACTTCCTGCTCTTACAGCGGACCCTCTCCATGCGCCCCACTGTGGCACAGGCTGCCTTTGAATCCTCCCTGGTTTGACTTTTCTTTATTGCACCCTCTGTTAACCAGCTTCCCTGAACTTCCTCTGGTACAGCACAGCTCTCCCCTTTGTGACTTTACATAGACTATCTCTGAAGCCCCCTTCCACACCGTGTGTTTCTACCAGAAGAGTTGTATATGTCTAACATAGTATCTCAGCAAACTTCCCCGCAGATCCTCAAGCAGTATACGCTTAACCTATGCCTCTATTTAGCCATACGCCTCAGCAGAGTATTGTAATATCTTTATACTACAGTATAGAAACTCACATTCATGAATGTTTACTAAAACATAAACCTAAGTGTATTCTATTTGTTATATTCTTAGTTTTTATTACAATGCATGACAAAATGTTTCCTGACTAAAACACATAAACTACTTCAGACAACAGAATTGAATCTAAGAAATTCAGAAAAATATAGAACAAGAGAGAAGGATGCTAGGTAATGAAATACCAAAAGACCAAAAATCATCAGTGGGAGATTATGAATAGCATACAATTTGTCAAAACATAAAACCATTAATTCATACAAAAAGAAGTGAGAACTCAGATATATAAACTATTCAGCTGTACTAACTGGAAAGCACATCAGGGGTGACAGAAAGCACAGCAACTCATAGAGAAATAAAACTGAATTGATAGAAATACAGACAAAAAATGAGTAATTAGGAAAGATACTCATGAAATAAGTTAAATATTCTGAAGCCATGACTGGGTCAATATAAAAATAAATAGCAGCTCATTTAAACAGAAGTATTCCTTTACAAGTTCTCCTAATGGACACGTGGGTAGGGAGATAATTAAAGCAATATAACTTCCATTAACCTTATAATACCAATTCAAGAAGGTATTCGCTTTGTTTCAAACCTTAACAGCGGTCTTTCTCTGCCCAGCAATGGCTCCTGATAGAGGCTGGACCCCATGTGTTGGGGAGTGGGGAGGAAACAGTGGGCTGGGTCCCTGTGACAGAGGGGACTGCGAGCAAGCTCTTGAGCCCACCAGTTTGTCTAGTTTGCCGTCTGTTGCTCTATAAAACATTCTGCAAAAGCAATGTTTTAGGGAGAAAAGGGTTTATTTGGTTTACAGCTCATATCCACTACCAAAGGAAGCCAATGAAGAAGCTCAAGGCAGAAGTGGAAGCAGGGACCCCGGAGGACGCTGCTTACTGCCTTGTTTATCATGGCTGCACAGCCTGCTTTCTATACAGGCCAGGATCATCTGCCCACGGTGGCACAATGACACAGGCTCTCCCACCAATCATTAAGCTCTCACACCCTTGCCAACCTAATGGATGCCTTTTCTGAAATAAGGGTCGCCTTGTTAGATCCATGTCAAATTAACAAAACTTAACCAGCAAGAGCACTGGGAGGCGGCTGACTTGGGTGTGTGAGAAACAATCCCAATACACAGCTTGGATAATCAATAAAAGTAAATTTAAAAGGAAACCCTAAATGTGGTTCATATATTGCTCAGTGGTAGAATGTATACCCAGTATGTACCGCGATTGGATCTTAGGTCCAATTCCCAACCACCACCACCCACCCTGCCTCCCAAATACAAAACAAAACTTCTATGAATCACAACAATCAAAATTAAAATCTCATTGAAAGCAAGATAAACAACAGATTAGGGAAGTGTC
Source organism: Mus minutoides (assembly GCA_902729485.2). NCBI lineage: Eukaryota > Metazoa > Chordata > Mammalia > Rodentia > Muridae > Mus > Mus minutoides. The sequence goes on along the minus strand of LR749926.1, from coordinate 1,210,762 downwards.
AAAATAAAAGATGACAGTTCATAGCCGGGCGTGGTGGCACACGCCTTTAATCCCAGCACTCGGAAGGCAGAGGCAGGTGGATTTCTGAGTTCGAGGCCAGCCTGGTCTACAGAGTGAGTTCCAGGACAGCCAGGGCTATACAGAGAAACCCTGTCTTGAAAAAAAACAAAAAAACAAAAAAACAAAAAAAAAAAAAACAAAAAAAAAGATGACAGTTCATAAGAAACCATCTGTAGGAGGCAGAGGCAGGCAGATTTCTGAGTTCGAGGCCAGCCTGCTCTATAGAGTGAGTTCCAGTATAGCCAGGGCTACATAGAGAAACCCAGTCTCAACTCCCCCCCAAAAAAGAAAGAAAGAAACCATCTATAATTCAGAGAACTGCTGCTAGTGAGAACAAAGAAGAAAATAAAACCCAGAGAAGGAGATAAGAAACTAAGAAGATCGGTAACACATTGGCACCCCAGACAAGCAAAAGAATGGGTATCTAACTCAATGATGGCCGACAGACACCTAGCCAAGCTCTTTCCAAGACACCAGCTACATTACTTAAGGAGCCTAGTAAAACCAAAGCAGAATAATCTAAAAGAGAATTCTCCTAAACCCGAGGATGCTTGAATCAAACAAGTCCTACAAGGAGCTTTAACAGAGTGGGGCTAGGGAGATGGCTCCACACTTAAGAGCAGACTATTCTTCCACAAGACCCAGGTCTGATTCCCAGCACCCCCATGGAGGCTCACAACTCTCTGTGACTCCAGCTCCACAAGTCCTTTTGTGGCTCCCACAGGCACCAGGCACTCAGGTGGCACTGACAGACATACAGGGAAAATACCCACAGACATTAAATAAAAAAAGAACTGCCTATCTTTTCAAAGACAGCCCACTTCCTGAGAGGAGACATGAAGGACGCAGACAGCAGTATGTCCATACAGCACTCTCTGCACAGGGCCTCTTCCAATAAAGAGTACCATCTGTTTCCATGGTTTCTGAAAAAAGCCATTTCATCCACCTCCCTCCCCATACTAAACCAAACAAGGCACAGTACTAAAACCTAAAGATATCCTTCATACTACAAAGCTTAAGAATACCTGGACTGAGCCGGGCGTGGTGGCGCACGCCTTTAATCCCAGCACTCGGGAGGCAGAGGCAGGCAGAACAGATTTCTGAGTTCGAGGCCAGCCTGGTCTACAAAGTGAGTTCCAGGACTGCCAGGACTACACAGAGAAACCCTGTCTCGAAAAACCAAAAAAAAAAAAAAAAAGAAAAAAAGAAAAGAAAAATACCTGGACCGGACATCTGTGGAAAGATAAGCACTTGTATTTCCCTGTTAATTTTCCATGATGGGAAAGCATGTGCTTTTGAGTTACTAATGAGTTGTTTACATAACCACCCGGGCTCTTTAGTACATGAGTAGATCAAAGGATAAGAGACCACCTACATTCTTTTAGGTTTATCTATTATATTATTTGATGTGTATGAGTGTTTCACCTGCATTATGTATAGGCCACAAGAGGGCACCTGATCCCCTGGAAGTGTAATTACAGATGGTTGTACGTGCCATGTTGGGGTGCTGGGAATCAAGTCTGGGTCTTATGAAAGAGTGACAAGTACCCTTAACCACTGGACCAACTCTCAGGAACCCATTCACATTCTTTGTTGATCCCCTGCCTGCACACCCACACCCACACTTTATCATGTTTGCAAAATACTTATTTAACTACAATAATCAGGAGTTGAGAAACTAAACTGCATATTTTAATTCATTTATTCCTATTTTTATTTCAATAGCTTAATATGAACTATTAACAAACCCTCTGATCTTACATCATTCAACTTAATAATCAGTGAATATTTTAAGACAAAACTTTAATGAAGGATAGCACGCTTTACAAGTCACTAGAAGTTGATTCCCACAGATTCACTAATAAACTAAGTGAATCAGGTCTTTGAAATCGGTAACTGTGTCTTTAATTCCCATCTGTTTATCCTGAGCTCTCAGACGCCTGGCAGGATGCCTGCGTCTCTACACAGTTTTCTGTTCCTGAGTTTCTAATTTTCTTCTTTATGACTCTCCCTTATGTTATCTTCTGCAATAACCTTTTGGTGCACAATTAAAAACGTTCCAAACTCAATCTTCTTTGAGGCTCCAACTGGCAAATGTTTTCCCAAAAAAACAAGAGAAAGTAATTTCTTTCCCCATTTTTACAACACAGCCCAGTAGACAGCTGTTCAACTTTACTTGATTCTATGTCTTTACACTATTGAGCAGCTTGGTCATCTTCAAGTTTCTTGGACAAGAGACAGCCAAACTCTGATTAATGAAAAGCATGTTATCTGAAGTCATCCAAGGCCACCAGTAATCGGATAGTAAAGAGTATCACTCCACGTATCAAGGAAGAGAGAGGGGTGGGAAGTGTTGTCAACGGAGATCACTGCTGAAGCCATACTGATTTCAGAAAACAGAAAATGAAATAAAAGATCTCCAGAAAATAAGATCAGGAAAAATAAACCAGTCTGCCATCGTTTGCTCTTCCCAACTACAATAAATCAAATCTGTCGGTTCATTTTAGTAAGTTAGGAATTATTAAACGTACATTTCCACTGTTGTCAAGTTTAAATGAATAGGACACCAGCTCTGCCTTGTACCTGGGCAAAGGGAAGAGAGTATTTGCTCTTAAGAGATGCCGGCATGTGTATTCCGGCACTGAGAACATTAGAAACCAGTTCTACTGTCTTGACAATGAAGTCCATCTGCTGACCCAATTCAACACTCTAACGCCTCACCCAATTATCCAACATTTGAAAGTGATGGATGGCGTGCAGTCTGTCAGAATCCTGCCTGCTTTCTGCCAGATTAACCCAGCACATAGAAACACCTTTTCTTCTTTCATAACTCACAGACCAGATCTGACATTCTAGCACCAAATTACTTTATCCTCTTTCCTAAAAATAGTATTTCCAGTCTCCCATTCTATATATGCATGTTAGTATGAATTTTCTGTAACACACCCCATCTCCTAGACTCACTCTGCAGGACTCATATATAATATAAATAGCCTACTTATATAGGCAGAAGAGGAGCACATGTGGCAGGAAAGGGACATGGCAAGCCCGGGCCCATGTCCACAGCAACACAGGCAAACACTTCCAGTGCCATCAATCGCAGGATTGTGCTGAATCACTGGAACGATGCTTCCTTTCCTTTCTGGGAGTGAGCCTGGACCTCACTGAGCCTTGTCTTGCACAGAATGGGGTCTCTCAAAGCTGGTGCAAGGTGTCTGAAGTGGTCATGGCTGCAGCAAACCTTCAGAGTCAGGACTCTGCACTGGCCATGCCTGCAGTGGTCTTTGCAGTGAGAAAGAAAGAAACCCCTCAGAGCCACTGTTTTTGTTTAAACCAGCCAGGAAAATTGCCAACAACTCTCAAATCAGCCCACCAAAAGGGAAGGGTCTGATGGCTGCCGAACAGCCAACTAGCCCAATCTGATAGTTCCTGTCCATTTAAAACCTCTAAGGGTGTTCACAATGGAGACCTACCATGAAATTAACATTCTTCTTTTAATTTCTTCTATTATTTTTAATTATGTATGTCTGTTCCTATATGTGGTTGCCCCCAGAGATCAGAGGTATACCCCCAGACTCCCCCAGAACTGGAATTATAGGCAGTTGTGAGCTAGCATTTTGAGCCTCCCAACATGGGAACTGGAGACAGAACTGGGATCCAAGCCATCTCTCCAGCCAGAACTTGGCCTCCTTAACCATACCTGCCTCACACACACTTACACTTCACAGTCCACCAGCACCCTCCTACCCTGGGCTACACCCTGTCCTGAACTACAGCTACATGCCCAGCGACAGTCATTCAACACTCAAGTGCTTTACTGACATTTGTAGGACAGATTTAAATACAAAGCTACTCAGAAACAATACAGCTTCCTGTTCCAAGCCCTCTAATTGCAGAAGGTGACAGGAGAAACTGCCCCTGTCCACAACAGTCCTCTGCCCTCCTGCTCCTTACATCAGGAAACATCAGGCTTGAGTCTGGAGTGTATAGTTGCACAATACTAATGTGATCTCCCCGATCAGCTAACATTCCTATAACTTATCAAGATTATTTTACTTACACCTTGAGACGATGCCTTCCCCCTCTAAGTCCTGTCCTACTGACCTAACGTGGAGTCATGTCATGTCCCAAATCCACAGAACAAAGAGCAGTACTGAACTACAGCCTTCCAGGTCCATGACCACACTGTTACACTGGTGCTGGGCTCCTTCCTATGCTATCAGTCACTTGCTCCTTAGTTACTCTTACCAGGCAATAGATGCTAGTTTTGATTTACAAATGAAAAGTAGGAATTACTATTTGTATTTTGTAGAAATAATAGCACCTTGAAGAAAAAAACTTTTTTTTTGAGGCAGGGTCCTATTATGTAGTCCAGGCTACCACTGACCTTCCTATATAGTGCAGGCTAACCCTGAACTTGCAGCTCCTGCCTCAGTCTCCCAAAGGAATAGAACTAAAACAGAATCAATGCTACATGCCATTTGTTTTGTTTTGCACCTCCACAAAAATCACTAAAACCCAAAAGAGATGCAGCTCAAGGAATCCAGAAAGCTGACTCAAATGGCCTGTAAGCATCTACATTCACCATGACTCTCCTGTCCTTAAGCAGACAGTCACAAGAACTGCCGCAGTGCCTGCCAGTACAGAAGGGCCACAGGCTCTGCTTTCCTAGACATAAGAAAAAGGGTTGGGTTTTGTATTGGTCAGAGTTCTCTAGAGTCCCAGAACTTATGGGTAGTCTCTATATAGTAAGGAATTTGTTATGATGACTTACAGTCTGCAGTCCAACAATGGTCAGCAGGTTTGTACATGCATTTTCAGTTTTTCAACAAAAAAATTACTCCCACAGCTTTTCTATATAACTTCAATAGTTTAATGGTTTTATATATATATATATATATATATATATATATATATATATATATATATATATATATATATACACACACACACACACACACATAGCTACATATATAATAGTATATATACATATAGGAATATAATTAATATAACAGTTTACATATAAGTTTAGTAGTTACCTGACGATCAAGACCTCAAGGCAAGAACTAGTACAGAGCAGTAAACGCTGAAAAACTTACAAAGATGAAGGCGCTCAATCTCTGCAAAGGTCAAAGGAAATGCGGGTCTGTCCAGTGTGGCGTCTGTAATAACTTAGAATTGCTTTCATTCCCTAACCTCTCTTCCTACTTAAGAAAACATTTTAAATGCCCAGCGACATCTGCACAATGGTTTTTTTTTTTAATTGGATGTTTTCTTTATTTACATTTCAAATGTTATTCCCTTTTCCTGCCCCCCCCCTTCCTGGAAACCTACTATCCCATCCTCCTCCCCCTGCTCCTATGAGGGTGCTCCTCCATCCACCCACCCACTCCCACCTCCCCACTCTCCATTCCCCTACACTGGGGCATCTATGGAGCCTTCATAGGACCAAGGGCCTCTCCTTCCACTGATGGCTGACAAGGCCATCATCTGCTACATGTGCATAATGTTCTTTTTTGGGGGTTTTTTGGTTTTTTTGGTTTTCCGTAAGAGGGTTTCTCTGTGTAGCCCTGGCTGTCCTGGAACTCACCCGGTAGACCAGGCTGGCCTCGAACTCCTAAGTCTGCCTGCCTCTGCCTCCCGAGTACTGGGATTAAAGGCGTGCAACATCGCTGCCTGGCTGCATAATGTTCTTAACATATTAAGAATGCACCATAACCTAACTGAACCATAGTCAGCAAGCAGAAAGAACAATCCACAATCTATAATACATGCACATTAAATTATCTATCTTACAGCTAGAAAGCTCTCAGGAACAAAGACCACCATGTAAACATAACCTTCATTACCGCATGCCTGATATTTACATCTGAACAGTACTCTCAACAGGAAAAGCTGTCTGGAAGTAAAGAAGACCTCAAAAACATTTTTAAACCCCAAGCAAATCTCTTCTTTAAACCTAAAAATCTACAAACTTCTCAGCTATTTTTTTGGTTTTTTTTTTTATATGTACGGGTGTTTTGCCTACATGTTTGTCTATCTACCACATTCGTGCCTGATGTCTGAAGAAGCCAGAATAGAGCATCTGATCTCCAGGAACTGGAGTTACCAAGGGTTGTGAACTGCAATGTGGGTGCTGGGGCTTGAACCTGGGTACTCCAAAAGAGCAGTCCATGCTCTTAACCACTGAGCCCTCTCTCCATCCCTCAGCTAACTCTTTCTTAGCAGCCTTTCCACTGATTTTTCTAGAAGGTAAAAGTATTTGTTAGCAACCTTCCATTTCCGGTCCCTTTCCTCAGAGTTACTGTCTCCTCTCACACACTATTGGAATTTCAACTTCCACACCAGCAATCTTGAGTAACAAACCTTTCCTTATATTTCATAATACCCTTCCCAATCATGTGAAGGTTATACTCAAGATGCAATGTCTCCTTTTCAGCTCAATGTGAAGAAGCTTGAAATTCAGCCCAGTGGTGGTGGTGGTGCACACCTTTAATCCCAGCACTTGGGAGGCAAGAGGCAGGCAGATTTGAGTTCGAGGCCAGCCTAGACTACAAAGTGAGTTCCAGGACAGCCAGGGCTACACAGAGAAACCCTGTCTTGAGGGGAAAAAAAAAAAAAAGAAGAAAAAGCAGCTTGAAATTCTAGTTCAGCTACCAATTTCAATTATATACTACTGCATAACAAACTAATCGAATATTTAACAGTTTAAAGTAACAACTATTTTACTGAAGGTTGCACTTTTGTTGACGGTCCCAAGTATTAAAAAAAAATGGATAAGACTTGCAATCCTACTCTGTGTGGCACCAAACAGCTGCTGCTGGGGCTGAACTCTTGACTAAAAAGAGATCAAGGACTCATGTGTCTCACATGATGGGTAAGGCTAAAAGCCTGGGCTGGGCAGGCTCAGCAGTCTAGTTACATATCCTAATAGCATCCCAGGTCTCTTTCAGAAGTAGATCATAGCTACTGCAATAGTCACACAAACATTGTGGGAGTAACCAAGTCCATGAGATGGAACCAGTGGCTGACATCACTTAAGTGACCTAGAACTTAAGACTAGATAGCCTACGGCCTGGAGAAACCCAAATACTACTGTTCTGGTAAAGGAGCCTAGCAATAAAATGACTCCTAGTGCCATTCTGCTCTTCTCATCGCATCAGAATGCTTGCTCGGCCATCAGAGAAGCTTCCTCCTGCAGCAGATGGAGGAAGACATTTACTGAGACACAGCCACACACCATGCAGAGGAAGAAGCCGTGGGACATTCAGCCTAATGGGAGGCTTCCATTAAATCCCTCCCCTCAGGGTTCAGGGAACCTTTAGGAAGAGGAGGGCAAAGCGTGTAAGAGTCAGAGGGGACGGAGGACAAGGAATCAAGGCCTTTTACACAAAACAGGGCTAGTGCACATATAAACACACATACTGAACTGAAAGTAGCTGATTCACTTACATATCCTGTCATTAAGCCAGTCTCTATTAAGTACTTTCTACAGGTTGGGCACTGTGTTTGTTAACAGGTAAGAAACAGAGAGAAGAATCTTTAAGATCAAAGGAGCAAAGCATTTCCACACTAACAGCATTCATTAGAGTCCACAGAGTTGAAAGTAATGGTGATTAAGAAATCAGATGAGTGGGGCTGAAGAAATGGCTCAATAGTAAGCATGAGGGCCTGCAATAGATCCTGGTACCCACACGAACAAAGCAGGGTACAGCCCTGTGACCCTGTGAGCACGCAGGTACTATTGGGGTGTGGATGGGGGAAGTGGTGACAGGGATTGCCTGGGCCTGCTGTCACCAACTTAGCTCCAGGTTCAGTAAAAGACCCTATCTCAAGGAAATAATGTACAGAGTCACAAAGCAGAACACTCAGCACTCTCTGTGGCCTCTACAGTGCAACACACTCACTCTCACACACACACACACACACACACACACACACACACACACACTGGACTAAGCAGCTATGTGCATTCTCACTTCAGAGTGAATAATGGGTTGGAGAAGATATCCTGATATCCCAATGCCAAGAGTGATAGTGAGACTGGGTGGAGGTGGACAGACTCTTGACAGACATGTGGCACAGGACTGTGTCCAGATTTCTAATGTGCCAGAGGAAGAACCAAGAGCACTCTTGCCACCCTATCCTATCCCACTGTAACCTGCTTTATATCCTCAAAACCAAGAAACAGCTGCCTTTAAGTGAACCTTCCTGTGTATCCTGAAAAATCCCACTGTAAAAGGTGCTCATGATTGGGGGAGGAGGAGGGAGATACAGAATGGACAGTAGGAAGAGGTACTTAGAAATACCAGCTAAGGCCCTGAGACCAGTTCCAAACACCAGAGTTGTAAGGTACTCAAGCTGTTCAACTATTAATCTAGCATTCATCCACACATACCCTTAATCTCCCTCACAGAACATGCAAAGAAGCAAGAGCTGAAATAAAACCTACACTCTCTCACTGTAAGACTGAAGGATTTCAAATTCTATTAGTGACATTCCTGAAGTTCTTATACCTTGTCATGTAGATATAGCATGAGTGACAAGCTCGCACTGAATTCCATCCAATGTTCTAAACACACGTATGTGCACACACATGCACACACAGGCACACACATTTTACACACACATGAAAGCGCACACATGCACAATCTTACACTAACCTTATGGGAAAGCCAGCACGGTAAAAACAATAGTTAATGGATAACAGCTTCCTGTGTGCTTCCTGTGTATCAGACACTAAATGCTTTGCAAACTGTATTAAGGCCTTTGACTTGACAAGTTAACATCATGTATTCGTTATGCATTCTGTGTCTCATTCATGAACTCAGTTCCTGCCACCTCTTAACTGTGTAAAAGGAAGATCTGGCTACCAGTGACGACGGCCTGGAACACATGTGTTCTGCACTCCCCCTTGCTGTGCACACTTTCAACATACACGCATAAGATTACCTCTGCTTCCGTGTGCTGCTCTGCCTTCTAACAGAAGGAAAACCAGAAAAAAGAAAATCAGAGCCCCATATTACTAACCAAGATAAGAACAGAAAATGTAATGGAAGAAGGGAGGGGAGGGGAGGGGAGGGGAGGGGAGGGGAGAGGAGAGGAGAGGAGAGGAGAGGAGAGGAGAGGTCTTTTTTCTTTTGACACTTCCTTCTGCTCCAGTTTCAACATGGTCTTATATGTATCCCACCTGGCCTCAAACTGATTATGTAGCACAGACTGGCCTTGAACTTCTTCTGACCCTCCTATCTCCACCTTTCTGTCCTTACTAGGATTACAGAGACAGGAGCAACAACGAACAGTTGATGAGGTGCTTGAGACAGAACCCTGGGCTCCAGGTGCCTAGGCAAGCATCTCCATGCCTGGCCTGAGGCCAGTGAAATTGTCATGGCATTTTACCCTCCAAGCCTTTGGTGCAGAGCATTTGTGAATTACCCTGCCAGGCCTTATCCTCATAACTAGTACACAGTAACTACTGGTAGGTGCTAATACTTGAGTTAGTATCTTAATTAGTTTGACAAGTTGATTTTAAATGATGAAAGTCATCTCTGAAAAGTCCACTTAGATAATCAGCATCTGCCTCTAATAAAAACTGAGATGATTAAGAAATTAAGCCCTTTAATTAGCATTTTACATAATTTAGGCAAATGCTTCTTAGTTTTTAAAAGGTGACTCAGAATTCATCAGTTAAAATTCCTCTAAATTTTGATTAATTATCTTCTTTAGGCTGTATTAATTATCTAATTTTATAGTATATACAGTAAAAACAAAGAAATATAATTTAAATTAATCTCCACCTCTTAAAAGCTAGCATTTTACAAAATTTACTCTAGTCCTGTCCATCTGGACAAATTAATAGAAAACTCTAAAGGATTAAGTTTTGTTTTGTTTTTTTTCCTCTTAAATCAACTCTCTAGAGTCAACTACAGCCAAAATAAAAGCAATTAGCATTCTTGGAGAAAAAGGAAAAAGGCAGGGGGGAAGGAAGGAGGAAGGGAAAGGGGGGAAGGAAGGAGGGCAAGGGTAAAGGTAGAAAAGGCAGGGGGAGGGGAAGAATGAGGACTTCTGCCCACACAGCCAAGGCAGGATCATGGCTCACAGGAGGCAGTCCCAGTACTAAGCTATCTGTCCTATCCCCACTGCACAGGGAAGAAGACAGACAGCAGCCAAGCTTCCATACACACCCAGCTGAATGGCAGCTCTCTCAACAGCTTGTTCCTCACAGACTCATTTTGTAAGAAATATGTATTTCTTCTCCCAGCCTGGCCAGAAATCCCTTCTTACTAGCCAGAGTAAGTAGCACTGAGTGGATAAATAGAAGCGGGTAAAAAGAGTAACCGGTTAGGGCAGTGGGGAAAGTCCACTTCATCTCTAACCGACATAAAGTTACATTTCAAGTAAAGACAAGGTCATGCCTTCAACGGAGAACTTCCAGTCTAGAATCCAACCTCGGTCCAAAGAAGGGAACAGGAAATTCAAAAACCAATTTTTGAATGACAGACAACAGCCTGTGAGAAACTAAAATAAATCATGCTGTTAACATGCTATAAAAACCACCCCCTGGGCAAGAATTGAGGACCCCCGCCCCCGGGCTAGAGAGATGGCTCAGGAGTTAGAGCACTGGGTGCTCCTCCAGAGGTCCTGAGTTCAATTCCCAGTAACCACATGGTGGCTCACAACCATCTGTAAGGGATCTGAAGCCCTCTTCTGGTGTGTCTGAAGTCAGCTAGGAAAGAAAGAAAGAAAGAAAGAAAGAAAGAAAGAAAGAAAGAAAGAAAGAAAGAAAGAAAGAAAGAAAGAAAGAAAGNAAAGGTAACCTATTTTAAATAATACACAGCACCTAATGGAAAGCCAGGGCAAGGGAACAAACAAGAATGCTCTACTTCCTAAACCCAGGTCCTGTGGACAGCATCCCGGAGGAACTTCCTCCACACCCAGGCTGGTGTCCTCCATCAACCAAACACTTCCAACACTGCCTGAAGCACTTACCCTAGTGGCTATACTTTTAAGATAACTTACAGCTCTCTGCTACATGCCCTCGGAAATCATTAGTCTGCTCACTGACTAGAAAAACGCTAAGGACTACTGAGATTTTTAGTATTTAACCCAAGCCTCAATGAGACATGGAATCCATTGGATTTGGAACGACTATGGCTCCGATGTGATAGAACATTTACTCTACTCATCTGAAAACAATGAAGTCTCTAAGCTCTTAAGATGTCAACAGAACCAAGATGCAAGTGCAAAACGTTAAAAGTCAAGTTGCACATTTACTGAGTGTTTCATCTAATGCATTTACTACTTAATAGCCTTCTAACCATTTCCTATGGAAAGAGCACACACAGGCAGACAGACAGACAGACACACACACACACCCGCAGAGCATGAATTTCCTTTCACCATTTCTCTCCTATACTGAACGGACCAATGCTAACTGCGGTCCTCTGGCTCCCCCAAATGACACTTCTGGAGCACAATAGTCCTGCCAACCAAGAAAGAAACACATGCCAAAGCAAACGGGTCCCTGGAAGCCCGTCTTCTTAGGGAAAAAAAAACTGTCAGAATATCTTCAATTTTAGCATCATTACCTCTCATTCACCCCTCTCTGCCTCACCAAATAAGAACATTTCATTTCAACCAAGAACTTTCCTCTGAGTCCCAAAAGTTGAAGGGATTTGTAAGAAACAGAGAGAACAATGAAGTGAGAGCCTCTGAGTCAAAGTCTGCAGCAGGCAGGCTTGAAAACCCAGAGGCAGGCAGCAGGAAGAAAAGAAAATACTGCATGCTTTCCCGAAGATAGCAACCTAGGTTTAGAATTAACTACATTAACATACACACACACACACACACACACACACACACACACACACACACACACGACATAGATGGAAAAGAGAACTCTCAGGGAGGGTAATGAGGTTTAGTGAAAAGGAAGGAGGGGAGGCTGGGGAGGGAGGGCTCTGAAGGAGGTTAAATATGAGTAAGGTACAGCAACAAGCATGTAAGAAAGTAATGTTATGAAACCCATTCTTCTATACGATAACTAGAATATTTAAAATGAAAGACATGTAAAAAATGCCCAAAACTAAAACACATATTTATCAAACAAATTAGTGTTAAGATTAGAATTATCCAATAGTCAGAAACTTAAAAGTCTAACTGAATAAAAGTATCACTACTAATAAGACCCCTTGTCTAACTGTATCTTTGTTTTGTTATGTTTGAGACAGAGGATCTATATGTATCCGCAGATGGCCTAAAACTCACTACATAGACCAGGCTGGCCTTGAGCTCAGATCTACCTGGTTGTACCCACCAAGTGCTACAATTAAATGCTAGACCGCCACACCTGGCACTTTAAACATTTAATACGATATCCAGAGTCAGAAGTCTTAGAATCAGTTCAGTTTCCACATGCATAATCCAAGTGCTTGGTAAATAAGGTTAGTATGTCCCATGTACTCCCATTCAGTATCACAGTAAAAGAAAACGAGGCACTAAAGTAACTTAGTTGTGATCGTGAATTAATTTTCCCAGCTCTCACGCGCTCTCTCTCTCCCTCTCTCTCCCCCTCTCCCCCCCTCTCCCTCTTTCCCCCCTCTCCCTCTCTTCCTCTCTCCCTCTCTCCCTCTCTCTCGGCAGCCTTCCTTTGCACACACAGTCTCAGTACTTTGGCTCCACCATTACACCTTTGCCCTCCAAATCTCAGCCTACCATTCTGAACTGCCCCCCCCCCATCTCCACTGGAAACATTCCACAAGCAAACACATGCGGGTATGGGGCCAAGGAGTGGCATCATGCTTGGCCCCGAGGAGTGGCACCACTGGGAGGTGTGGCCTTGAGGTTTCCTAGGCTCAAGCTCTGCCAAGTGTGGAATCAAAGCCTCCTCCGGCCTGCTTTCTGACCAAGAGAAGCATTTACAGTTCCTCCAACATCACATCTGCCTGCACGCAGCCACGGTCCTCCCCACCATGATGATTATGAACTAAACCCCCTGAACCTGTAAGCCAGCCCCAGTTAAATGCTGTCCTTTCTAAGAGTTGCCATGGTCACAGTGTCTCTTTGTAGTAATGGAAACCCTAATTATGACACCCACTATCGCCAACATCATAGCACCCTTACCTTCTGTACCGAGATCTGGCACAGACCTCACTATCTAACAGCCATCCAATCTTCAAGCTCCTTCCACAAAGACTAACAGCTTCAAGCCCTCGTTCTTCACTCAACAAACACAGACACTGCTAGGCCTTACAAATGACTCGTGGGTGCTCTGACACTTTGTATCCTCAAGTCTCAACCTAGGGGGCTGTGGCTGTCTGCATCAGAGATCTGTGCTCCTCCCCAGAAACCTTCAACAACGCCCTCCTGCCCTTCTCTCTCCCTAACCTCATGACAGGTTTCCTTGTCCTAAGACTTGCCAGAACCAAAATTGACACTGGGACATATGAAGTATTTCCTGTAACTGAAAGAGTGTAGCATCAAAACATCATTACATAAACAAAGTATGTGACTTCTAGATCTCCAGAGAGGTAAAGACTCTGAAGTGAGATATGGAACTGTGCACACAGCACAGTGGGAAAGCCAGCCACTGGTGATGAGAAACGGAGGGGAAAGGAGCCAGCCTCAGAGGCCAGCGGGCACTCAGAAGAGCCAGAGAGAACCCTAAGGAGCTGTAGACCTGCCTCGGGTTCATCTTCAGGACCTGCCTACAGACAGGTCAGGTTTGTGGAGCTCTACTCCAAACACAATGTCCTCAATGGTTTATGATTGGAGACCTTCCAGGGCTCACTATCAATATCATCATCACCACCACTGCCACCGCCATCAACAACTGAAATGGAGATAAAAAGAAAAAACAGCTTCCTAAGACATAAATGACATTTATCTGGTTATCTGTTGCAGGGTGGTATACACCATAGTGCATACATGGAGATGAGAAGACAATCTACAGCTCTCTCCTTCCAGCATATAAGTCCCAGATCCTAAGCTCAGACCATCAGACTTTTGGCAAGTGCCTTTATCCACTGACCCATTTCACTGGCCAAAAGCATCTGAAATTCTTTTTATGATTCAAGACTGGCTAGTTTATGTCAGAACCATAAATAGGCAATTTTAAGAATATTTACAATCTGGGGAGACAGTTCGCTTGCTCAAGTGTTTACCCCAGCATTCATAATGCTCAAGGGCCAATCTCCAGCACTGTGTAAAACTGAACATGGGGGTGTATGCCTTTAGTCCCAGCACTTGGGAGAAGCAGAAACTGAACGTCATCCTTGGCTACATAGGGAATATAACTAGAGACCCTATGACAAAAAAAAAACCATAAAAAAGTGACCAGGGGACTAGAAGCCTCTCTATGGGCAGCATAACCCCAGGAGAAAGGCATCTTCATTACGTGAACTGAGAAGAGGTCTCCAGGGGGAAGAGAAAGTCTGTCCTTCAAAGGACCTGAGAACACACAGCCAGCCTTGATACTTTCTCTCCTACAGCACAGGTACTCTGAGCCGTGAGGCATTCAGCACAGCAAATGTGTTTCATCTGCCTATCAAGGAGAGCACAAAAGTGTCCTCCTGCCATGTCGCTCCTGCCTCTTGGTCTAATGTGTCCCATGCTCATAAGAATGTGGCCCAACCTTATATCCCCCAGTACAGGGGAACGCCAGGGCCAAGATGTGGGAGTGGGTGGGTAGGGGAGCCAGGTGGGGGATGTGGGAGGGTATAAGGGACTTTCGGGATAGCATTTGAAATGTAAATGAAGAAAATATCTAATAAAAATTGGGAGAAAAAAAAAAAAAAAGAATGTGGCCCAGGGAGTTAAACTTAAGATTATGTTTCATAAGAAATAGAAGAGCTTCCCTCTAGAACTTACGGTATAAAACAACACATCTGGAATGCTGGCTCCTTTAGTACTCTTTAATTAGACAGCACAACTGAGAATCACTGGAGACCTACAAGGCCAGGGTGGGTCTCAGCTCTGTCAGAATCAAAGCTGCCCTTCTTTAAATGCATTAACACTTAAAATACATTACAAAGCTAGCTACAATCCCAATGCAAAACACAGAGCTAAGCATTTCATGCTGACATATAAAGCAATGTTTGGTGCTCAATTCATTAACCGGAAAAAAGCATGGTTGAGAAGTTGGCACACAAACAAAAATCATCAAGGAAGACATGGGAAAGTTCCGTTACACAGACCTATCTAGTGCACTACAGGTGCTCCAGCTTCCTGTCCCCTAAAGGCTGAAGTACTTACCAACCATACACACCAAACTACCACAAAGACGTCTGGATGATCTACTGGGAAACTGTGGCTCAGAACCCCCAGACTAGCCAACAAGCCTTTCTAAAAACGCCAGTGTGTAAAAACCAGTAAACCTCCCATGATCATACCTCTCTTTCTTATGAGCTAAGAGTTTCCTATTCAAGTCCTTAACTGTTCTGTGCCTGATAAGTTAAACTTAATTATTCCCAACTGGAGCACAAAGTTTAGTGCTCGGTTTTCAGTTTGCAGTGATCTTTGAATATTACATGAGTAAACCATTGATCATGAACTAACACATCCAAAAATGTAAATAAATAGGTAAAGGGGGCTGAGGAGGAAGTGTCCCACACAAACATAAAGATGAGTTCCGATCCCAGCATCCACATACAAAGCTGGGGAAGCTCTTAACTGCTCTGATCTTCAGAGTCCTTGTGGAACTCTTGGGAGGATGACATTATATAAGCCACAGAAAACACTTAGCTAAGTTCTTGGTCCTCGGTAGACACAGCACCCGTCAGCTGTTGGTAACTAGCTTGCTCTCATACATCTCTAGGTGATACAGACCCTATTCAGTCATCTGCATCCTTCTAGGAAATGAGGACCCCATGCAAGTTTGGATGCAGTTCTGTTGCCTATTATTTACGAAGTGAACTTAACCTTGAATCACCAAAGAAGCTGAAGTATGTGAAAGGTTATGTTCCAGTAGAGTACAGGATTCTCTTCCTCAAACCGGGGACCCTGGCCGGACAGCGGACTTAACAGAGGTCAGCAAGAGAGCAAAGCCACAGAGGACCAACAGCAAGAGAAAGGCGAGAAGTCTTGAAAGCCACCAGATAAACAGAGACCCAGCCATCCTGGTATCATGCCTTCAGATGGTAAGCAAGGCAGAATGGCAAATCCACAGCAGCAGGTCCTACTGGACAGTGGCTGCTATGGCTACTTCCTCGTGCTCTGTAACCAAGACTACCTTAAAGATCACTGAAAACACAATCTTTTTCTTTTTTCTTCCACTTTTTATGTGACATTAGTGAGAGTCTCGCTGGGCAGCCCTGCCAGACCTGGAACGCATTGTGACCCAGGCTGGTCTTGTGACTTGCTGTCCTCTTCCTGCCCCTGACTAGGCACATACCACCACACCCAGTAGCACATCCCACTCACACTCTTAGCCAAGTGATCTAGACAAGTCAATCTGACCCAGACTTCAAACTAACCTAGGACACATGACTGTAAGAGGATCGAGTTTTTAGGAGATTTTCAGAAAAGGGGAAAGTTTACAAAGATTATGAAGTGAAAATATAACATATTTCATTTCAGCATCTACTTCAGAATAACTTCAGAAAGCATGAACAATATTTCACAACTTTTAATTAATATTTGACACTGCCGGGCATGGTGGCGCACGCCTTTAATCCCAGCACTAAGGAGGCAGAGGCAGGCGGATTTCTGAGTTCGAGGCCAGCCTGGTCTACAAAGTGAGTTCCAGGACAGCCAGGGCTAAACAGAGAAACCCTGTCTCGAGGAAAAAAATATATATATATATATTTGACACTATACATACATTTACCTATTGTATTATAACATGTAGGATATACTTTGTAGGTGGGAAACTTCAGGTAATTTAAAGTCCTATTTTCCAAGGGCAGAGTTGTAGGCATAAGATTCAAACAATGTAGCTACAACATTTTGTATTTTGAAACTACATAAAAACTTTAAAAAAAAATGTGGCTGCCACAAGTTCATTCAAAAAATGCTTGAAGCCGGGCATGGTGGCGCATGCCTTTAATCCCAGCACTAGGGAGGCAGAGACAGGTGGATTTCTGAGTTCGAGGCCAGCCTGGTCTACAAAGTGAGTTCCAGGACAGCCGGGGCTACACAGAGAAACCCTGTCTTGGAAAAAAAAAAAAAAAAATGCTTGAATATGTTAATTTTCACGGTAGTCTTCAAGGGTAATTAATTCAGCTTGAAATTCCATGTTTTGGCAATGTCTAGATTTAAGCTACCTTATGAACAGAATCTAAATCTGTAACTCTATATGGAAAAATCCAAATTCTATGAATCTGCACTATGACTACAAAGGAGTACCCACCATGACTGTTTACAATTACATACATAGATAAATAGGTCACAGCTAGCCGAAAGCTCCTATTCTCTAAATACAAATTACCGACACTGTGCCTGCCCGGCCGGTACACATAACATAAGGATGGTCCTCATAGTGTTACAAACCACGGTGAGGATGAAAGTATAACTGAGCTGACTTTTAGGAAGGGAGCCCCAGGGTTTGGAGACAGATTGGTGCAGAAAGGATCTAGGTTTGCCTCCCAGCACCCACACGGCAGCTCACAATCATTCACAACTCCAACCCCAGTGTATCCATTGCCTTTTGACCTCCAAGGGCTCTCGCACACACATGTACATATAAGTACACACCAAAACAGAGATAAAGGGAAGTGAGCCCAAGGCCCCACCTCTAAGCAAGAAACTATTTTCTAGCTGCTGGGAGAGGGAAAGTCATTTTTCTTCAAAGGAGTGACACTGGTTATGGACCACAGCCCAACGCAGGCCATGTGCTCAGGAGCAGTGGGCCAACACAGACAGACGCCTGTGAGGATCTTGGTTGCTGTCTTGTATGAAAAGAGGAGTTTATGTGTGTGTTTCTTTTGCATGTACTTTTTTTTTCCTTTTTTAAGAGAAAGAAATATTATGAAGTTGGGAGGGTAGGAATAAGGGGAAAGAATATGACCAAAATGTATTTTATGAACACTTTTTAAATATTTAAAATTTAAATAATTTACATAATTTCTAAAAATTTTAAAGGGCCATCGATATGACCCAGCAGTTAGGAGTACCGACTACTCTTCCAGAGGACCCCAGTGCAACTGCCAGCACTCACAGGATGGGTTAAGAACTGGCTGTAACTCCTGTTCCCCAGGAGGACCCCAGTGCGACTGCCAGCACTCACAGGATGGGTGAAGAACTGACTGTAACTCCCGTTCCCCAGGATCAGGAGACCTCTTCTGGTCTCTGCAAAGAGGGAACGCATGCAATACACAGACATACATGGCAAACAACCATTCACATAAAATAAAGATTAAATCAGTGTTGCAACGTTAAGTAGAAAAAAAGCATCCAAACACTTCTAAGAAACTCAAATAAATTACATTTTCAGTCATAAATAAGGAGCTAAGCTTTGCTCGCTGGGCCTGAGAAGCTGAGATGGATGCCAGAGACCCACAGGGTAGAAGAAAAGAACCAAGTCTCATGAAACAGTCATCCTCTGACCTCCCCACGTGTTCAGTGGCATGTGTACCTAACACACTTACACACACACAAAAGTGGTTTTTTTTAAAGTCAACAAAAAGTGACATGAAACAATTTCTAAGGTAAAAATGAAAATAGTGTCTGAAATAAGATAATAATTTCTAAATGCTAGATGTAATGTAAAGTCATTTTTAAATGAGCAAAAAATAAACCATCAAATTTGTATGTG
This sequence comes from Mus minutoides, assembly GCA_902729485.2. Classification (NCBI taxonomy): domain Eukaryota; kingdom Metazoa; phylum Chordata; class Mammalia; order Rodentia; family Muridae; genus Mus; species Mus minutoides. The sequence continues at coordinate 1,191,951 of LR749926.1, read as the reverse complement.
TGCCTGTTTTGAGAACGTCAACAATGAGGTTCTAACCTTACTTGTCTTCTCCCTAAAACTCTCACTTCCTTGGGCACAAGGCAAGTGAACAGCACCCACTCCTAGGATGCACTAGACCTAGTGTGTGGCTCACAGAAAGACTCCTCCCATACCTTCCTCTACTGTCCCTGACAGTCTGCTACTGCAATAAAGTATCCAGCCTTTACATCTACTACCATTTCAAATGAATTATCCTAAGAAATCCGAAAAACATCCAAGTGTATTACAAACTGTTGTTGAGATCCAGGTTGCAACACCAGAGATCGTGTCTGAGGCTGACACTGTCACAGCCTGACCTTTCCATAACTGACCAACTGAAGAAACTGCTACAGTCTGTTGGAGGATGCCCAGTCACCTTGGTTATGACTCAAAGTCAAGTCAATCAATTCAGCTATGAAAATTCCAAAATAATCCTTGTAGACGACAATACTTCATCATCGCTAATCCTCCTTAGAAATTTAACATCCAAGTTATCAAGGCAAACGATAACATTATCTGTTCTTCTCTTTTTGTGTACATTTTCATGTCCTGTGTCACAAAGATCCAGAATGTGCCAGCCACTAGAAGCTCAAGTTTAAACCAAATAAGCAGAAGAACCTGCACTACTGGAAGGGTCAGAAGCAGACAGACAGACAGGACAAGGAACCAGACAGACAGGACAGGGAAGCAGACAGGACAAGGAACCCGGCTGCCTTCTCGAGATTTTACCCAATCAAATAACAGCAGCAGGGTAATCTAAATAAAAGCAAATTTAAGAGAAAAACAATCTGCACAAAAGAATTAACAATACCTCTTCCTGTACATATCTCTCCATCGAGGCAAACACAGGACTTATATTGCTGCATCTCCCCGATATAAAAGCTCCTTCCATATCTTACAGATGAGGATGACGATGAAAGTCACTGTGGCCTCAAGGAAACTGAAAAGGCAGAGAACTAGACACAAACAGAGAACACAAGCACATCAAATCCAGGCAGACTCTCAGTGTGCGGGGAAGGCAGCGTCCAGGATGGCTCTCTACTGTTCCCTGTGCCCGGACACGAAGCAGCAAGTTCCATGGTCTCCATTCCAAAGACCACCTCAGGTGAAAGATGCTCACAGCTGCTCTCAAGCATTACTAACCCTGGTTAGGAGTAATGAGTTTTCAAAAGAAAACTAGATATTCAGACCAAATTGAAGGTGATATGCTTACTTCTAGGAATGAAGTGGTAAAAATTAGTAAAACCCTAAAGTGAAAACCATCCCCCTCTCCCTTCTTCACACACACACATGCTTGCAGGCACACACACACATTTGTACACATAAAATTAAATTTACATGACCACAGATCAGTCGCCTTGTGTCTCAGAAGAGTGGTCCTTGAATTTGTCACTGAGCCAAGCTGAATCTGGGACTTCAGACTGCAATTTTCCAAGGTGTCTGCAGTAAATGGGTTCCAGGACCCATGCCCACCCCTCAACACACAGACACCACACTCAGCAGAGGCTAGGGCACAGACCATGGCAGTTACATACATATAACAGTTACATGCATATAACTAACTACACACGCTCTTCCTTACACTTTCGCACGACCGATGGGTGACTTGTAACACACGGTAAGTGCAATGTACATAAGCTACATTGTTAGGAGACAATGACTTGAAAAAGGTGATCACGCAGGGGGGGGGGGGGGGGGGCCACACCTTTAATCCCAGCACTCGGGAGGCAGAGGCAGGTGGATTTCTGAGTTCAAGGCCAGCCTGGTCTACAGAGTGAGTTCCAGGACAGCCAGGGCTAAACAGAGAAACCCTGTCTCGAAAAACCAAAAAAAAAAAAAAAAAAAAGTTTTTAAAAGCACAGTTGTAAGAAGCACTGGAGTAGAGAGAGCAGCCATACATCTTTGCCATCCCCAGCCAGAAAGGCGGAAGCACAGTCCCAGACAGGAGCCTCCCAATCCTGACAGGTACTAAAGACAAGAGATTTCCTAACAGCACATCACCAAAGCCTGAGCTGTTTATCACTCGAAGTTTCTCCACAGCCCCTACATGAGAACCTGTAATGATCAAGTCCATGAAGCTTCTGGCAGCCATGTCAAACTGATTACAAATATTCAGTTCATTCCCTCCAAAGACGAACGCAAACAGCAATAAGCTACAGAAAGACTATAAACCAGGGGCAAGCACAGCCCTGAAAAGAAGGTCCAAGTGCTTTGGGAACTGAGAGCAGAGTATACTACATGGCTCTAAGAGGAAGTGGCATCTCTGGAGGAGGTACTACCAAACGAGCTACTCAACCCAGAGAGCACCAGAAATGTCACAGGAGCATCAAATACAGACATGGCAGGTGCGACGTATGAAGTGCAAAGTCGTAAAGCATTAAAGCCACCACATGGAAACTGAACAATGTACCCAGGACTCGGATAAAAGAATGTCTACATGGAAGCAAAGACCTGCAGGAGAGCAGAGGCTTCCTGTCTGGGATGGCAACCTTGGCAAGGGTCATCCAAAAACCAAACAGTTTGAAGGATCGAGTAACGTCACCATAATCCTTATTTTGGTATCTCAAACTTAAACACCAAGGATCATCAGATATTTGTGGGAAACACTCATCATAAAGGACTATTTAATTCAAAGGAGCTTGATAAAGGAATGAGGCAAAGAAGCTAAATGCTGTGGCTGGCAACCATCACAAGGAATGACGGCATATTCATGAGCAAAACAAGTCTATAAAAAAAAAAAAGGAACATAGAACAAGTATGTTGAAAATGTGTAAGACAGGCTGAAGAGATGGCTCAGTGGTTAAGAGCACCGACTGCTCTTCTGAAGGTCCTAAGTTCAAATCCCAACAACCACATGGTGGCTCACAACCATCTGTAACCCCCTCTTCTGGAGTGTCTGAAGACAGCTACTGTGTACTTGCATATATTAAATAAATAAATATTAAAAAAATAAAGAAGAAGAAAATGTGTAAGACAATTTCCAAAATAAACAAAGGCCAGAACAGAAGATAGCCAGACAACCAGTCATAAAATTTCAAAAAAAAAAAAAAAAAAAAGGGGGGGGGGGGGGGCCGGGCGTGGTGGCACACGCCTTTAATCCCAGCACTCAGGAGGCAGAGGCAGGCGGATTTCGGAGTTCAAGGCCAGCCTGGTATACAGAGTGAGTTCCAGGACAGCCAGGGCTACACAGAGAAACCCTTTCTCGAAAAAACAAACAAACAAAAAGACAGGGGACGTGGGGGGCAGGGGGACTGGTGAGACAGCTCAGTGAGTAAGAGCACCGACTGCTCTTCCAGAGGTCCTAAGTTCAAATCCCAGCAACCACATGGTGGCTCACAACCATCCGTAACAAGATCTGACGCCCTCTTCTGGAGTGTCTGAAGACAGCTACAGTGTACTTACATATAATAAATAAATAAATAAAATTCCAATTAATAAGATTATAAACAGGAATCGAAGTAATCATTAAGAAATGTCCTAATGAACCCAAATCTCTGAGTAAAAGGGGCCTACTACATCCACATCCTAGTGTATCAACTCCTACATCCACATCCTAGAATATCAACTCCTACATCCACATCCTAGTATATCAACTCCTACATCCACATCCTCCTAATATATCATACAACTCCTACATCCACATCCTCCTAATATATCATACAACTCCTACATCCACATCCTCCTAATATATCAACTCCTACATCCACATCCTCCTAATATATCATACAACTCCTACATCCACATCCTCCTAATATTTCAACTCCTATATCCACATCCTCCTAATATATCAACTCCTACATCCACATCCTCCTAATATATCATACAACTCCTACATCCACATCCTCCTAATATTTCAACTCCTACATCCACATCCTCCTAATATATCAACTCCTACATCTACATCCTCCTAATATATCATACAACTCCTACATCCACATCCTCCTAATATTTCAACTCCTACATCCACATCCTCCTAATATATCAACTCCTACATCCACATCCTCCTAATATTTCAACTCCTACATCCACATCCTCCTAATATATCAACTCCTACATCCACATCCTTCTAATATTTCAACTCCTACATCCACATCCTCCTAATATTTCAACTCCTACATCCACATCCTCCTAGTATATCAACTCCTACATCCACATCCTCCTAATATATCAACTCCTAGTATATGAAGTCCAATCAGCAGATGCCAAGCACTGGGAGGGTGTAAGGTGGCCAGTTTGGAAGTGTAGAATCAACACTGACCGGCAGGTGTGTCCTGAGAGATCATCCTGTGACAGCCGTGTAAAAGGGGGAACTGGCAAGAAGAACAATGACACAGGAGGACCTGCGGAAGATCTTTTGGGTTTTCTTTTAAGGTGAGTCCCATGTTATTCAAACTAGTCTTGTTATGTAGCCAAGGATCCCTTGAACCCTGGTGGTCCTGTTTTCAGAATTACAAATACAAATCATCACGGCCAGCTTCTGGTGGGTTCATCGTGCCTTGGCCCATTCCAGTATCTCTGTATTCCAACCAAGGAGCAGCTCCCTGTCACCACCCCACAGAGCACTCCACGGTGTTCTGCCTCACCACAGAACCATGAACAGTGGAGCCAGAGGACATAGGCCATGATCACTAATGCTGTGTACCAAAATAAACCTTCCCACCTGTGTTTTCTCAGGTAAGTGTACAGCAACAGGAAGCTAATTAACACACAGAGTAACTACTAATGGGTATGAGGTTTTGTTCTGAAGACAATAACAATGTCCCAATCAGATAGTGCTGACGACTGCAGAGCTCTAGTTACAATAAAAAAAATTTTTAAAAATCACTTTAAAAACATGTCAAGCTGGGCAGTGGTGGTGCACGCCTTTAATCCCAGCACTTAGGAAGCAAAGGCAGATGGGTCTCTGAGTTCGAAGCCTGGTCTACAGAGTGAGTTCCAGGACAGCCAGGGCTACACAGAGAAACCCTGTCTCAAAAAAGTAAAAAAAATAAAACAAACAAACAAAAAGTCAAAATATATTAATTCTATTTCAATAAGTGCATATGGTTAGGGTTTATTTTTAGTTTACATGTATGTAAGAGTGCCTGCATGTATGTACGAGGACTCCACGTGTACCTGTTGCCCAAGGAGGCCAGAGAAAGGCATTAGATCCCCTGTAACAGATTAGCTACAAGCAGCTTTGAGCCACTCATCTGATGCTGAAGACCAGACCCCAGCACTCTGCAACAGCCTCTCCAGCACCTCACTATATTACTCTTTCAAAGTGTATATGGTGATGGGTTCAGATACTCTAGAGCTAAAAATAAAACTTAAAAAAAAAGGCATCAGTCCCAGCACTCGGGAGGCAGAGGCAGGCGGATTTCTGAGTTCGAGGCCAGTCTGGTCTACAGAGTGAGTTCCAGGACAGCCAGGGCTATACAGAGAAACCCTGTCTCCAAAAAAAAAAAAAAAAAAAGCATCAGAACTTTTTTCAATTTTCGAAAAGATATCAATAATTTCAATAATAGTTTAGTTTTAAAAAGCTATTTCTGAGAAGATAAATTAAAGCTAGAGATGACTCAGACTGCGCTTCCACAGGACCAGGGTTGGATTCCTAGCACCCAAGTCAGATAGCGCCCAACTGCCTGTAACTCCAGTTGCAGGAATCCAGCGCCTCTAGCCCCCATGGGCACCACACTCAAGCTCTGGGTTTGGGTCCAATGATCCTGTGTTCGAGACTTCCCAGGTAGCCCCACATGGGGGTGAATCTGATCAGAAGTGTAACAGGAAGCAGGAAAAGTGAGTTCAGACAACGCAAGTACCTCTGTCCTCTTGTAAGAAGCCTTGCCAGGGAGGTACCTGCAGACAGAGCATGGGCCTTACATGGACACCAAAGTCCTAAACAGTCCCACTTCTACCTGACTAGAACCTGCCAGAAACAATCTTTCTCTGACAGCAGCACAGATCCACCTAAGTCTTCTTTTATCTACAATCCTTCTCCGAGCTAAATTTCCCAAGCATTTCTGTTTCACTGCAAAATGTAGTTTGCTCAGATTCACCTGCAAAAACCACTTCTTAAATCTATCCAAGCAGATTTAAGGAAGAGCTGACTTTCAGAGTGAAATGCGGCCTTCTCTAGACATCACGTGCTTTCCAGTATCGCTTGCTATAGCTAGGACACAGAGCGCCCGAACTCCACTAACAACATCAGCACTTAAAAGGAGATGGTACTTTACAAGCCAGGCACAGTGGCACAGAGACTGCCCTAAGCCTGAGCCGGGGATATATAGGAAGACCCAGTCTCACAAAAGTGAAGAGAAAGGGAGGAGAGAGTGGGACACACACGCGCGTGCACGCACACACACACACACACACACACACACACACACACACACACACACGCACGTATGCACGCGAACCCATACGCACACAGAGACAGAGACTTACAGCCTCAAAATGCAAATGACTATCCTTTAAGAAACTCTGGACTTTATCCTTTGGTAAAATACTGAATCGAAACCGAAGCAGATCCATTTCTTGTTGAATAAACCATCGTCTAAGATCTTCCCTGAAATGCAAACAGAAATAGAAACATCATGAGTAAATCAGGTGATTTTTTTTTAAATATTTATTTATTATTATATATAAGTAAACTGTAGCTGTCTTCAGACACACCAGAAGAGGACGTCAGATCCCAATACAGATGGTTGTGAGCCACCATGTGGTTGCTGGGATTTGAACTCAGGTCCTCTGGAAGGGCAGTCAGTGCTCTTAACTGCTGAGCCATCTTTCCAGCCCGTAACTGGGTGATTACTAGACTCAGGAGATCTTCTGAGACACACTCAAGGCAAGTCAGGTGCCAAGGGGGCAGTGAAGAGCAGGCGCTCTCTGCACGGCCACCACTGTACACCCGGGGGCCCATCTGATACAGGATGTGAGCATTGTAAACCACTGGGTGGGAGGCCCAGGAGTGTTATAAAAAGGAGTAAAGGCAGAACATTTTGAGGAAACCTGTGTAATCATTGGATAACATAAAATAGCTCGCTGCATTTAAACTTTCAAAGAGTCAGTCACGTTGGGGAGTGAGGCACTCCTGAGGTGGCTTTGTCCGTGTCAAGTTGAAAACACCAAAGTCGGGCTGGTGAGATGGCTCAGCGGGTTAGAGCACCCGACTGCTCTTCCAAAGGTGATGAGTTCAAATCCCAGCAACCACATGGTGGCTTACAACCACCCGTAACAAGATCTGACGCCCTCCTCTGGTGCGTCTGAAGTCAGCTACAGCGTACTTATGAAGAATAATAAATGAATCCTTGGACCGGAGAGACCAACCGGAGCAAGCCAGGCTGTCCGGAGCGAGCGGAGCCAAACGGGGACGGCCGGAGCAAGCGGGGATGCCGGAGCTAGCAGGGCCAGAGCGAGTGGGGCCGAACGGGGACGGCCGGAACGAGCGGGGCCAAACCGGTGCAAGCGGAGCCGATCAGAGCGAGCGGGGCTGGCTGGAACAAGCCAGGCCGTACGGGGGCGGCCAGGAGCAAGTGGGGCTGGCTGGAGCGAGCGGGGTCGAGCAGAGCGAGCAGGGTTGACCGGAACAAGGGGAAAAAAGGGGAAAAAAAAAAAAAAAAAGAAAACACCAAAGTCTTAAAAGTAATCTTAGCCGGGCGTGGTGGCGCACGCCTTTAATCCCAGCACTCGGGAGGCAGAGGCAGGCGGATTTCTGAGTTTGAGGCCAGCCTGGTCTACAAAGTGAGCTCCAGGACAGTCAGGGATACACAGAGAAACCCTGTCTCGGAAAAAAAAAAAAAAAAGTAATCTTACCTCTGAACAGATGAACATGTGTACACTTTGTCAACTCAAACTGTAAGCTTTAGAGCAAACTTCAGTATTTTAAAGCCAAAATAACAATATACTAACCCATAAGAGTGGCATTCACATTATATTATAACTACTGAATATAAAATATAGTTTCATTTCTGTGAGATGAGTTTTATAAACTACCAATAATTCAGTGTCTGTGGAGGTTATATGAACTACATATGGTTTTCTTATAGAGCCAAAACTCTAGGTCTCAAGCTTTGCGCCAAAAATGCTATCATTTATATTCTTGAGGGAAGAGACCACTCAAAATACTCAACTCATAACCCACTAATAAAAAGAAACAACCGTATCTCTGACCAAAATTTAGTAAGGGGGAAATGTTAAATTGTAAAAAAGCAATTAACTCCTTCTACCTCTGGGTGGCAGCATTGAGTCACAATTAACCAGCTGAAAATAGCTAAAATGTAATAAGCTCTTACATCTCTAATTAGAAAACTTTTATCAAATTCAAGCGCATGTTGAATGAATGCTTATTAGTAATATTACCACTTTTTCTTTAAAGAGTATCAAAAGTAGCCTTCCTAATGAAATCCCTTATATAAATCCCAAACGCAGAGCCTCTCTCATTAGGTATCGCCAATTATTTTCAGGATTTTCCAGTAAAAACTTATTTCAAAAAAACGCACAACCATGTTCAGCCCATGGCATTTTGGTTCCGCTGATGTTATTCTGAGTTTTTCTGAATGTTTCAAAAACACGCCAAGCTCATAAGCACATGTTTATAATCCGAGAGATCAAAGCAGCGTGTCAGGACGCAGGCATATACTCACGACTGGCAGTACGCGAGGCGCAGGATAAAGTGGGAGATGTGGTCCCTCCGCCGCGGCTCGTACTCATCCTCCAGGTTCTCCTGGAAAATAAGGCCGCAGGAGGAAATGAACGTATTAGAATGACAAGAGGCAGAAAGAGACGCTAACTCAGCACGTTTCTTAATTCACTCTCCAGGATGATTACCGTGTTATCAACTGAAGGCCCCTGGGCTGGCTGGGGCAGCAGCTGCCTGCCATCGGTCACCACGCTTAGCTTCCTACGCCCTCAACCAGTTCTACCAATCAACCGCAACTCCTTTCGGCGGTTCTAGGTATGGACAAAAACTATACACATACATACATACATACATACATACATACATACATACATACATACACACACACACACACATATATATGTATTAATGTATATATACATTTATTTATTTATTTATACACATACACACACACACACACACACACACACACACACACACACATATATATGAGTAACCAAAAACTGACTGACTTTGTTCTTAGCATTTGGAGATAGGACTTTAGAGTGTAGTATGTATGTGTATCTTATGTCATACCTTGAGTTTCTGAAACTGTTGGGATTAGAAATACCATCACCAAACAAAATGCCCCAGGCTAAAATCTTGGCTCTACCACTTACCATATTATGAGCATGAAGTATAAGAAAACAGAGCCCTCATTCATAAACTAAGACAGTAATGGTACCTGGCTCATAAGACAAATTACATTAGAGTTCATAAGTGGTGTACTTACAGCGAGATTTACCACAAAATAAGCAGAATACAAAAATATCTGGTGCTGTTTTGCTGTCAGTATTAATACAACCACTATTGCTCTTTGGCTTCTGTGGCATTCCAGATCATCTCCTAATCCTCACAAAGCTCCTTCATTATCTCCTCCCCAGACTCCTCCAATCCACCCACCTTAGACACTGGCAGTCTCCCCTGCCTGTCCCCATTTCGTCTCTCTTCATTATCACCTCCCCAGATTCCTCCAATCCACCCACCTTAGACACTGGCAGTCTCCCCTGCCTGTCCCCATTTCGTCTCTCTTCATTATCTCCTCCCCAGACTCCTCCAATCCATCCACCTTAGACACTGGCAGTCTCCCCTGCCTGTCCCCCATTTCGTCTCTAACATTTCCCAGGACACTCACACTTAAGCCTTGTTGATGCTAACCTTGGAAGCCTCCTCTCCCACTAAACATGCCTTCCAAGCCCATATTTGCATATACAGACGTCCACAAGATACTGTCACAGATGTGTTCCAGCCATGTCTAAAACAAAACTCAGCTTCTTAGTCCTAGGACTAGCTTCTCTTATTGTGTGCCACACCCCAAAATATCACTACGGAGACACAGGACCTCACTGTCTACAGCAGGTCAGCAGGGGCAGACCTCTGTTACACCCACTTCTGGTTGTGGCTGTGTCCTCTGCCTGCTGTCTGCCACGTGAGGTGAGGAACTCCAACTGCATGCTCCCACCTTTACGAAGTCTGCCATGCCTTGACTGCTATGATGAAGTATGACCTCTAAAGCCACAAGTAAAACCTCTCCTCCATTCAGCTACTTCTGTCAGGTATTGAATGAACTGATGATACACTGTCCTAAGCAGAGATGGGGACACTGCAACTACTCGCTCTGGTTTCCCCTTGGGAGAAGCCAATAAAATCCTTTCAGTCTACATCATTAATATCCCTCCGACCCTCCCCATCACTCATATATTCAGACTCCCATCATTCCAGGCTCCTGTTCTCTCCTGTCCAAGATGACCCAATCAACCTGCTGCTGGCAGGTTATCCTCCCAAAATAAAAATGTCCTGGTATCTGTCACGATGCAGTTCCAAGCCAGAGGTGGTGCCATGTACCTGCTACTTCAGCACTCCAGGGGCTGAAGAACCAGCCTGGGCTATATCACAAGTGCTAGGAACACTTGGACTGCGGAACAAACCCCTCTAAAACAACCAATCAATCAATCGATCAATCAATAAGTAAATAAATAAATAGCAATTGCAGAAATGCAGACCCTCCTCCTCTGGTCAGTCTTCTAAACTGCCCCCACCCAAGCCAGGCAGCCACTGCACACGCTCCTGAAGTACGCAGAAGAAACCAGTATGCATCACCCTATGTGACGCAGAATACATAGGGGATCTCTGTGTCAGTCCANAAAAAAAAAAAAAAAAAAAAACCTATGGAAAGCAATTCTCTAATTATTTTTTCTTAGAACATTTGACGGTATTAACAACTTTGTTTCCTGCAGGTACATCACATGAACTGTGCTTGGAAACTAATAAACTGTACCAATGTGCAGAAAATGCATGATAATCTAATACCAGAGATGCTTAACCAGGGAAGATGGAAGAATGGTGGAATCTTTCCTGATGTACCAAGCCACCAAATGCTGAGAAGTGAAAGCCTGCCTGTCAGTGTGAAGAAAAGCTTTGCAGTCTGGAGCTACCCTGACTGAGTATGTCATAAGATTAAAAAGGAGGAGGAGGAGGAGGAGGAGGAGGAGGAGGAGGAGGGGGGGGGCCTTCCTTTCCAGATGACTACACAGCAGTGAGAGGCACCAGGTCATCCAAAGGAGCCATGCTGAATAGAAGTCATGAATATTCAAAGGTTCCTAACGCCATGTGCAAGCCTTCCTCACAGACATCCCTTCAAGGAATGATGCTTCAACGCCAAAAATGTGTCTTCAGCACTGCCTCTAAGAACACGACCATGTTCCACACATGCCTCCACTTCCCACGTCTTCTTGCCATCCCTGCTCCCTCAGTCCTGACCTCCAACCGCTCTTCATGACACCTCCTTGGCATCTCTCAAGCCCTTCACTAGCACCGCCACTGTTTTGGGGTCTTACCATTTCATCTGACAGGATGCCACAAAGCCAAGGGTTTCAACCACTAGGAAACATTGCCACTGCTAAGCTTCCTGTGCCTCCCAGCTCTTGCCTACACTACGTTGGACAGTAGTAAGTGCTCTCTCCTGTGTTGACAGCTCTTATCTTGCTGCTCTAAGAAACGAACAGTGTTTTCCCATCTTCTGATTACTCCAGCAAGAATATTCTGGAACATAAACTCCAAGAGTGCTTGTATTTGTCTGGGTTCATGGCTAGCTCCTTTATTTCTTCCCTCCCACACAAAAAGATAAGAGGCCTCCAATTCAGTGGCTATATCCTTCTCACACCTCAGTCCTGCGAATTATAATATGCCTTCAGATGTCCACACGTCTCCACTTTCCCGCAACTACTCACCGGAAGCAGAGCTCTTTTACAACTGCAAGCCTTTGTAGAGACCATTATCACAGTCTGGAAAAGCAGTCTTCACTGCTTCTGTTAGAAAATCCCTACTGTCTGCTCATTTCTTCAAAAACCAGACCAAATTCCAACTTCTCTAGGAAACCTTCCTTAAGTAGACTAAGCTAGGTATTCTCACTTTTATGCTCCAGGAGCATTGATATTTACTTCTACTGAAGCAGAAAGTAATCTGATGTATGATTTCAACTCTATATGTCTGTCTCCACACAGCAAATACAGTTTCAACATAGACCTTAATTGCATTATTCATTACAAAGTCCCTGCAAGCGTAGTACTCAGTGTGCATACTACAACAAATAAGTGAATGACAACCCTTCAGCAGCAAAGCACCAACAGATGTTGAATGGGCTGCTGAACAAAGAGGAACTGCCTTTATCCACTGCCAAGAGTGATACCTGCACTTCTCAAGGACACAAACATTGGACTATAAATGCCACTTACATTTAACTCTGTCAAAAGCCAAGTTTTCAAACTCTGTCAACGATATGTTTTCAGTAGGCGGCTGTAGGTAAAACTGAAGGCTGTGAGGGTAAGAAGCATTTCTCTGGTCACCCGCCAATCGCAGCTTCTTCCGGATCCTTCCCGAGAACTGCATCTTGACCACCTTTTGAAAGCAGTGAAATAAATAAATTATATAAATATATATATTTATATTAAATTATATATTATATGTTATATAGTATATATTGCAATATATAGTGCTTAGGTGGCAACGCGATATATATGTTAAAACGACGGGAAAAGGCTGACTGAATAAAGTAGATATGTACAGAAACACAAAATATTGAAAGTATGCACAAGCCGTGCGTGGTGGCGCACGCCTTTAATCCCAGCACTCGGGAGGCAGAGGCAGGTGGATTTCTGAGTTCGAGGCCAGCCTGGTCTACAAAGTGAGTTCCAGGACAGCCAGGGCTATACAGAGAAACCCTGTCGAAAGAAAGAAAGAAAGAAAGAAAGAAAGAAAGAAAGAAAGAAAGAAAGAAAGAAAGAAAGAAAGAAAGAAAGAAAGCACAGACTGTTTTAAAGTGATTATTCCTAGACCCTGCTGTGTTGTCTAGATTTTCTATACACATCTGTAATAACAAGGGCGAGTGTGGGAAGGGCTCAAACTGGGGTATATGCAGATGGTGGCCCTTGTAAGCCAAAGAGTGATCACCAAGTGATGTCGCCTGCTCACTAGATTTGTTTTGCCACCCTCAGGCATGTGCGAACCCAATACAAGATGAGGTTTGGGGGTGTATTAAATTCCTGAAATCAAGGTAAAGCAAAGTAGATTCTACCTAGATGAGAGATTTACTCCTCGTACTTCTAACTCTGGAATCCAGCCTTTCCAGAATACTCAAAAGTGCCTCAACTTGCCTTGCGGCCCCAGCGCCTTCCCTGGCCGCCCTCACCCCCATCCCACCCAGAGCCTCCCTCCCACCCGACACCACCTGTCACTCGGTCCCACCAGGTCAGCTCACAAGCTTCCAACTCCACGGCTCCTCTCGGTCCCAAATAAACCTGCAGTAGATTCTTTAACCAGAAGCAACCAGACTGAAAGAAACACCCGCGCTGACAGCCGCTCTCTCTCAGTGGCGGGAGAGTTCATTTGGAACAGGAAGCGGATGTGACGCGCTGAGGTCCCCTGGCGCCCCGCCCACCGCGGTGTGGCGGTGTGGCGGTGTGGCGGTGTGGCGCGGGAGCGACTGAAGGTTCTGCGAGTCTCGAGCATTTTGCACTCCGACCGACTTTTTGATGCTGGTTTTGTTTTTGTTTTCTTGACGGATGTGAGTTCTTTTGAGACCGTGTCTCGCACCGAAGCCCAGGCTAACTTGGAATTGATGGCGAACCTCCTGTCTCAGCCTCCCACAAGTGCTGGGCTTAGGCTGAGCCCTAAGATATCGTGGATCCAAGTGGTGGCAGTTTTGTTGGGTTTTTTGTTTTTTCCAGAACGTCAGGTGCCCTCTGCGCGCAGACGCCTTTGGGCTTGGGACTGCAGTGCAAACGGCAAGCATTCCCGCGCTGCAGCCAGAGTCGGGGTAACTGAGGCTCCGGAACCTTGGGGGCGCTTTACCGGGAATGGCCTCCCCGCTCTGGTTCCTGGAGGTGGGGAAGAGCCGGCCCTGTCCGCTTTGCCCATGACGCAAGGACTGTCCCTCCTCGTTGTTAGCAACGCTGCCTTCATCTTCCGGATGAGAAAAGAGCTGTAAGAATGACGTCAGTTTGCGCATCCTCGCGCGATGCTCGTCAAGGAACACGCGAGCGAGCATAGACTTCGGGGAGCGGAGGAAGCTGCAGGACTTAGAAAAAACGCTCCGGGATCATAGCGAAGCCGGCTGGGTGGGCGTCCTAAGAGCCCGGCTGGCCGCTGCTGTCTAGAGTGTGTTCGAGGCGGCGTGTCCCCCTACAAAAGCCGCCCACAGGCTCTGGGATGGGGCTGGGAGTGGTCGGGTTTAGAAATGCATAGTATATTCTAGTACTTTGAAGCCTCAAAGTACCCACCTAAGATAAACTAAATCGGTGGCTGTCCCTTGAACGGGAACCTGTTTATATGTCAATTTTTATTCTCAAGCCACACAAAGCAGACTCTAGTTAATTAGCCCCAATTTACACATAAAAGGACGGTGACTTCCAAAGGATTATTGACAAGCCATAATGCCAACCGTCTCACTGTCCTGGTTTATTTCGTATGACAGTAGAGTACACACTTCTCTGTGGCCTATACACAATTATCATTACCAAATCCATAGAAACTCCTAAAACATATGAACTGCTTGGGGGGGGGGGGGGCAGAAGCACAGGAGAGATACCGTGATTAGTATGAGGACACCATGGAAATTTAAGTGAAATCACAAAGAATAATAATAAAAAAAACCTAAATATCTGACTATATAAAAACATTAAATTGTGCATCTAAAAAAGTCCCCAGAATTATTTTTCAGTCAGAAAAGATTTACTGTCCTGATGGTTAATACGATCAAGAAGAGTTAAAGAGTATGAGTTTATTAGAGAAAATGTTAACAGAAACTGAACAATTAGCTAATAAAAGTATGAAAATGTTTATTACCATCGGCAATGAAATTTTTTCCTTGAAAAATTGGCAAATATTTCACAATAAAAGCTCACTGTTGGGCTGGTGAGATGGCTCAGCGGGTAAGAGCACCTGACTGCTCTTCCGAAGGTGAAAAGTTCAAATCCCAGCATCCACATGGTGGCTCACAACCATCCGTAACGAGATCTGGCGCCCTCTTCTGGAGTGTCGGAAGACAGCTACAGTGTATTTACATATAATAAATAAAATAAATCTTTAAAAAAAAAAAAAAAAAAAAAAGCTCACTGTTGCCACGTATGTCGCTCACTCGGAGTCCCACCCTCACTCCTTATGGTCCCCAGATGGTGCCATTATTTTCTCCACACTCTGATTATAATACAGGGTCTCACTATGTAAACCAGGCTGGTCTGAAATGGGATGTGTAGATC
The DNA here is from genome assembly GCA_902729485.2 of Mus minutoides. Classification (NCBI taxonomy): domain Eukaryota; kingdom Metazoa; phylum Chordata; class Mammalia; order Rodentia; family Muridae; genus Mus; species Mus minutoides. The sequence continues at coordinate 1,176,519 of LR749926.1, read as the reverse complement.
TGCCTCCTTCTGCCTCACCAGTGCTAGAATTTAAGGCACGTCCCACCGTGCCCAATTTATTTTTACATTTATAACCCTCTACCCCAGAGTTTCCCAAACATGAACCAATAAAAAATATTGTCTTCTAAAATAAATAAATAAATGTACCAATTTTGTAGTTTCAAATGATTTAAGGCTTGTTAAGAATTCCCTAGCTATTTGATTTTAAGCTTTTTTTTTTTGAACAGCCACTTTGATTTATCTTCATGTACCCCTTTATATTATTAGGGTCCAAGAATTGCTAAAGAGAGACCCTAGACTCAAAGAGCATGCAAAGGTGTTTATTCTGCAGACACTGCCAATCATACCGCATGACATGGTCAACCATTCATCCAAATGTCAATGGCTTGATGGGCTCATAAGCCCCCTTTGATGCAGGGCTAGGGGAATTTTCCAGAAGGGTAAGGTAACCTCTAATATGATTGACAGGAGGCAAAGCAGTACCATTAGGACAAGTCTGATTGGCTGCTATGTTAGTTCTATTGTATTTGGTGAGACCTTGAAGAATTTCAGAGACCAGCTCAGCTGAGGCCTTGTTATCTCCTCTGGCCAGGTGTCCCAGAAATGGATTCAGCTGGAGACTTATCCACCCTGAGTCAGGGCTGTTACTGATCAACAGCCCATTGTCAGTGGCTTCCTTTGAGGCGCTTGGTTTGCTTCCCAGGGAAGTGAAAATTCTTACCCCCAAGGTGTTTGGACCTGTCAATTACAATCTCTTAAATGCCTACCTTCAAAATTAAAATATGACATAAGTAATGTCATTTTATGACTAATTTATAAAGAACTAGAAAAATATGTTTAACCACACCAAAATCTTATTATGCCATGGAATAGCTGCCTTTACAACATATCAAAAATCTATTTTGTTTTTGTTTATATATATGTATTCGTAGGGGTGGTTTTGTGTATTTATGTGTTACATGCATTGACAATCAGAGGCCAGAAGAGGGCATCAGATCCCCTGGGACTGGAGTTACAGGCTGCTGTAATTCACCAGGTGGGGGCTGGGATTGGAGCCTGAGTGCTCGGAAGAGCAGCAAGTGCTGAGCCATCTCTCCATCCCCCTAAAAACCTATATTTGATCTCAGAGAAGAAAATGGGCTGAGTCTATCAGCTATGCCAGTATCGTAATTTCCTAGTATCAGGGTAGGTCACTGCATACTATATAAATTGTTTTCTGTATCCAGAGGCGTGAAAGGCTGACATCCCTGTTGCAGCAGTGATATGGACATCTCAGAGATGCTGTTAGTGAGCTCTCATGCATCCGTCTCAGCAACAATGATGGATTAATATAATACTCAGCCCCGGCAAACAAGACTGAACAAACTATGGACACTGACTTCATAAAGGGAAAAATATATATATACACACAAGCACAATTTTGCTTTCGCTAAACCATAAGCAGTCAAAAACAGGGACGACTGTGCGATTTCTGTAACCACAGCTCCTGGATTCCAAGAGCCTTTAATAATTATTTATGAAACAAGATTGATGAGTCCTGGAAAGATGCTGGGTTCGGCTTCACATTAGACAGATGGTTTGAATCAAATGTGATTCTAACCTAAGAAACTTCGAGTACTCATCTGAAAACTGTATACACATTCCTTCTGGAATGACTCGGCTCCCCAGTTTATCCCAGAATAAAGCACAGAGCACCTTTTGCAGCATAATTTCCATGAATCATTGCTGAGCACCGAGCTGCTGCTGGACAACACCAGCTGCAGACTGTCTAACCCAGCTGGCATTCACCCGGAGTTGACGTCGTTGCCCCAGAACTCCTCTTGTATGGTGCATTACAGTTGAGGCTTTAGTCGCCATATTTGGTAAGTTAGAGTGCATCCCTGTTCTTTTCCAGTTTGGGGTACGTTATCCTAAAGGGGGGAATGTGCTAAGGATCTTAACCAAGTGAGCATCTGTGACCACAAGCCCTGTCAGCCCTGCTCACAGGGAATCATAGGAAAAGAAGTCTTTCCAGCAGAGTGGCTGACCCATAAAAACTTGGCCACCTTCTGCTCCCTCCACCCTCCTGACTTCATTTCCTATTTCCGAGAGTTTAGCTATGGAAAAAGTCTAGAAACAACCATCCCATTCTTTCTCCCTTGGCTTCCATCAGTGAAGGTCAAGAGAACAGGAGAGGAAACGTACCCTGAAGAGATACCACAGGGAGGAAGAAACTGCCTCCCAGATATGAGCATGGTTTCTTTTATTCTGGAAACTTCAGAGCGCCCTACTAAGTGCCAGGCAGTGTTTTCTGACAGAAGAGCCACACACCTCTACCCTCTTAAACTTTATGGTCTAATTGGAAAAGAAACAAACTAACCTATGAATTAATATAAATAGCTGCCAAGCAATAAACAATTCAACCAGAGAAGGAGTATGCATAGTATTTGGAGGGGCCTTAGAAATTCTAGATTGAGTGGCTGGTGAAGGCTGGACAAGCATGTGACTACGAACCAATGACAATAAAAAAATGTAAAGATTTTATCTGTGTACCTTTGAAGTGTGTACCAACAGGAAGATTGTTACAGTCTTACAACACTGTGATATTGGAACAGGAATATTCAAATTAATTGAGCAGAACAGAGAATCCAGAAGCAGTCCCACACCTATAAATAACCCTACATGTTTAATAGCAGCACTTGGGAGGTGGAGACAGGCAGATTTCTGAGTTCGAGACCAGCCTGGTCTACAGAGTGAGTTCCAGGACAGCCAGGGCTACACAGAGAAACCCTGTCTCAAAAAACCAAAAAAAAAAAAAAAAAAAAAAAAAAAAAGCCTACATGTGACAGATCCACTGCTCAAGTCAATGAAGCAAAGATGGACAGTTCCAGTTCCAAATGACGCAGGGACAAATGACTCTCCGTGGGAGAGCAATTTTATTCTCTATCTCTCACTACCCACAGATACCAACTCCAGCTAGTGGAAGACCTACTCAAGAGAGACAAACTAGTAAAACTTTCAGAACAAATATATATATATGGTCTTTACACTGTTTGTGCCCCAAAGAGGTCCTTAAACAATGCATGATGCTACAGGCACGGTTGGCAGGCACCTGTACTCTCTGCTATTTGGGAGACTAATGTAATGAGATAGCTTACACCCACGATCTGGAGAACACTTGGAACAGCACAGCAAGACCACATTCAAAATGGGGTGTGATGGTTTGTATATGCTTGGCCCAGGGCACTATTAGGAGTGGCACTGTTAGGATTTGTGGCCTTGTTGGAGTAGGTGTGTCACTGTGGGTGTGGGCCTTAAGACCCTCCTCCTAGCTGCCTGAAATTCGGTCTTCCACTATCAGCCTTCAGATGAAGATGCAGAACTCCCAGCTCCTCCTGCCCCATGCCTGCCTGGATGCTGCCGTGCTCCCACCTTGATGATCATGGACTAAACCTCTGAACCTGCAGGCCAGCCCCAATTAAATGTTGTCCATATAAGACTTGCCTTGGTCACGGTGTCTGTTCACAGCAGTAAAACTCTTAACTAAGATGGGGCAGGGGTCGGGGAGACACTAATAAAGCAGCAGAGGCTGGAGGGGGGGTAGCAATGAAGAGTGTGTGCTTATCTTGCAGAAGGCTCCAGTTCAGTTCCCAGCACCCATATCAGACAGCCTGCAACAACCCTGTGACTCTAGCACAAGAAGACCCAACCCCTTTTTCCGGACTCATGTATATATGCCCGTACATAGACACACACACACAGGCACACACACACACTCACAGAGAGACAGAGACAGAAAAACAGATGGAGAGAAACAGAGAGACAGACAGAGAGAGAGAGAATTATAAAATAAACTACAAAGAAGAAAAATACTAAACATTTTGGAGCTGGAGAGCTATGATGGCCGTGCAATAAAATGAATGTTCATACTGTCACTGAACTGTACACTTAAAATAGACAATTCTGAACTGTATATATTTTAACCACTTTAAAAGCACAAGCTAAAAAGTAGGAGGTCACAAGAGTAGATAATGAGGGTGAATATAAAAAGAACAGATTGATTTGGGGAGATACATTAAAAAAAACTAAGTCTAAAATTAAGTACACATGCATTCTAATATCCACAGAATTGGAACAGTTTCGACCAACACAGAATTAATATCCAAATATAACTAGTGAAAAAAAAAAGCAGGGGTTTGGGATGTGCTACAGTCAGTAGATTGCTTACCTAGTGTGCAGGCAACCCTCTGCAACACATAAACCAGCAAGGTGGCACATACTGTAACCCCAGCTACAGAGAAACGGAGGCAGGAGGATCACCCCCAAGGACACGGGAGTTGATGGGCCGGCCACCCTGTGTGCAATGAGACTCCATCTCCATAAATATAAGTAAATAAACAAATAGTAAACCATGAGGGAACATTGTGGGGTCAGAGGGAACAGTGCTGACTAAATGGATAAGAACACGTGAAACCACGAGAACAACCGGGGAGAAGGACACACACAGGAACACCCCAGTCCAGGTCTGAGAATGCAGAATCTCAAGAAGACATCCCAGGCTTCAGAAACAGATGAACCAAAGCCAAGCTAGTGCAGCCTCTCAGGTGTCCATGTGTTTGCCCCAGCTCAAGAGTTCGAATCTATACTCTGAAGAGTTTCAAGAGAAATTCTATGCCCATACCCCAAAACACATTCACAAGAATATTCACAGGCAAAAAAAAAAAACAAAAAACAAAAAACAAAAAAAACCAGGTAGTGGTGGTGCACGCCTTTAATCCCAGCACTCGGGAGGCAGAGGCAGGTGGATTTCTGAGCTCAAGGCCAGCCTGGTCTACAGAGTGAGTTCCAGGACAGCCAGGGCTACACAGAGAAACCTTGTCTCAAAAAACAAAAAACAAACAAACAAAAAAAAAAGAATATTCACAGGCACATCAAAACACTAAAATGCCTTATCCTATCCACAGCTAGGGAAATGAACAAATAAATTGTGGCCTTTATTTAAAAAACAAAAGAAAACAAAACAAACTGCTCATTGTAAACAAATGAGCTACACCTGGAGTAAGCAGAGTCATGAATGGCCTGGGGACATGAGCAGGTCATTGGAGCATGTATTCATCTGCCAGGTGTATTTAATTTCCCATCCCTTACCTAAAAAAGTCACTCCCTCTAGCTTGCTCTCTGATAGCAGCTTGTTTGGGATGTATAAGCATTTTTAAGTGCCATGTGCTTACACTTAGGCTTAGTCCCAGAAGAAGACCTGAAGAGAAGGGGGAAGGGGGTCAAGGCATTTACTTCCTAAGCTGTCTCCCATAGGGCTGTGTTCTTCAACACATCACTACACATCCCAAGGTAGCTGATGCTGAATGGCCCACTGGCTTTGCGTCTGTTACAATTCCTTTTTTTTTTTTTTTTTTTTTTTTTGAGACAGGGTTTCTCTGTATAGTCCTGGCTGTCCTGGAACTCACTTTGTAGACCAGGCTGGCCTCAAACTCAGAAATCCGCCTGCCTCTGCCTCCCATACCTGTTAACAATTCCTATCCCTCCACAGGACAAGCCACAAAACAAACTGACTTAGAGCACATGTTCATAGATTATCTCAAACATACAAAAAATTAACATATTTTGAGTGTACCATCTGCTTCCTCTTGGACTCTGATACAATTCAGGATTTATATTTAATAAAAATCTAAAGATTTAATCGATATAGTAATGAAGAATGCATACTGAAGGACAGACAGCGATTCAATTCAAGACACTAGCAGCCTTCAGAACAGAGATGCATTGGTGGGAGCTTTGTGCCATCTTTCTCTTCTGAGGGCAGAGACCTTGTAACATTGTAAAAGAAAACGAGATTTTGGAAAATGGACTCCTGACATCTCAGTAGGGAGATTTCCAGAGAAGTAACTTCTGTTCTCCTTCACATCACAATCCCTTCTCCTCCTCCTGGTTTGTCTCTGAACCCTATGGAGGCATGGCATGAAGGTTCTTTTCAGTAAGCCACACCTTTCCCTGATTTCATACCTCCACTTGTCAGTAGCCACACACACACACATATGTCACGCATGCATGCACACATGCACCTTGCAATAATGACATGATAGGGATCCCCTGAACATCCCAGACACACTTTGTCCTGCCTGGACTTTCTCAGCACCCTGATTACATCTAGAAGGTGGCAATGGGAGGGAGGTTTGTGTGTTAATTTGGACATGTCCCTCAGATTTGAAAAGTGTGCTGCTGACCACAGAATCCCCAGGCTAGACCAGTGTGTTTGTCGGTGAGGTGAACGTCACATGAACACATGAGCAGCAAAGCTGTTCTCCTGGAGGACTGTTTCTAGATATGAAACTGAAAGGAATACAGGGCTTTCTTGAAAATTTACCTTTGCTTTAGCAGTGTGGAGCTAACTCTAAATATTAGTATTTATGAGCCACATCTTACAGAGATAATTGTGTAGGCACCACAAGGGCCAAGGCTTCATTTCTCTGGTCAAATTAACTGTCTGGAAGAGTTCTGACAGTATCCAAAGATTATGAGAAATGCCTGGTTTTTAAAATCTCCATTTCAAGCCTAAGCATTTAGTAGAACTCTATTTTCTATTTAAATTTAAGATGGGCTTAACTCCATCGTACAGGGCACATCATCCTCCAATCATCTCCAATAGTGATGTTCAAAGGAGTTGGCTTGAAAAAAAGACTGCCTAAAAAAATCCCAAAACTGCCCTCAAACCCAGTTTTACCATGCACTGTCCTAATGACCTCCTCGGTGAGATTGTCTAAAGTAGACAGGTTATTAGGTTATTTCACATCGCTCCAGCCAGATCCTAGCAGCCTTTAACTGCCATGTGAAGTCACACTACTCTGAAAATCTTATTTTTTAAACACAAGTCTGATTCCTCAACCACAAGGTCCTGAGATGGAGGAGACCATCTCCCTGGGTTTTCTGCTCTGCCTGTATCCCATCTCTTTAACAGAACAGACACTCCACTAAGGGCTGCTGAACTGGACTGAACCCTTACATATTTATCCCTGACTTAAGCCAGATGGGCTTTCATGTGCCATATGAAGTAATCCTCCCCAAAGTCGTGTTTTCACTCTTGATTTTGGCTTTCTGATCAAAACTCCTGATGAAAATATTTTCCACTGGCTGAGCTTTGGAAACTGAAGAAGGTGTAAATGTGACTCCATTAAGAATGCCAAGATTTCATTCCAACTTGACTGATAGATGATCACATCTAAAAGCCAGTGTTCCTCCTTGGAAAATGATCTTAATTTTTTACAAAGTAGACAGCATACACTAAAAAGGAGTCTGACTAAAGTTTATTAATATAAACTGTTAAGGGTAAATGTTAAGACTGAACAACCAGCCAAAGTTCATACAAGGGCTGGACCTAGCCCTGCTGCACATATGCAGGTCCCCCAACAACTGGAACGGGGTTTACCCTGACTCTGTTGCCTGCCTGTGGATCCTGTTCCCCTAGCTCAGTTATGTTGGCTGGTCTCAGTGCAAGAGGATGTATCTAGTCCTACAGTGACTTAAGGTGTCAGGGTGGGTTGGTACGCGGGAAGGGGGGGTTCACCCTTCTCAGAGATGAAGGGGGGATGAGGAAGGGGCCATGTGAGGGACAACTGGAAGGAGAGGGGGACTATGATTAGGATGTAAATTGAATAAATTAATTAACTGAAAAAAGGAGGGATAGTCTCTCTCAGGGCTCTCAAAAGATAACCCATCATATTAGATTAGAGCCCATCTTTATTTACCTCAATTTTCTTATTAAATACTATCTCCAAAGACAGTCATATTCTGAGGCACTGGAGTTGGAACTTCAACTTATGAATGTGGTGGAGGACATAGTTCACCAAGGCCCCTACCTAACGGGATGAATAGGAAATGTCACTGGACTTTGCAATGAACACAAGTCGATGAAGTAGTAGCACTTAGGTGATTGTTGGGGAATACCCCCCCCCCCCAGGCTCAAAGTCTCAAAGCATTAGCTGAAGGGATGGTGCATCAAGGTACCTTCTAGAGAAAGACATAAAGAATTAAGTTCAAATGACCAAACTCTTTAACACATCACAGGAAAGTTCAGTGCTCAGTCTCAGTCTCAAGAAATGTATAGTATAATAAGAAATCTGTATAGACAACCCCACATAGCCCGACTGGAGGATGCCTTCAGACAAAAAGCATTATAGTGATTTTGAGACAAATGAGTCACAAATCAAGTAATATGTTGCAGTGTATTAAAGCTTTGATTAGATACAAGGACCATCTCAACTCAGGGTTCTACATCTCAGCCTAACTCATCTTGGTTTGAGGTATGTCAGTAAATGTTTGATCAAACCCAGAGTCAAAAATTAGCCAATGTCACATGGAAGCTCCATTTTATGGCTTTTTCCTCATGAGGAACAAGACTTAGTAGTCATTTATCAAGGTTTCCGTGAGTGGGGATTCATCTGGAAGCAGTACACACAGCTGCTACCATACAAAGCTGTGAAGGTCCCCACACACAAGACGGGGGTTGGGGAAGAGCACTGCCCGGTCTAAGCCTGGTCCTGGTCGCTCACAGGCCTGCAACACCAGCACCAGTGACCCTAATGGACAGAAGGTGTTCTGTCACACCTCCTGGGCCCCTGGCTCCTGTCAAAGCTACAACCTCCCACAGCCCCCTGCGGAGAGGTGTGTGGCCATCAGTCACATGGGCAATGCCCCATCTCCTGGTATTCTATCTGGTCTCCACCCCCACAGTTACCTGGCAACAGCCAGGTTAGGCCTGCCCACTATAAAAGGAGCTGCTTGTCTCCTCCTCTCTCTCTTACTCTCTTGCTTTTACTCTTGCTCCCTTGTTCCCCCTCTCTCCACCTCCCCTTCTCCCCCTCTCTCCACATGGCTATGGCTGGCCTCTCCTTCCCCATTCTCTCCCTCTCTCTGCCTTTCTACAATAAACATCTTAAAACCATGGACTGCCTCTTCTCACCAGGATCCGCCTGGAGCAATGGAGCAGATCTCTCTCTCTCTCTCTCTCTCTCTCTCTCTCTCTCTCTCTCTCTCTCTCTCTCTCTCTCTCTCTCTCCAGATCCATGTATCTAACCTCCCATCGGGAAGCCTTCCTGCACCCCAGCCACGGTCTCCACTAAACCAGCCTTCACGCTGAACTTGTCTGTTCCACAGTAACACAGAACTCTCTCCTCCTGCCCTTTTCCCTTCAGCCTCTAGGCCAGAGTCCACCAAAGGGTCCCCACCCGTTCTCAGCTCTTTTGGCACATACAGTGGTGTCTGGGATGTCCAAGAGCTAGAACTTGTTGTCCCTGGCCTTCATGTGGCCCAGGGACCCCAGAACTGGCTCTTCCACGGTACCCAGCGCCACCATCTGTGGTGCCCGAGAGTCGGAGTCCGACTCCAGCAGGTCCACAGGGACCTCAGACTGTGCCTTCCTCACCCCTGGAGTGGGATCCCGAGGCTTCTCACAGTCCAACGCCCACCCGGCCACAGCCTGAGGTCCGTGTAGTCAAACTCCCCATGTCCGCCTCGCCCAGAGCCCAGGGACCCTGAGCGGATGCAGGACCCCATTTTTTTACCCACAATGGAGCACCTGCTTCAGTCCCAGGTTCCCACTTCCCAGATGAGTGCACCAGCTCCAGATGACATCTGTTCCTGTTCGAGTACAGTTGAGCTTCAGGCTAGGAGTGTGCACATAACCCAGCATTAAGGTGGCTCTCCATTCTAATTTACAGACAATTGCAAATTTCACTGGAAACACTAGCAGCCAATATATTAAAAACAAACAAACAAACAAACAAACAAAAAAACAGCCATGGAAGCAAGGAAGATCTTAACATTTGAGAAACAAGTATTCGGCAGATCATCTTTTTTTTTTTTTTTTTTTAAAGATTTATTTTATTTATTATATGTAAGTACACTGTAGCTGTCTTCAGACACTCCAGAAGAGGGCGCCAGATCTCGTTACGGATGGTTGTGAGCCAGATCTCGTTACGGATGGTTGTGAGCCACCATGTGGATGCTGGGATTTGAACTTATCACCTTCGGAAGAGCAGTCTAGTGCTCTTACCCGCTGAGCCATCTCACCAGCCCCTCGGCAGATCATCTTTATACTGTACACTTTATACTGCTTTTGAAACACTTCTGTGAATGTAAAATTATTTTAAATTTTAAAAGGTTCTTAAAAAAACAAAAAAAAACCTGGGCATAGTGTCATAATGCTTACAATCATAGCTCTGGGGAAGCTGATATAGGAGGACTGCTTCAAATGCAAGGTTAGCCTGAGCTACATAGTAAGCTATAGTTCAGTTGGTAGAGTGCCTGGCACTCACAAAGCCCCGAATTCAATCCTCAGAAGAAAGTTTACTTTTTAAAAGAGCGGTGTTCAGAGACATAGCTCAGCGGTAGTGCCTGGTGAGCTTGCGCAGGCCTGAGGACGGTGCTCAGGGCCACAACAGAAAAGTGTGTGCACTTAAAAAGAATCAAACAAACACACAACCTACCGGAGCCTGATACAGAGAAGCCCATTTGCAGGGGCCGCACTTAGGAAGCAGAGGCAGGAGGGTCAGAAGTTCAAGGCCAGGTGGGCTAGGTAGCAAGAGCCTTTTATTTTTAATGGAAACAGAATATGAAAACTGCTAAGAACTAATGTTAGTGAGAAACAGAGTGCTGACACACGCCTGAAATCCCAGCACTTGGGGAGCTGAGGCAAGGAGTCTTCTGGGTTCAAGGACAGACTGATCTATAGGGCAAATTCCAGGACAGCCAGTACTACACAGAGAAGGAAGGAAGGGAGGGAGGGAGGGAGGGAGGGAGGGAGGGAGGGAGGGAGGAAAAAAATTTTTTTAAGTAAAAGGTAGAGTTTTATGTAATAAGTGACGGCAAACATGTAAAAAAGATATCCACCCAGTCCACCCAGTGGCCTTCAAGGAGTAAAGTGAGTTCCCATTGTTTATTTGAACCGCCAAGTTCCTGAGAAGAAAGGAAGGATTAAACACTGACATAAGGAGCAGCAAAGATGGCTTGGTGGTTAAGAGCACTGACTGATCTTTCAGAGGACCTTGGTTTGGTTCCCACCATCTACATGGCAGCTCACAACCATCTGTAACTCCAGTTCCAGGGTATCTGATGCCCACTTCTGACTCCTTCAGGCACCAGAAATGCATGTGTTACCGAGACTCCTATCGGCAAAACACCCAAACACAGAAGATGGTGATGGTGATGGTGATGATGGTGGTGATGATGGTGATGGTGGTGATGGTGGTGGTGATGATGGTGATGGTGGTGATGATGGTGGTGATGGTGGTGATGATGGTAATAGTGGTGATGATGGGTTTTTTTTGGATGGAAATAAACATTATTTTAAATGCTGACTACCTTAACTTAACATTCCTTAGCACCTCTGTGGAAGGAGAAACACTAACAGCTGTTCATGTTTCACGGTACATGTATGTGTTAACATACAACGCACAAGGGGCTTCCAGTATGTGTCCTCATCTCTCCGTTCTAGTTATACTGAAAAACTTAGAAGTCCGCAAGCCACCCTATTCATGAAGGCTATCTTCATTCCTGCCCCCCCCCATCCCCATGTCTTCTTCTCAGGACTCAGTCCAGAAAGCCTCCACCCAACCCCCACAAACACAGGAGCACACTTTGCTGTCAGTACACACCATACCTTGATGGGTCTGTGCCCTTGTCAGTGAAGGCCTTGCGGTCAGAGATTCTATTCTATGTTCTCCTCTGAAACATAGCAAGATCTCAACCTTTTAAAAACAAGACTAAGCTCATTCTCCCACGTCTTATTTCTCTCTCTCTCTCTCTCTCCCTCTCTCTCTCTCTCTCTCTCTCTCTCTCTCTCTCTCACACACACACACACACACACACACTCCTGATATTCTATATGCAGAGAAATTTACCCCAGTCTAATCACATACTTCTCCAAAGTGTGGGTGGCTGGATCCTGCCTTGGGTAGAGAAATGCAGAAGCCGTGGATTCCTGCAAACATCCAAATGCCACAACGGTTTCTGACCTACAGAAGATTCCGCTGCCTAAAATGCTGGAAGGGGCATCTCTGGTAGTGCCTTAGCTAGATTCCCCACAGCTGGAAAGCAACCATCCCATCTGCAAACTGAGAGGCTTTTGAGACAGCCAGTGCTTTCTTTCCTGCCTAGAATATCAGGAATTACAGGTTGCCACAAGTTTAAAGGGAGAAAAATCAGTGAAGTATACTGTAAGGTTCCCAGCTCTGACGTGTGGCTTCCGTCACAGAAAACCTTCAAAAGCTCAAGTTCTTCCAGCAACAGGATTTGGAAGCATGACTGAAAGATTCTTCAGTGAGTCGGGCTTCAGGTTTCACAGGCTGTAATTTTGCTCCTTTGATAGTAGAAAACACTTTGAGCAGAATGGACCCACTTTCCTGGATGCTTCAGACTGTCCCCTAGTGCCTGTTACAGTACCAAAAAGAATAGGTACCAAAAAAAAAATGCATAGAACTATTTTTGTTAATTAAGCGTATTGTGTCGGTATAATTATCACAGTCAGGGGAGGCATGTTCTTCAGAGTTCTCAATCTAAGCTGAAAGGCAAGAGTTTTTCAGTTTGTATCTTTGTTGTGTTCTCTATCACCTCCTCAGCTCTGATGTCTGAAGTTACTGAAGTTACTCTCTTCCCTCCCCCCCCCCTTGTTCCGGTCAACCCCGCTCGCTCCGCTCGATTCCGCTCGCTCCCGGCCGCCCCGGGCGCCCTCCCCCCCCCTCTTTGCTCCGGCCGATCCCATTCGGCCCCACTCACTCTGCCCCGCTAGCTCCGGCCATCCCCGCTTACTCCGGCAGTCCCAGTTCGGCTCCACTCGCTCAGGACAGCCTCACTTGCTCCAGTTGGTCTCTCCGGTCCAAGGATTCAGTTCTTATTATTCTTCATAAGTATGCTGTAGCTGACTTCAGACACACCAGAGGAGGGCGTCAGATCTTGTTATGGGTGGTTGTAAGCCACCATGTGGTTGCTGGGATTTGAACTCATCACCTTCGGAAGAGCAGTCAGGTGCTCTAACCCGCTGAGCCATCTCACCAGTCCCCTGAAGTTACTCTCTTATGCAGAAGTTATAGCTCGGTTCTCCCTCTCAAGCCCACCCCAGAAATAAGACTCAGACTCTAAATATATTTACAAATACCTTGGCCATATGGCTAGGCTTTTCTCTGACTAGATCCTAACTTAAAATAACCCATTAATTTTAACCTACATTCTACCACGTGGCCTGCCTGCGCTTTTCTGTCCTCAGGTATGATGTGTCAGCCTCCTTACATCTCTCCCAGAATCCTTTCTGCCTCCCGATGTCCCACCTCCTATTTCCTGCCCAAGCCATAGGCCACAGGCTTTTTAATTGACAAGCGATGGATCCATACAACACTCAATATAACTCTCTCTACACTATCCATCACTTCTCTTTGCCTACTGCATTCTTCAGCTCTTATAAGATGTGGAGGGAAACAGAACATTAAGACCTAAGCAAGCATTCCAGATTGTATATATACTATCGTGTCTCATCAAATGGGGTTTTCGTTAACAGGACATTTTGGAACTTGGCTCTTGTCATAGCATTAAACTAAACCATTGGGTTATAAATTATTTTCTTCATAAATAGGCTGTTTCTCAACAGTAGGGGGCTTTTAAAGGAAAGGGTGAGGAATTGGGAGGAGTTGGGAGGTGTTGGGAGTGAGAGTAAGCTACAGCTCTTCTTTGTGGAGTTTATCTCTGAGTCCTTCACATAGGCAGGCAGGCATGCACGCCTGGCTAGGTCACCTAAGGTAGAGGAACAAAAGGCTTCTTGCTAGCTTTAGAGAACAAAGAGCTTCTGACTGGCTATATTCTTAGAGATCAGGAAAACAGGCTTGGAGAAACGTTTAGGGGCTTTACATTTTAGGGGGGAAGCGCTTTGGGGTCTCACATTGACACCTGTGTCTTAGAACAATAGAGAGCACTGTGGGTAACAAACATACGTGGACTGAATATGCCCCATCAGATTTGGAAAGAATGACTCCCCATCTTAGGGTTTCACTGCTGTGAACAGACACCATGATCAAGGTAACTCTTATGAAGAAAAACATTTAATTGGGGTTGGTTCACAGGTTTAGAGGTTCAGTCCATTATTATCAAGGAGGGAGCATGGCAGCATCCAGCAGGCATGGAGTAAGAGAAGGATCTGAGTGTTCTACATCTTTGTTTTGTTTTTGCTTTTGTTTTGTTTGTTTTTTGTGTTTTTTTTGAGACAGGGTTTCTCTGTGTAGCCCTGGCTGTCCTGGAACTCACTCTGTAGACCAGGCTGGCCTCGAACTCAGAAATCTGCCTGCCTCTGCCTCCCGAGTGCTGGAATTAAAGGTGTGCGCCACCACCGCCTGGCAAGTGTTCTACATCTTGATCTGAGGCAGCAAGAGAGGAGACTGGCTTCCAGAAGCAGCCAAGAGGGGGGTCTCAGTCCACACTGGGCAGATTCTGAGGATAGAAAGCCTAAAAGCCCGCCCCGAAAGTGACACACTTCTCCAACAAGGCTACACCTCCTGATAGTGTCACTGACTGTGGGCCAAGCATTCAAACACATGAGTCTATGGGGACATTCCTATTCTAGCCACCACACCATCTTTCCTAGGTCATTTAATTTTCCCAGCGGTCTGAACTCAGACTTCCCCTCCTCCCTGCATTCCCCTTCACTATGGTGACTGAGCTAGTATTCCATCATTCTGACATAACATGATTAATTTTATAATGGAAAGTTTTATTTGGATCACGATTTGGACAGGTAATGAAAGGCAAGGAGATGTGGCAAGCTCATGGGAGCCAGGATATGAAGGAGAGACGGGATCGGGACTCTGATATCCCTTCAAGGATGCTCCCCTTACCTAATTTTCTTCCACTAAGCCTAGACACTTCCAACATATTTTGAGGGTCAAGCCTTTGATGTATGAGGTCATCAGGGAACAACATCCAGATTTGTAGCATGGCTTCCTGACTGACTGTGTGCCTCCTGGAACTCAGGTGCCTTCTGTTCTTTGTTTTCCTCTGGTGGCCTTCAAAGGTCTAACCTTTTCTCCTCATCCTCTCCCTTATTCTCGTTCTCATCTTCTCCCTGCACCTCCCCAATCTCCTTCTGCTTATTTGTGATATGTAAAAAGAAGCACAAATTTCTCAGTCATGGTGACTTACACCTATAATCTGAGCACTTTGGAGATTGGGGAAGGAGGATTATCATGAGTTTGAGGCTAGCCTGGGCTACATAGAGAACTCCAGGCTAGTTTATATACTATCTGAATACAAAACTTTGGGAAAAAAATAAAGTATCACGATCATTTCTCTAGCAACCATTCAGCTTCCAAATTCAGACAATTCCATTATGATTATAATGGAATCCTTTCTTTTATATAATGGTTTACAGATTTTGTGTTCTTGAATATTTTTGAGATAGAATTTTTCCATCTAGTCTTGATTGGCCTTAAACTCACAGAAATCCTCCTTCCTCTGCTTCCTAAGTGTTGAGTTGACAGCTGCATGCAACAGGTTCAACTGTTTTACAGTTTTTAACTTTCCTTCCTTGTCATTGTTGTATAATATTCTACCATGTGACTGTTAATTCATTTTGAGAGTTGACATGTAGATGGGTTTATCATTTTGGCTTTGCAATAATCCCTGTGGACAGAGGGAAGGATGATTGTCTGTTGGACCTCAAGAATGTACAGAAATGTCGCCAGAATGCCCACTAGGTGGAACTCAAATTGCTGTGTACACTTCTGTGCTCTGTTGAATAGAAGATTACAAAATGTTAGAACAAACAGCCATACCACCACCAACCGGAAAGAAAATAGTATTTAATTCAGCCTTTGAGAAATAAAGAATATAGTATTTGTTGAAAGAAATATCATGGCTTTTACATTTTTGTGTCATCAAAATGTCTTTTCCTTCATACCTTTAATTCCAAACAACAACATCTAATTGAGAGGCAGACAAAGTGATGAATCAGAGAAAGATTTGACAGGATGAGTCAGAGATAGGATACGCCCAACTCTCACGAGAACAGACAGGAAAGAGAGGCTACTTAAGAGTGTTAGGGTCCAAGAATCACTGAAGGAAGACCCCGGACTCAAATAGTATGCAAAGGCAAAGATCATTTATTCTGCAGAAATTACCAGCATGGGATGCGGGAAGTCAAACATTGATCAAAATGATGATGACCAGAGGGGCTTGCAGGTCCTTTTTATGCAGGGCTGGAGGAATTTTCTAGAAGGATTAGGTAACCTCTAATATGATTGGTAGGGTCAAAGCAGTGACATCAGTACAGTTTTGATTGGCTACTATGTTAGTTTCATTGTAATTGCTGAGACATTGAAGAATTTCAGAGACCAGCTTAGCTCTGGCCTTGTTAGCTCCCCCTGCCAGGTGTCCAGGGCACTATATCATCTCTGGAGCTATCCTCCCTACTTCAGGGTCATTATTGTTTATAGACCCATTATCAATAGCTTTCTCTGAGGAGCTCAGTTTGCTTCCTGGAAAACTGAAAACATTTCCACTTTTAAGGTTTTTATTTCTCAGTGGACCTCTCAAGAGCATTGAGGGAGAGAGGAAAGCCGATTGGATATGTTCAGTTGGGAGCAGTTCAGTCCGTAGAAAAGTTCAGAGGCAGTCTTTCTAAGCAGAGCAATTGAGTCAGAAGCTGAGAGAAGCCAACTTGAATCAGTCAGTTTGGAGAGGAGTTTGGGCCAGAACAACTTAGTTGAATCAGCCAGCCAGAGTTCAGAAAGAGCTGGAAAGAGTAAGCTTATTCAGCAGCAAGTCCCAGAGGCTAAAACATTCTAGGCCTAGCTTAGCAGACAGAGGCTGGAAGCTGAAGCCTTCAAGGTCTGGGCTCATAGATTAGACTATATGGTGGCTAGAAGCTTCCAGGCCTAGGCCTAGGATGGTCAGTACAGAGAAGGGAACGCTCAGGGATCACCCCAAGCCATGTATTCGTAAAGTTGGGGTACAGCTCTTATTTCATCCCTTCATCTGAGGAAAGAAAAACATTTTCATTTACAGGAAAATCTCAAGGAAAATGTGATCATTGTCCTAGTTTGCTGTCTGCTGCTGTGATAAACACCATGACAAACGGCAACCTGGGGAGAAGAAGGTTGACTGATTTTATGCTTCCAGACACAGTTCACCTTTGAAAGAAGCCAGGCAGCAATTCCTCCAGGCAGGAACCACAGAGAAATGCTGCTCACTGGCCTGTTCCCTCGGGTAACTCTGGGCTGTGTCAAGTTGACAGCTGAGGCTAACTAGGAGGATAATGTAAATGAATAGAATTGTAATTCTCCAGTAACTAATTCATTGAAATTCATTTCAAAACTCAGTAGAAAAAGGTGCTATGATGCTGGAGTTCAGGCTGCTCTTTCAAAGGACCTGAGTTCAATTCCCAGCACCCAGTAATTCACACTGTCTATGTGTACACTTCTAAGGTGTCCAATACCCTGGCCTGCGTAGGTAGTAGCAAAAACATGTTGCAACACAAAGTGTAGGCATAATACTCATACACATAAGATAATTAAAATTGAAAAGTACTAATTGTAATTTAAATCCTACCAGGATGTTGATTGTGGCTGGAAGGAAGCGCTTCCCACCCCTAATCCCACCTTTTAAGCAAAAAATTTTCTTCTTGTAGTTGTTTTTGTTTTTTGAGACAAAGTTTCTCTATGTGGCCCTGGCTGTCCTGTAATCAGTCTGTAGACCAGGTTAGGCTGGAACCAAGAGATCTGCCTGCCTCTGCCCCCTGGGTGCAGGGATTAAAAAGGTGTGCCACCATCTCGAGTGGTGGCAAAGATATTTTGATGACACAAAATTTAAAAAGCTGTGTTAGAAACAAAAACAAAAAACAAAACAAACAAACAAACAAAAAGCCGGGTGGTGGTTTTAATTCCAGCACTAGGGAGGCAGAGGCAGGCGGATTTCTGAGTTTGAGGCCAGCCTGGTCTACAAAGTGAGTTCCAGGACAGCCGGGACTACAGAGAGAAACCCTGTCCCCCCCCCCCCCCCCCCCCCCCCCCGCAAAAAAAGAAGCCGTGTTAGTTCTTTCGACAGATGGTATATCCATGTCTCAAAGGCTGAATTAAATACTATTTTCTGTCCAGTTGGTGGTGATGTGGTTGTTTGTTCTAACATTTTGTAATCTTCTATTCTACAGAGCACAGAAGTGTACACAGCAGTTTGAGTGCCACCTAGTGGGCATTCTGGCGACATTCCTGATGTGAAAGAATGACATCAGTACATTCTTGAGGTCTCACAGACTGCCATCCCTCCCTCTCTGCAGTGAAGTAACAGCTGACATCATTCACAGAACCCTCTATCCACCCAAACAAGTCAGGGCTCTTCCAGAACCGCCTCACTTCGGCTGTAAAACCAGGTTGATCTACTTCGTTTTCAGAGCCCTGAGCGATGCTGAGAGATGCTCAGTAGACCACATGCTCAGCTCCTCCAGGCCAGCGACCTCTCCTCCAACCAGCAGGATAAAGGCTTCACTCCTCGCCACTCTCGAAGTTCAGTCCCATCTTCTCCATTGTCTGGAACTGGACTTCAGTTTTGCTTTTGTTTACGATGCCTTTCCCCTTTTCTTGGTTTTTAATCGTCTCTGCTTTCCTAAGATGTTATTCACTTAAACAGCATACTCAAGTCTAATTAAAGGGAGATAGCAGTGGCGACTGCTTTAAGCAAACACATCCACGCATATGAGCTGTGCTTTATGGCAAGGGCGCCCCAAAGTTTCATGTAGTGATTGATATTCACAGAAATTGATGTTAATACAGAATGAGGCCAGGTAAATAAATAGTTGCTCAACGCTCGTTGGGCTCGTTGGTTTTAGGTAGTATCTCAAAGGGATGCTAAAAGCTCATGGAGGAGGTCAAGAGGGAGGCTGAGATGGATTCTCATTTTGGGTAAAAATCCCAGGGTGGTATTGTCTGTAATCTCTGCGCCGAGGAGGCAAAGACAGGAGGATCGCTGGGGCTTGATGGCCAACCAAGTTACCCAAGTCAGGGAGATTCAGTGAGAAAAACTGTACCAAAAGATAATGTGGAGCCAGGGATGGCCACGTGCGCCTTTGATGCCCAGCATTCCAAAAGCAAATGGTCTGGGCTCTGTGAGTTCAAAGCCAACCTGGTCTACACATTCCTGTGTTGTCTCAGTGATGATGGTGGTGGTGGTGGTGGTGATGATGACTATGTTAATGAAGAACAGGAAACAGAAGGATAAGGAGGAGAAAGTGGAACGTGATTGGGAAGACAACAACCTCAGACTTCAATGTGCACATGTGCACATACACTTACAAACTCCCAAGCACACACTTGTGTATGTACCTAAGACAAATACTTCAACAGCAACAAATTACTCTCCCTGCTCCCTGGGAACACATGAAGAACACATATGGGCTATGTTGGCCACAGCTGGATCAAATCTACGCAACATGTGCTTAGCTGAACGTGGGCTTGACTTGGTCAGTCACTCAGCCAGCCCCATAAAGCAGCGGCGGCTACCCGATTCATCTGGCTGACTACCTGACTAGGCAAAGCTAAAGATTTTGCTACTTTCAGAGTTAGTATCATTAACCCTTTAGCAAAAGGAAGCATATTCCCTCGTGCTTCTGTAGGCTTTCTGAACTTGTTTCCTAGAAGCAGAAATAGACTTGATACTCAAATCTGAACAGAGAGACAACCTCAAGCTTGAAACTGTTGTCTCCGCCAAAGCTCCGGTTTCTTGATTTACTTAAACTCACTCATCCTACAGTTATGTAAAGTAATGAGAAACTCTGTGTATTCTACTTAAAAGCATGAAAACTCTGGGTTTTCCTCCTGTTTCTAGATGTCTCTTTGGTTCAGGTTACTTCCAATAACAATCTTGAAACTAAACACTATGTTGTTGTTTTTTTTTTTAATTTATTTATTTATTTTTTTTCCCTTGTTCCGGTCAACCCCGCTCGCTCTGCTCGACCCCGCTCGCTCCGGCCAGCCCCACTTGCTCCCGGCCGCCCCCGTACGGCCCCCCCGCTTGTTCCAGCCAGCCCCGCTCGCTCTGATCGGCTCCGCTTGCTCCGGTTTGGCCCCGCTCGTTCCGGCCGTCCCCGTTCGGCCCCACTCGCTCCGGCCCTGCTAGCTCCAGCGTCCCCGCTTGCTCCGGCCGTCCCCGTTCGGCTCCGCTCACTCCAGACAGCCTGGCTTGCTCCGGTTGGTCTCTCCGGTCCAAGGATTCATTTCTTATTATTCTTCATAAGTACGCTGTAGCTGACTTCAGACGCACCAGAGGAGGGAGTCAGATCTTGTTACGGGTGGTTGTAAGCCACCATGTGGTTGCTGGGATTTGAACTCATCACCTTTGGAAGAGCAGTCGG
Source organism: Mus minutoides (assembly GCA_902729485.2). Taxonomy (NCBI): domain Eukaryota; kingdom Metazoa; phylum Chordata; class Mammalia; order Rodentia; family Muridae; genus Mus; species Mus minutoides. The sequence goes on along the minus strand of LR749926.1, from coordinate 1,156,148 downwards.
GTGCTCTAACCCGCTGAGCCATCTCACCAGCCCAACACTATGTTTTTTAACTTTGTCATTTAAAACTTAAATTATCTGACTCATTATTTTTCCTAAGAGAGGACAAGAAGCCTGCTCCTCATTGATGGTGAGCTGAGAGAGTACGCTGACAGAACATTGGAGAAGCTGGACTGTATCCTGGCAGGGGAATGTCAACTGGGGGAAATGTCCTCAGATCTGGAGAATGACTCAGTGTCTAGGAACTAACTGGCTTTAACTCGCAGACTTTGTTCCAAATGAGCAAACTGAAAATCCTTCAAGAGAAGCTGCATAATAAAAATACCCCGAGTTGTCAAGCAAGGAATTACATATTATAAATTTCATTGACTTGCAGTGATATCAGTTTCCTGAGCATCTGTCGAGCAAATTGATCATTTTTCAAACTAAACCATATCAATCACTAAGTACATCCGGAGTTGCTCAGAGAATTGGCAAACTCCCCATGCCCGTGTGTGCACCACTCGAGCCACTGATCATGTGCTAACCACCGAGTCAAGCATGCATTTATTATGCATGTTGATTAAACCAAAGTGGGAGCAAACACAAAAACATTCATAGAAAAGAAATAATAGGTGCATTCCTGTTGTGGGTTGCCCTGGTGCTGTTTGTTTTCTGATGTTAATTCTTCTTCCTCAAGAGGGGCTGCCCTAAGGAGGAGTGAATGGCTCAGTAAAGTACTCAGGTGACTTTACTGAACCTTCTAACTGGTCAGATGAAGGCTGGAGCCTGTGATTGGGCACTGGAAGGGAAAGGTGAGGCTGGAGGTCTTAGAGAGTGGGGGAAGGGTGGGAGACAACAGAGGAGACAAAGGAAGATGAAGTGGGAGGAAGATGGAGCAGAACCACGTGGCCTAAAGAAGGTGCAAGTAGCAAGGGATCTCATACCTGGAGAACAGAGTGGCGCAGTGGGAAATCTGCCCAGTCTAGGAGTACAGCTTATATATATATATAATAACTGACTTGTGTATTTTTGCACGGGCTTATTGGGGTTAGAAGTTTACTGCAACACATTCCAACTGGCAGCAGATGCACAGGAGAGAGGTTATTATATCAAAGAAATAATTTGAAGCCAGGTTTGGTGATACATGCATTTATTCCCAGCACTTAGGAGGACAACACAGTAGGGTTGAGAGTTCAAGGCTAACAGGCTACATACCAAGCATCTCTCTCTCTCTCTCTCTCTCTCTCTCTCATATATATATATATATATATATATATATATATATATATATATATATATATATATATATATATATATATATATATATATATATATATACACACACACACACACACACACACACACACACACACATATATGAAATCAACCTATTAAAATCCTTGTTAACCTAAAGGCAAACTCTTTCCCCCCAAAAAGGATGCATATACACACATACACAAATTCTACACATAGACACACAATGTTGCAGCTTTCATAGGGCTAAACCACACCTCACCATGCTGGCATCAAGGGATTGCATATGTTTACTGAAGAGGAGCCCATCAAGAAAAAAGAAAAAATATTCATGTAATAAGTCAGACTGTGAAAATAAAATGAGTATCACCTCCCGACTGACAAGCAGTTACCAGACTAGGAAAGTAGCACAAAATTTAAATCTGCAGCTTAGGCATCATCATAAATCCGAATTAACCGCAGCTCCAGGTAACCCACCACCCAACACTGTAGGCAACACTAAAATACTTCCATAGCAACTGTCACCAAGGGCATCATCAGGGTGCTGAAGATATAAAAGAGAAAAAGGAGCCATAAACTGGAGACAAACAAGATTGCCTTTCTGATAGAATGAAACCCACTCTTCAATTTCAATAAATATTGAACTGCTGGAAGTGACTGTAAATGACTATTTCAGTTTGTCAAACCCTTCTTTCTGATAGATACACGTTTAAGGAGAAAAACATCACCTGAAGAACAGAAAACACAAGTAACTCCCTCATGCACCTAACAGGAAGAGACCAGCATGGAACTCCCTCATGCACCTAACAGGAAGAGACCAGCATGGAACTCCCTCATGCACCTAACAGGAAGAGACCACGTGCTTTCATCTAGTAGGTTGCCCATGACTCAGAAAAGGGAGGCGTGAGCCCCACCCCAGCCGCTTACTAAGTATTATCAGAGGCACAAAAGTGAATCAGAAATAGCTTCTCCCCTCGGAATGTACAGGGGAGGATAAATAAGCGGTGTGACAAAGGTCAAAGGGGAGGGAAGATTGTAGCGGTTACGTTTTTAGAATATTTCTGGACTGTACCATAGATGGAATCATATCCTCCTAGAGCATTTGTTGAATATTAACTCTTAAGTATGACAAAATGTGCTCTTAGAAATAGTGTATTTCCCCCAAAGACATGGGTTGTTAAATAAAAATCTCAGGGTTGGGTGTGCAATACTTCCCTGTGAGTACCAGTCAGGGAGGCCCCAGAGACTCCCTGAAATAACACAGGCTCTTGGTTACCAGCTATAACTAGACAATGAGACCTGTTGCTAGAGAAGATAAAACTGGAAGTGACCTAAACATTTACTCTCTGCTGGCTAGCTTTCAGAGTGCTGAAAGGCGCTAGGCCCCTGGGAAGAAATGAGATCAGTGCTCTTACTTGGTCCTTGACTCTGAGTGCTATGACACCAACCAACGTGCCTGGCAAGATGTACTCACTGTTGCAATGGTAGCATGAAAGTTAAACAGGTAGTCAACTGCTTTCTGGTTGGATTTCGGGGTGCTCTAGCAGAAGAAAGTTGTGCCTGGTGCTGTGACTCTGGCCAAAAGACCTTGGTTCAAAGGTTCACAGGCCTTGGAAGAAACCTACATTTAAACTTCAGGTTATTCAACCCTCTAGGTGGAAGAATAACCATGAACTAACTAGTACCCCCTGAGCTCATGTCTATAGCTGCATATATAGAAGAGGATGGCCTAGTTGGCCATCATTGGGAAGAGAGGCCCCTTGGTCATGCAGACTTTATATGCCCCAATACAGGAGAACGCCAGGGCCAAGATGTGGGAGCAGGTGGGTAGGGGAGAAAGGCCGGGAGGGGGGAGGGTATGGGGAACTTTCTGGATAACACTTGAAATGTAAATGAAGAGAATATCTAATAAAAGTTGGAAGAAAAAAAAAACAACTTCAGGTTATTTTGCTAAGTGGACAGGTTGACTTACATAATATGTGAGAGGTTAGCATTGCTGTCAGCCTTGGCCAGAGAAACTGTTTTCTTCAGTGAGCAACAATGCAGGAGCTCATAGCTGGTGAACAAGAAGCAGTTGAGTGTTCAGCACTAAATGGGACACAATACTCCCCCTTTGCACACACATACACACACACACACACACACACACACACACACACACACACTACAAGGCTCAGGGAATGTTATAGAACAGGAGGTAGGAAGAATGTAAGAGCTGGAAGATGGGGAAGGGGTCCTGTGAAATGCTGCTTCTGGATATTGTATGCCCTTGACACCCATTGACTCACTGGAGCTATGGGAACCTGTATAAGACCTAGGTGAAGTCAAGGCAACAAGACCAGTTAATATTACAACAAACATCTCTATTTTGACTCAGTTGATTACAAAAATGAAGAGGGGGTATGGACTTGGGAGGGAGATGTATGGAGGAGTGTTTCAGGGGCTGGAGGGAAGAATTGAAGGTATGTATGATCAAGATATACCATGTGCATATATAAATCGTCAAAGAATAAAGAAAAGCTATTCTAAAAAAATTGAAGTCTTTGAGGGTATAATAAAGTTAAAATGAGGTCTTTAGGAAGGATCTTTGTTGCAGGAAATATTAAAAGAAAAGAACCAGCAAGTTCCTGCCCTTGTACTGGCAACTCTGTTCTTATCTTGAAGAGACTCTCTGGCCCGGAGTTCCTGAAATGTCTCCACCCAGCTACCTAGGTTCCCACTTGTGGGTCATTACCACTCCAGCCCTGTGCATCAAATCCCCCACAGCCTTTGTGGTTCATGCACCTCAGTCAAACCCACCTTTCTCTCTTGAACATAGATGGGACGCTGCATGAAGGAAAACACAACACAAACTTAGTTCAGAAACCATGGTAACTCAAGTGCTGGTTACAGCAACTAAAATCCTAATCTTGTAAACCTTATTAAATCTAAATCCTTTGGTGGCAGATTTGTCAGGATTGAAACCAGGAAACACTAGTAGCTATGTCTTGTCCTCATGCTATCCCCATCCAAAAGGACCTCACTCTCTCCTGCTTCCTGTCTTCCCTGTCCAACCTGGAAGTCCCTCCTACTCGCCCAGTGATTGGCTCCTTTATTCATTAGGGGGTTGGTTCACAAGAACAGCACCAGGGCCATCCACAACAGATCTTGATCCACTATTATCCTTATATAACAGTATCTGTGGAAAGAGAGACACCAGTGTGCACAGGACAGAGTGAGAGACTGGAGTGACACTCTATAAGTCAAGCCAAGGGACAACATAGCCTGGCGTAATAGAGGCAAAGAGAGTTTTGCACCTTTCTTTTGTTTTGTTTTGTTTTGTTTGAGACAGGGTTTCTCTGTGTGCCCTGGCTATCCTGGAACTCACTTTGTAGACCAGGCTGGCCTCAAACTCAGAAATCCACCTGCCTCTGCCTCCCAAGTGCTGGGATTAAAGGTGTGTGCCACCTCACGAGTTTTGTGCCTTTATTTCAAATTTCTAACCTCCAGGGATAGGAGAGAATAAATGTCTATTGTTTCAAGCCACCCTATTTGGATAGTTTGTAAGCATCCTTAGGAAACTAGTTTATGTAGAGAGATCGCTTCATGCTAAGTGAGCAAGGCAGACTTCTGATAAGAAGTAACATATAAATTGAACTTCAAAAGAACCTCATAGCATTTGGTAAAGCATGATGCCCTGCCTATGGTCTCAGCGACTCAGAAAGCTGAGACAAGAAATCACCTGAGCTCCGGGGTATTCTGGGTAACATAAGGAGAAGCCATCTGTGCTGGCTAATTTTATGTCATCTTGATACAAGCTATAGTTATCAGAGAGGAGAGAGTCTCTGTTAAGAAAATGCCTCCTGGGGGCTGGTGAGATGGCTCATCGGGTTAGAGCACCCGACTGCTCTTCCGAAGGTGATGAGTTCAAATCCCAGCAACCACATGGTGGCTTACAACCACCCATAACAAGATCTGACGCCCTCCTCTGGTGCGTCTGAAGTCAGCTACAGCATACTTATGAAGAATAATAAGAAATGAATCCTTGGACCGGAGAGACCAACCGGAGCAAGCCAGGCTGTCCGGAGTGAGCGGAGCCGAACGGGGACGGCCGGAGCAAGCGGGGACGCTGGAGCTAGCAGAGCCGGAGCGAGTGGGGCCGAACGGGGACGGCCGGAACGAGCGGGGCCAAACCGGAGCAAGCGGAGCCGATCAGAGCGAGCGGGGCTGGCTGGAACAAGCGGGGGCCGTACGGGGGCGGCCGGGAGCATGTGGGGCTGGCCGGAGCGAGCGAGTTCGAGCAGAGCGAGCGGGGTTGACCGGAACAAGGGAAAAAAAAAAGAAAAAAAAAAAAGAAAATGCCTCCCTAAGATTGGGCTGTGGGGTGTTTTCTTAATTAGTGATTGATGTGGGAGGCCAAGCCCATTGTGGGTGAAGTCATCTCTGGGCTGGCGGTCCTGAGTTCTATAAGAAAGCAGGCTGAGTAAATAAAGTATGATGAGCAAGCCAGTAGTCAGCATCCTCCATGACCTCCTCATCAGCTCCTGCCTCCAGGTTCCTGCCTGTGTGAGTGCCTGTCCTGACTTCTTTCATAGATAGACAATGATGTGCAAGCATAAGCCAAATAAATCCTTTCTTCCCCAACTTGCTCTTTTGGTCATAGTGTTTCATAGTAGCAATAGTAACACAAACTAAGATACCATCTCAATGTGTGTGTGTGTGTGTGTGTGTGTGTGTGTGTGTGTGTGTTTATATTTGTGCTAGCTATCTGAATGTCCAGAAATGGCTTTTTCCATTTTCATGATTATAGCATCTAAGATTTATCAGGAACTTACTTCATGCTGTACATGGTAGTAGAAATTATTCTTCTATTAATGGACTGGTCTCTCATCAACAGATGACATCTGAATTTAAGGTTCCTGACCACCCCTACTCCTTTTATCCTGTGATGGTTGATACATTTAATAAAGTAGGTAAACAAACCTGAAAAAGTGTGTGTGTGTGTGTGTGTATGTGAGAGAGAGAGAGAGAGAGAGAGAGAGAGAGAGAGAATGCATACGCGTGCATGTGCGCATGTGAACTGACATGAAAGACTCTAGGCATAAGTCAAATCTATTTAGGACTGAGATGACTCAGAGCTAAGATGGCCATTCTCCCTTTAACCCAACAAGCCTGGGTCACAAGGGTGCCTTCCAAGGACCAGATCCTTGTGGAGCATAAAAGTCCACACCCTTGGCACTAGTTACATTCTACAGATGGGCCATGTCACTGGAGAAGGTTCAGCCTTGGCAAAGCCTCACTAAGTGGGCCTAAGGCAGAAGATAAATACATGGGAACTGGGGCAGAAGGGAAAAGACAAGACAGTAACCTGGAACAACTATTAAAGAAAGATTGTTTAAAGAAACTTTTAGAAATGAATAGAGATAACTGAGGGGAGTTAATCTCCTTTAGTCAAATAGAAAAGATATTTATGCCACTAAAAACCAAAATACAAAGGGAAGACTGTTTTGTGAGACCTTGCTTTAGGATAACACAGCAAGGGGACCTGTAATTCACAGGTCAGGGCTGATTTTCCAATGTAAGCCAACTGAAACCCTCGAGACCCATTTCCACTAGCAAGAATATGGAGACTTACAAGTATTCAGTGAATTACTGCTGCTGGATCCAGAGTATAGCCATGTATGTCTGCCACCAGAGCCATAATCTCTCGCCTGTGCCATATTGCCATTCTATGCAGAAGGGAAGAGCTGATACCCATAAGGACATGGAAAGGAAGCCATGAGGCCAAACGTCAGTCAAGGTTCTGCCGCACACAGAACTCAATCCAGGTTGCTTAAATGAGAAGATGTCATGCAGAACACTCTGATGGCTGTAATGATGTCCGTAAAGGGGCAGTAAAGGCACAAGGGTACAGAGGAAAGATCTAGGGATCTTCAACCCCAGATACCTCAAGCATGAGGATGGCAGGGGTTAGCTACCTCCCCCCTCCCAACCTGGTGCCATAAAGCTGGCTTTCAGACCATCAACCTTGGTAAGAACTTATTACCCTGACAGGTATCAGGCTTCACTCCTGGTTTGACCTTCTAAGGTTCCCCCAACACATACCCTACAGTTCCTGAATCTGTAGATGAAGCATCTTCCAACACTCCTGCCCTAGCCAATGGAACACGGTCACACAAACTTTGCCCCAGAAGCCCTGGCCACCTCCTCAGGGTCATAAATACCCTTTCTTTCCCCTACCCCCAATAAACGAACCAGTTCTCTGAAGCTGCTCCCAGGGGTGTTCACTACCTTTGCTATGCACTCACCTGCGACAGACTAAACATCTCTCCCTCCAGTCCAGCTCCTAAGTACGCCGAGGGAGAAGCAGACATGGGGAAGTATTTATGTTGGTGGGGGCAAGATTAGAGGGATCAACAAAGCGATATTGAGGTACCGAAAGACCCACAGTAGAAGAGAACATCTTCTGTGAGACCTGATGAGTCCCAGAGTTGTGGAGCTAGAGTTATGATTAGGATCTGTAACCATGGAAGGACGTCATTACAGCCAGAAAGACTGATCCCAAGCAGGGAGGAGAAAGCAACGCCTTACCAATGCCACCACCTGTCACCTGTCACCTATCACCTGTCAGTCACCTGTGCACAAGTGTAAGGGTGCCTGGGTGAAGCAGGGACAGCGTGAGAGACAGAGAAAGAGAAGGACATTTCTGCAGAGGTCAGGGATCCTGTCCTAGTCCTGTCTCTGACTTGATGTGTCCTGTTGTGTGTCACAGAGAAACTCTTCCTTCCAGTTCTGGTTTCTGGACCAGTTTAGCCAACGGGAGGCTTTGACTGGAGGTCTTGTAGGGGAGAAGCCCTCTGTTTCTGCTTCACCCATACCAAATCATAAAATAAAACAAGAATAATAAGAACGGGACTATAGACTAAAGCATCAACATTCAAAACCTAGCATAGAAAACTAGGAAATTCCTGATGGGATTGCTCATGGGTTACCTTACAGGGTTTCTCACGTCAGAGGATGTCTACTGAGCCCACATTCACACCCTGATGGGACATTTGTCCTGTGAACTGGTATTCTTCAAGAGAAGCTGCTGGTCTGACACATTGGTCAGTGCCCTGTTAGGGCCCAGAGCAGAAACATGCCCTCCTTGTATCTGAGGGAGTTTGGCTGGTAATCATCGTTACTAGTGCTCATTAGTGAGTTGGTACCTTTTGTGCTTCATTGTAACCTCCCTAGGCAACTGCTTCAAACACGGCCGTAAAGATTTCCCCTCACTGAAACTCCACCATCAAGTTTGGCAGACTACTTTGTCCTCTTTTGCTTTGAAAGCTAACAAGGAAAACCAAAGGGCAGAAAATGCACAACAGATAGACTGACTCTATGCTGCTTTTATTTTTTATTTGCCTAAGAAAAAAATCATTTCAGATGAACCATTATTCAGTGAGGCTACACACATCCATGAGTTACAAGAGGGTTAAAGAGCTGATTTTATATATTTTGGGATCAGTGGGTCCAAGCTATGACTCAGAGGGAATTGAGAGTTTAGGGGAAAAATATTCTGTTTCCATGCCCAATGAAACTAAGTCACTCCCTCTCTTCCCAGCGCCCTAAAACAGTTACTCTTAGAGACATAAAAAAAACCAGCGCATTCCTGAGATATTAGCAAAGATCAACCAAAGAGAATTGCTGCACTGCAGTCATGAGAACCCTGTGGAAAGGCTGAGACAAGGCTCAGAGAATTGCTTCAAGTGCGAGGCCCGCTGGGGCTACTACACAGAGACTTCAGAAGCAGAGACCCTGTCTCAAGAGAAAGACAAGAAAACACTGAAAGAAGATAACAAGAGATTAAGTCCTGTGTAGTGATTTGAATATGATTGGCCCAGGGAGTGGCACTATTAGGAGGTGAGGGCCTTGTTGGACTAGGTGGGTCACTGTGGGCCTGGGCTTTAAGACCCTCATCCTACCTGCCTGGAAGCCTTCTTCTGTCTTCTCTTATCTGCCTTTGGATGAAGATGCAGAACTCTCAGCATCTCCTGCATCATGCCTGCCTGGATGCCACATGCTCCCGCCTTGATGATAATGGACTACACCTCTGAACCTATAAATCAGCCCCAATTAAATGTTGTCCTTATAAGAGTTTCTCTGGGTGCTTGTTCACAGCGGTAAAATGTTAACGAAGACATCCTGGATATCTAGAAATAAAAATAAAAATAACTCCTGTCAAGGAAATCTCACTAGATACCTAACATTCTTCTGCTGTTTAGCAAAACCAATCACTGATTCTCAGGAGAAACCTGTGTGGCAGGTAGAAATATTATTCCCATTTCACAGATGAGAAGACTGAAGAATTAAGACACAAAGACTTGAAGCAACTCTCTTAAAGATGTGAATCGAGAGAAGGGAGAAACAGCATTCAAAACCCACAGCTGCAACTTCGTCTACCACTGGTTTAAGTTCTTGTTAAAGTTTCAGCTTCAAAATCCATATGAGGGGTTTAGGGAGATGGCTCAATGGTACAGTGTTTGCTGCATGAGAATGAAGATCAGAGGTTGGATCCAGCACCCATGTAAAAATTCAGGCATAGAACTGGAGAGATGGCTCAGCTCTCTTTGGAGAACACTGGCTTCTCTCCAAAAGACCTAAGTTTGATTCCTAGAACTCACACGGCTGCTCACAGACTTGAGCTCTATGTGCACATGGTGCACATACATCCATGCCAGCAACACATACACACCACACACACACACACACACACACACACACACACACCACATACACATACACCACACACACACACACACACACACACACACACATGCAAGATTCAAGCATGATTGCATGCAGCTCTCAGTGCCAAGAGGTAGAGAAAGGAAGATGCTGGGGTTTGTTTCTGGACAAATTGGTGAGACCTTGTCTCAAAATTAATATGGGCTGTGATCTAGGATGCCATTCAGTGCTCACCTCTTGTCTCTGCCCCTGCATGCTTAGAAGAGAACAATCCATGGGAACACTCCAATCTGTTTCTTTGGTAGTTTTTCCTCTACTTGACATAAGTGAGGGTTGGCTGGGAAGAAAGGACTTCAACTGAGAAAATGCCTTCCCCCAGATTGGCTTGTACGAATGTCTGTGGGCATTTTATTTTTTCTTTCTTTCTTCTTTCTTCCTTTTTTTTTTTTTTTTTTTTTTTTTTGAGACAGGGTTTCTCTGTGTAGCCCTGGCTGTCCTGAAACTCACTCTGTAGACCAGGCTGGCCTCGAACTCAGAAATCCACCTGCCTCTGACTCCCAAGTGCTGGAATTAAAGGCATGCACCACCACGCCCGGCTCGGGCATTTTCTTGATAGATGATTGTTGTGGGAGAGCCCAGCCCACTGTGGGAGGTGCCATCTCTAGGCAAGTGGTCCTAAGTTATCTATGAAAACAAACTGAGCAAGCCGTGGAAAGCAAGCAAGGACACCACGGTGCTCCTCCATGGCCTGGGCATCTGCTCCTAGAGCTTGCCTTGAGTCCCTACCCTGACTTCCCTCAGTGAGGACTGCCACATGGAGCTTAGTATAAGCCAAACAAACCTTCCTCCCCAGTTACTTCTGCTCATTGTGTTTTATCACAGCAATATAAACCAAACTACAAATCTAATGTGTAGAAGCTCCCATGTGTATGAGGGTGATCTAAATGAAATCACCAAGGTAACAGGGCAGAGTGTTTCTGGATATCTCTTGTCACCAAGTGAAGCTTCCAGTACTGACGATAGATTACATCTAAGTGAGTCATTGGCTGAAGGGGTCCCCTGGGGACCCTCAAACAACTCAGGCTACTGCCAAGACTATAGGTTACCTCCACAAATTGTATAGCAAAACCCTGTTGCTGAAGGCAACACCTATGCAACTCATTGAGTATGAAGTCGGACTGGTGGCAACCTAGAGCCGTCACCACTATGCGATAGTGTTCTCAGTACAGGAAGGTACTCAGCACACTACTAAAGGAGAAACATAAACACCAACACAGCTACAAACCCTTTTATCTACAATGGTGTCCTGCCTTCAAGATATCCTAGTGCAATGGTGACATGAAACTTATGGGAGTCACCAACCAATATCTGATTTTACTTAAGGCCCACTCCACAAGACAGAACTGGTACCTGACATATCTTGGGTTCCTCCTGCAGCATATGGGAACCAAAGCCAGACAACATGCAGAGAGGGAGAAGCCTTTGAACACTGGGCCGTAAAAAGTATGTCTCCATTAAACCCCTTCCTCCGAGGCTCAAGGCACCCATAGAAGAGGCAGAAAGTATAAAAGCCAGAGAAAATGGGAGAGACCAAGCAAACAAGGCCTTCTCACCACGGCACTGAGGCTCACTGAGCTCACAGAGACTGAGGCAGCATGGACAGGGCCGGCATGGGTCTGACCAGATGGGGTCCCTGAGCTGCAAGGAGAAGTGGACACATGCCTCCACCCTAACTTTGAATCTGTCTCTAACTGGTAACCAGAGTCTCACTGAGCAAGCAAGACACTCTCAAGGGGGTTTCATGGGACTCCTGAGTGCATGGATGCATGGGTGTCTGCGTCTCTCTCTGTCTCCTGTGCCTTACAGTGAGCTTTTCCTTCTGGTGTGTGTTTTGTTGTGTCTCAATGTGTTTATGTTTATGTTTGTTTTATTTTATTTTATTTTATTTTATTTTATTTTATTTTATTTTATTTTATTTTATTTCTATCGCTTAGAAGCCGGAGCTGAATGGGACGGGAGGGAGGGAGGAACTGGGAATGACAGAGAGAGGGGGAAAATTTAAAAATATTAAATTAAATTAAGAAGAAAGCAAACTAAGATAGTTTTGTTATATTTTACTGTCTGACAGAGAGTGTTATACACATTTTCCACTAGTCCCTCTAAACTACAGCATCAAGTAAAATTGCTGCTTCCATAATTAGACACCCTTCTCAGACCAGGGCAATTAGAGAAGCACAGAAAGAATCCAGAGCCCTTTATTATTTCAATGGCAGGAATGGTGGTCTGGAATCCCAGCACTCGGAAGCAGGAAGACTATTAGTTTCTGACAGCCTGGGCTTTCATAGCAAGGTCTGTCTCAGAAAAGACAGCAAACACAGTAGACTAACTAAGTCAGTGATTCCCTACCTGTGGGTTTCAGCCCCATAGCAGATATCCTGCATATCAGATATTTATATTATGATTGATAGCAGCAACAGAATTACAGTTATGAAATAGCAACAAAAATAACTTTATGGTTGGGGGGGGGGTCACCACAACATGAGGAACTGCACTAAAGGGTCACAGCTTTAGGAAGAGTGAGATCCACTGAGCTGACTGACCGAGTTAGCAACAGAAAGGTGTCAAACACCAGTTAGACAGATGCCGAGTATCTGTCACAGCTTAAACTTACGGTGTAAGGACTGTCCACAGAAAGCACCGGACTCAAGGGGCATTTCTAGTTTATTTGTAGAGAGAGAGCATTTGGAGGGGTGTGTGCGACACAGAGATAGGAAGCGACCTTGGAAAAGGAAAACTAGTGTGCTTTTGTTAACTGAGGTAATTTCCACACATGGTCTACAGACACACACCCTGCAAAAATACCTATTCACGTGAAAAAACTAAAAATAAAATAACAAATACAATTTAACTCAAAAGTACAGAATTTGGAACCACTGACTTAAAATATTGTATCTAATACTCAACAACAGCTCAATTTACCTAATTTTATCTGATTTAAGATACTGTAAGCAATAAAGTTATAAAGTTTATACAAATCTCAAAGATTTAAAATGGTTTGGTTTGGTTTTGGGAGGCAGAGTTTCTCTGTGAAGCCCTGACTGCCCTAGAACTCACTTTACAGATCAGTTGCCCTCAAACTCAGAGATTTGCCTGCCTCCTGAGGGCTGGAGGCAGAGGGCTGGGGTCAAAGGTCACCACAGCTGCTATAAATTTTAGCAGTTTTAAGGTTTTTTTTTTTTAAGATTTATTATTTATTTTATTTATATGAGCACACTGTAGCTGTCTTCAGACACACCAGAAGAGGTTGTCAGATCTCATTATGGATGGTTGTGAGCTACCATGTGGTTGCTGGGAATTGAACTCAGGACCTCTGGAAGAGCAGTCAGTGGTGTTAACCACTGAGCCATCTCTCCAGTCCCTAAGGTTTTGTTTTTAATTTCTTTTTTTTTTTTTTAAAGATTTTATTTATTATATGTAAGTACACTGTAGCTGTCTTCAGACATTCCAGAAGAGGGCGCCAGATCTCGTTACGGATGGTTGTGAGCCACCATGTGGATGCTGGGATTTGAACTTATCACCTTCGGAAGAGCAGTCGGGTGCCCTTACCCGCTGAGCCATCTCACCAGCCCCTGTTTTTAATTTCTAATATTGTGGCTAAAATAATTTCTTTGAGTTCTGTTTACAAAGCAAAAGTAATCATTTAGTCCTCCAGGGTGATGGTTAGAGGTAACGAGGTAGCGCTTGAAGGGTTCAAACGGGGCAGGGAAGGCCTCAGGAACAGAAACTGGGTGAGCATTTCTATTACTTTTTGCCAAAAGTATCTGTAGTCATACCTTTGTATTGCTAAGATAAAACACCATGATCAAGGCATTAGAGACAAATGAGTTTATTAGGGGAATCAAATACTTAAATACGCAAGATGATGTGGTTCAAAGAGGGGGTGGATCTCATTCAAAACACAGCAGTAATCAACTCTCAAGTAAGGTTTTGGTATTTACCCACACTTAGATTACAAAGTTGACAATGGCCTTGTCTTAGATGTTACCATATTTCTGATGCCAGTGTTTATCTTTCTCAGAGTTTTTTCTATGCTTATATAATGAGTGTGTGTGATCTCTCATGTATAGAGTGATAAATTGCTTTTAAAAATAATTTATTTAACATTTGGGCATCTTTGGGGCATTTTTGTTGCACAGTGTAATAACAGATTATCATAGTAGAGGAGACACAACTTATTAATTCTTTTGTTTTGATTTAAGTTCTAGATGGTATCAGTAAACTAAATAGAAATTTCAGCATCCCTGTACTTCAGGATCTTTCAAATCTGGTGGTACCAGATTTTAGCTCCCATAATTCCCAGCATAATTCACTGCAGAAGGTCAAGAAGTAACAATGTTAGGAATCAGTCCCTTAACAAAACCACCCCACTTCTGGAGTACTATGTCTCCATCCAAAGCCTTCCACCGAGTCCAGATTCTCAGACTCTGTGTACTGGCTCTAGTCTCAGTAGGAGTTTGTGGCTCAAAGCCTTTGAACGGGTCACAGGTTGATTTTAATTTTTTTAATTAATTTTCCTTGGATATTGCTAGTTTTACAATTTTGTTTTTCTTTTGTGTATATAGGCAGATGTTTGGCCATATATGAAAGTCCCTGGAGGGACTGACAGTGTTGGATCCTGCAACCAACTGGAGCTCCAGTTGTGAGCTACTATGTGGATGCTGGGAATTGAGCCCAGGTCCTCTGGAAGAGCAGCCAGTGCTCTTGACTTCTGAGACATCTCTCTTGCACAAATATTGCTATTTTGGTATTTGCATTTTTTTCCTGAGATGGTCTACATCCTGTTTGTAACACTCAGCCTAACTAAACAGGTTAGTGTGAGTCTAGCTCTAAATATAGATTAGAGCAAGTGTTCAAACAACTGATCCAATTAGAAAAAGACTTATTAAAACTTACCCAATTTTCATGATGAAAGAAAAATTGTTCAAAACATATGTGGGAGAAATATGGCTTTTTTCTAGAAGCAGAAAAGGAAAGAGGTTTTTAGAGTGTTACTTATTATAACATTTTCATAGTTACAATGTCC
This sequence comes from Mus minutoides, assembly GCA_902729485.2. Classification (NCBI taxonomy): domain Eukaryota; kingdom Metazoa; phylum Chordata; class Mammalia; order Rodentia; family Muridae; genus Mus; species Mus minutoides. The sequence goes on along the minus strand of LR749926.1, from coordinate 1,141,126 downwards.
AGACACATGTTACACATGTTTCTGATGTCCTAGTACTTAAAAGCTGCAGATACTCTATAGCCTTTCAAATTCATATGTTTTCATAATTATTATTCCACCTTTATTCCACATCTGGTCACAGCACAACACCATGGCTTCAAAGGTAAGAGGGGGACGTGATCATTTCCCCAATGGATCTATGGAGAGGAAATGTACTGTGTAAGCTGGAGTCTATGCTACTCAATGAATTCTGTTATTTTCTTTTTTTTTTAAGATTTATTTATTTATTATATGTAAGTACACTGTAGCTGTCTTCAGACACTCCAGAAGAGGACATCAGATTTTGTTATGGATGGTTGTAAGCCACCATGTGGTTGCTGGGATTTGAACTTGGGACCTTCGGAAGAGCAGTTGGCACTCAACCACTGAGCCATCTCACCAGCCCCGAGTTCTGTTATTTTCAAATTGCACCAGAGGATGATGAATGAAAATCACTCACTCAATATAAGGTACCTTCAAAAGATGTCATTTCATCTAATTGACTGTTTAATGAAAGTTAAAAGGACCATGATGCTGAGCCTCTTAGCTGCAGCTAAAGACAATTAGGTAAGTTAAAGTGTGATGCATAACTCTCTATGAACAGCAAAATGAATCTGAAGGATTCTTTGTAACTCACAGAGCTTGGCTCAGTTTCAAATGTCTCCTACCATCTGTTTCCAATGTTAACTTGCTATGTGCCTAGGTATTACACTTTGCTGATGAATACAGTTCTAATTCTAAGTCATATGAAAAAAATCCACTTGGAGCTGGGGTCATAGACTAAATGTACAATATATACTAGTATAAAACTGTTTTTAAAAGAAAATCTGAGTCAAATCAAGAGGTGGCAACCAGAGAGGAAGGAGACCAGGTTTGCTATATGTAAAATATGCACTTATGTCTCTAATCCGGGCATGGTGGCGCACGCCTTTAATCCCAGCACTTGGGAGGCAGAGGCAGGCGGATTTCTGAGTTTGAGGCCAGCCTGGTCTACAAAGTGAATTCCAGGACAGCCAGAGCTATACAGAGAAACCCTGTCTCGAAAAACAAAAAAAAAAAAAAAAAAAAAAAAAAAAAGAAAGAAAATCTAATTGGATACATACATATGGTTGGTTATACCACATAATACATATAGAATATATAAGAAAAAATCCATGATAAAAACAGGCTAAACGAATTCATAGCTACTAAGTCTGCATTATAGGAAACACTGGAAGGAATTCTCTGAACTAAAAAGGAAAGTCAGCGGCCAAGCGTGGTGGCGCACGCCTTTAATCCCAGCACTTGGGAGGCAGAGGCAGGCGGATTTCTGAGTTCGAGGCCAGCCTGGTCTACAAAGTGAGTTCCAGGACAGCCAGGGCTACACAGAGAAACCCTGTCTCGAAAAACAAAAACAAAAACAAAAGGAAAGTCAGCACATCTGCAATGCTCTAGGACAGTACAGACAACGCTGGGACAGCTGGTAAGTAAATGAGGAACACAAAAATACAAAACTCGGGGCTGGTGAAATGGCTCAGCGGGTAAGAGCACCCGACTGCTCTTCCGAAGGTGATAAGTTCAAATCCCAGCAACCACATGGTGGCTCACAACCATCCATAACAAGATCTGGCTCCCTCTTCTGGAGTGTCTGAAGACAGCTACAGTGTACTCACATATAATAAATAAAATAAATCTTAAAAAAAAATACAAAACTCCGCAAAAAGACAGAAACCAATGCACACCTTTCAATGTCAACAGAACGTTTACAGTCCCAGTTCCCAGTTCCCAAATCATATATATATATATATATATATATATATATATATATATATATATATTTGCTTCTAAGAAATCTATGTCTCCATCAATGGGATCTCATCCACATCGGGATGAAAGCTAATAAAAAGCATCCAAGCAGAAGCCAGTAGAAAGCAGCAGGTGGCATGATTCTAATATCTGAGAAACAAACTTCAAAACAAAACTAGTCAGAAAACATAGACAGAGCCTTTCTGGGCTAGAGAGATGGGACAGCAGTTAAGAACACACTCTACCCTTCCAGAGGACTCTAGCCTTCTAGAGAGCCTGTGTTTAGTTCCCTGCACCCATGTAGGACAGCTCTAGGATAGTGGTTCTCAGCTTGTGGGTCAAAACCCCTTTTAGAGGTCAAACAACCCTCACAGGTCACAGGTGTCACCTATGATCATGGAAAACACAGGTATTTATATTATGATTCATAATAGCAGCAAAATTACAGTTATGAAGTAGCAACGAAAATAATTTTTTTTTTTTTTATTTATTATATGTAAGTACACTGTAGCTGTCTTCAGACAGTTCAGAAGAGGGCGCCAGATCTTGTTTCGGATGGTTGTGAGCCACCATGTGGATGCTGGGATTTGAACTTATCACCTTTGGAAGAGCAGTCGGGTGCTCTTACCCACTGAGCCATCTCACCAGCCCCCGAAAATAATTTTATTGTTGGGGATCATCACAATATGAGGAACTGTATTCAAGGGTAGTAGCATTAGGAAGGTTGAGAGCTACTCTAGGGGTTCTCTACTCCCTCTTCTGGCCTTTCAAGGGACCTGCACCCACAAGGTCATGCACACAAACACATAAACACACACACACACACACACACACACACACACACACACACACAAAATTTAGAAATAAAATAAAAAATGTTTAAAGAAGGGCACCTCATACTAATTAGGGGAATTATCTTTGAAGATAGGAAGATGATGCTACCATGGAAACATATACACATTAAACCCAGATGCATGTGCTTCATGAAGCAAATACATGTAAACGTAAAGTCCCAACCCAGTAGCAGTGGGTAAATTCAATCGTCCTCTCTCATCACTAGATACGCCATCCTCAGAATTAAACAGAAAACCACTTGAGTAAAATGACCGCATAGGTCAAATGAACCTAACAAAAATACAGAACACACCAACACTACACAATACACGTTCTTCTCAGAAACCATGAACTTTTCTCTAAAGGAGATGGCGATATAGGATACAAAATGAGTCTTAGCAAACATAGAAAAACTGAAACGACTTATTCTATTCTATTCTATCTGTCCACACTGGAAGCATAAATCAGTAGCAGGAGAAAGGATGAAACACAGAGAGAAGAAAGAACAAAGTAGCAAATGAGAATGAATCATTGAAGATATCACCATGAAAGCAGTTTTAATCCTGGGGTTGAATGAAGGTGAAAAGACAGCATAGCAAACCCTTCAGTAAGTGCAAGCTGCCGTTAGTGTGAGCCTTATAACTACAAGATTCTACACTGAACAATCAGAGAGTGGTGAGTGAGCTGGTTCAGGGAAAAGATCTTGTCACCAAGTCTGATTTTCATCCCTGAGACCCACAGAGAGGGAGACGAGAACTCACTCCCATAAGTCATACTCTGACCTACATATATGCACTTTGGATCCAATGCACACACACACATACATGCTGTGCACACTCGTGCACACATATATGCACACATGCACTCACACACATGCATGTGTGCATACACAGACATGCACACACACACACTCATGTGCACACACACGTGTACAAGTCAATCAACTAATCAATACGTAAATGTAAAAACATCTGAGAAATCTCAAGTGAATAACTTGTATACGTTATGGAGTTGGAACAACAAGCCCAAAGCCCACAGCAACTGCAATTACACACACAAGACCTGCCAAGGTTGCTCATGGAGGAGGGGACGGGCTCATGAAGCACCCTCCTCCTTGAGTATCAATAGGTAGTTAATAGGGAAATAGAGGGTATATCTACTGGTAGGCTGTCAATGATCCTGTACATAACCTCTCATCTATGCTCTTGTAGGCAACCCTACTTGTCTTAGTCAGGGTTTCTATTCCTGGACAAAACATCATGACCAAGAAGCAAGTTGGGGAGGAAAGGATTTATTCAGCTTACACTTCCATACTGCTGTTCATCACCAAGGAAGTCAAGACTGGAACTCAAGCAGGTCAGGAAGCAGGAGCTGATGCAGAGGCCATGGAGAGATGTTCTTTACTGGCTTGCTTCCCCTGGCTTGCTCAGCCTGCTCTCTTATAGAACCCAAGTCTCCCAGCCCAGAGATGGTACCACCCACAAGGGGCCCTACCCCTTGATCACTAATTGAGAAAATGCCCCACAGCTAGATCTCATGGAGGCACTTCCCCAACTGAAGCTCCTTTCTTTGTGATAACTCCAGCCTGTGTCAAGTTGACACTCAAAACCAGCCAGTACACTACTTAAACTCATTAGGACACACACACACACACACACACACACACACACACACACAGACTGAAGCCCACAGGGAGGGAGGAAATCATACTCTGACCTCCACATATATGCATTTTGGGTCCAATAAACACACACATGCATGCATGTGCACACACATGTGCACACGTGTGTGCATATGCACACACAGGTGGGAAGGGGAGGGAGAAGGAGAGAGGTGGGAGAATAGAAGCAGAATTGTCTGGGAAGATGAACACATCAGTTGGAGTGGAGGAGAACAGAAGTTGCAGAGAAGGGAGTATGAGCAAAATAAACTGTGCACACATATGGCAGTCCTATAATGAAGCCTAGTACCATGTGTGCTTAGCATGTGCTCATAAAACAACCAATGTAGGCAAGAATGCAAACAAAAGGAATCCTTATACACTGCTGGTAGGAACATGAACTACCCCAGTTACTATGGAAGCCACTATGGAGATTTTTCAAAAGGCTGAAAGCGATCTTCCACATAACCCAGCTATCCCACTGATGACTATTTACCTAAAAAACATTGACACACCCCAATAACTGCACATCAGTATTTATTGTGACACTATCCACAAGAGCACAGAAATGGAACAAACCCAGTGTCCAACCACTGAGAGACAGATGAAGAAAACGGAATGTGTTCAAAGTCAGATTTCATTCAGCCTTAAAGACAGAAATTAATGTCATTTTCAGGAAAGCAGGTGCCCCCCCGAGATAATCACATTAAGGAAAGTAATCAGTGCCATAAGGATTGATGTGTTCTCACGTGTGCGTGTTCTCATGTGTGCTCCCTAGTTTTTTATATAGATATATACAATTGCATATGTGTATATGGCATGAAAATAGAAATGAAACCGTCTAGGATGATGAAGGGACTGGTATGTGGGGAAGGAGGGAGAACTAAGGAGAGGCTACTATGGGAAAGGTGTACAGCCTATAGCATATACTTGAATGAAAACTTAAATTGAAAGCTAATGAATAGATGTGTGCCTAGGCAATAAGCAAGAACATGAATGCATTGGAGGGAGAGTTTTATTAACTATTGATTGATTTGTGTGTGTATGTGTGTGCATGTGCGTGTACACATGCACACAAATGTGGGGGTAAGAAGATAACTTTGAGTCTCTCCTTCCATTACATGGGTGGTTGCAGGGATCAAATGATTGAACTCATTGGGCTTTTGTGGCAAATGTTTTTATCTGCTGAGGCAATTTGCTGGCCCCCATATTTTATTTTTTGAAAGTGCATAATGCTAGGATTCCCTGCCAGCAGAAACCCCTCAAGCCACTCATGCATTAGTGGCCAGAGGCATCTGGGTTACATAGAAAGAAAAGTCAAGGTTCTTTCAACCACTACTTGAAAACTACTTGTTAATGTGACATCCTGAGAATAAGGTGGTGGTGGTGGTGGTGGTGGTGGTGGTGGTGGTGGTGGTGGTGATGATGATGGAGACAGGTCACCAGGCCAGGCTGCCCTTGAGCACAAGATGTAGCCCAAGGATTACCTTGAACCTCTCATCTTCCTGCCTGAGGGCTGGGATTACAGGTGTGTACCACCATGTCTGGAGACTGAATTCAGGGCTTTGTGCATTCTAGGAAAGAACATTATCAGCTGTGCTAAGTCACCAGTCCTCTGAGACAGAGTTTTGGTAGCATATTCTCACACTGACAAAGAAGAGTTCTATCTCATCTACCCATGATCTAAGGGAGATGGAAAATTTATGCTTTTGTTTGTTTGTTTGTTTGGTAGGATGTTGACATTTATCTAGTCCTCAAAACATACCAAAAAATAATTTTGTTCTGAATAAGCATCAATTATAACTCTATAATTTATTTCATGATACTTAAAAAAAAATCTCAGGCTGGAGAGATGGCTCAGTGGTTAAGAGCACTGACTGCTCTTCCAGAGGCCCTGAGTTCAAATCCCAGCAACCCCATGGTGGCTCACAACCATCTGTAATGATATCGAATGCCCTCTTCTGCTGTGTCAGAAGACAACTACAGCGTACTTACATATAAATAAATATTTAAGTATTTAAATAAATAAATAAATCTATCTTTTTTTTAATCTCCACTGAAAGCTTACTCATTGATGGAAAATTCTTAAGCGCTTTTCAAAATCCGAATACCTTTGGTATTAAACACAACTTTGAAATTTGACAAGCCCTACAATTCATTTCAATCTATTCAAGCTACAGAAGAAATGCATTATTTTTATATGATTCAATCAGTGTCTCCTTGGACAGCATAGCAGTGAACAAGGGCTAGCTTGAAAGAGTAAGGCAAGTTGTCTTGGCTGTTTTCAATGTGACACAGCCTAGGCCATGTCTATGAGGAACTGATTGGTGATTGAGGTGAGGAGAACCACCCATTGTGGCTGGCACCATCCCTAGGCAGTGGGGCCTTGGCTTTGTAAGAAAGGTCTGTTGCAGGGGAAAATTCCTGAACAGAACACCAATGGCTTATGCTGCAAGATCAAGAATCGACAAATGGGACATCATAAAGTTGCAAAGCTTCTGTAAGGCAATAGGACAAAAGGCAACCAAAAGATTGGGAAAAGGTCTTTTTCAAACCTAAATCCGATAGAGGGCTAATATCCAATATATGCAAAAAAACTCAAGAAGTTAGACTCCAGAGAACCAAATAACCCTATGAAAAAATGGGGCACAGAGCTAAACAAAGAATTCTCAACTGAGGAATTCTGAATGGCTGAGAAGCACCTAAAAAATGTTCAAGATTCTTAGTCATCAGGGAAATGCAAATCAAAACAACCCTGAGATTCCACCTCACACCAGTCAGAATGGCTAAGTTCAAAAACTCAGGTGACCGCAGATGCTGCCAGGGATGTGGAGAGAGAGAAACACTGCTCCATTGCTGGTGGGATTGCAAGCTAGTACAACTGCTCTGGAAGTCAGTTTAGCAGTTCCTCAGAAAACTGGACATAGTACTACCTGAGGATCCAGCAATACCACTCCTGGGCATATACCTAGAAGATGCTCCAACATGTAATAAGGACACATGCTCCACTATGTTCATAGCAGCCTTATTTATAGTAGCCAGAAGCTGAAAAGAACCCAGATGTCCCTCAACAGAGAAATGGATACAGAAAATGTGGTACATTTACACAATGGAGTACTAAGCAGCTATTAAAAACAATGAATTTATGAAATTCTTAGGCAAATGGATGGAACTAGAAAATATCCTGAGTGAGGTAACCCAATCACAAAAGGACACACATGATAAGCACTCACTGATAAGTGGATATTAGCCCAGAAGCTCAGAATGCCCAAAATACAAGTCACAAACCACATGAAACTCAAGAAGAAGGAAGACCAAAGTGTGGATACTTTGATCCTTCTTAGAAGGGGGAACAAAATACCCATGGAAGGAGTTACAGAGACAAAGTGTGGAGCAGAGACTGAAGGAATGACCATCCACAGACTGCCCCACCTGGGGATCCATATACAATCACCAAACCCAGACACGACTGTGGATGCCAACAAGTGCTTGCTGACAGGAGCCTGATATAACTGTCCCCTGAGAGGCTGTCGGTGCCTGACAAATACAGAAGTGGATGCTCACAGCTACCCATTGGACTGAGCACAGGGTTCCCAATGAAGGAGCTAAAGAAAGTATCCAAGGAGCTGAAAGGGTTTGCAGCCCCATAAGAGGAACAACAATATGAGCTAACCAGTTCCCCCAGAGCTCCCAGGGACTAAACCACCAATCAAAGAAAACACACAGTGAGACTCATGGCTTTAGCTGCATATGTAGGAAAGAATGGCCTAGTCGGTCATCAATGGGAGGAGAAGCCCTTGGTCCTGTGAAGGCTCTAAGCTCCAGTGTAGGGGAATGCCAGGGGGCCAGGAATTAGGAGTGGGTGGGTTGATGAGCAGGGGAAGGGAAAAGGGATAGGGGGTTTTCAGCGGGGGTGGGGTGTGGGGGGTGTGGGGGGTGGGGAGGGTGGACCAGGAAAGGGGATAATATTTGAAATGTAAATAAAGAAAATATGTTGTCATTCTCTCATACAAAGAAAGGATGTAGACTCATTACCTCCTGTGGTGATTTGAATGAGAATGGTCCCCATAGGTTCATATTTGAATGCTTAGTCACCAGGGAATGGAACTGCTTGGAAGGATTAGAAGGCATGCCCTTTTTGGAGGAGCCATTCTACTTGGAGGTTATCTTTGAGGGGTTTTTTTTTTGTTGTTGTTCTAGTTTTCTTTTGTTTGTTTGTTTTGTTTTTCGAGACAGGGTTTCTCTGAGTAGTCCTGGCTGTCCTGGAACTCACTCTGTAGACCAGGCTGGCCTCGAACTCAGAAATCTGCCTGTCTCTGCCTCCCAAGTGCTGGGATTACAGGCATGCGCCACCACTGCCCGGCTTATCTTTGAGTTTTAAAAAGCCCACACTAGGCCCAGCCTCTCTCTGCCTTGCTTGCCTGTCTGTAAATCAGGGTGTAAGCTCTCAGTCCCATGCCTGCCTGCCTACCCACTGCCACACTCCCACCATAATGATCCTGGAGAAGTCCTTTGAATTAAATGCTTTCTTTTATAAGAGTTGTCTCGGTAATGGTGTCTCTTTAGAGCTGTAGAAAAGTACCTAAGAAATGTCCTCATCAGAGGTTTTAGCCACTCGATCCTGCACCTCCCTGAGTTGTATGAACTTCTGCCCCAAATGCATGTCTATGGTATTTCGGGAATTTCTATGGTATATGAAATGACGAATGCTAACTTAAAGGTGAGAGACCAAATCTTTTGGGTTCAGCCTCCATTTAGAAAACCTGACTTAAAACTGAACTCAAGTTAACTAGTAGGCAGGTACCTAGCACCAGTTTCCAGGTTACCCCCTAACAAGACCTATGTCTAGCACTAGTTTCCAGGTTATTCCCCAACAAATCTGCACCTCCAGGTTACAATCCTGTCCCTGACATTTTATTTCCTAGCAACCACCAATCAGGAGGAAAATAGAAGTTAGGTTTATAATTTGTCTCCCAGCACCAGCCAACTATGTTAAAGGCCATAATGGCCCCCAATCAGATGTGTGCCAGGTTAGATACCCCCTTCTTGCCTCTATAAACGCTTGCCTAAAACTAGGCTCAGGGCTCCACCTTCTTGCCATGTCAGGGTTGGCAGGGAGCCCAAGCTTGAATGAAGAATAGGTTGAATAAAGAGAGCCCAATGCAACTACACTGGAATTAGCTCCTTGGTGATCTTTTAGGGGTCTACAAACATTTTCTGGCACAACAAAGGGGAATCCATGTCTACATAGGTGTAGATATCATCACCCATGCTGGGATGAGATTTTTTTTTTTTTTGATGATGTGGCTGTTTAAAGATCACAAACGCTCCTGTAAGACCAATAAAGTTCTTGGTTTACTAAGCTAGACTCAGATGGAATAATTATTTTTCTTCTCTTTGGTGCCTTGTCTGGGCTGAGCAGACATTTTTTTTCCATATTCCCCCAGGAAAAGTTCACACAACAATTGGCATTCAATCGTTGGTGGATCTGGGAGGAGCAAATGCATTCATTGCCTTGTTTGGGGTGATAACAGGCGATTGAAGCTAAACTCCTAAAGGGTAGATGATCTGCAAGGGTAACCATGGTTTGGCCCTCCTTCCCTGGGTGGTACGTAAGACAAGGGTAACCACGGTGTGGCCATCCTTCCCTGGGTGGTACGTAAGACAAGTGTAACCACGGTGTGGCCCTCCTTCCCTGAGTGGTACGTAAGACAGGATGCCTTGTATCTTCACTGTGCATATCATTTCTCATGATGTGTCTGATTTAATCATATGCAAGCTCAATCAAGTATAGGCATAAGATGGTACAGGAAACAAGAGGGCCATATGAATCAATTTTTGCTTAGACAGCTATGGTGGCTATTCTTGGTCATTAACATCACTATATCTGGAATTAACTAAAACCAGAAATAGAGGGGTATCTTACTTAGGGTTTTACTGCTGTAAACAGACACCATGACCAAGGCAAGTCTTTTTTTTTTTTTTAAAGATTTATTTTATTTATTATATGTAAGTACATTGTAGCTGTCTTTAGATACTCCAGAAGAGGGCGCCAGATCTCATTACGGATGGTTGTGAGCCACCATGTGGATGCTGGGATTTGAACTTATCACTTTCGGAAGAGCAGTCGGGTCCTCTTACCCGCTGAGCCATCTCACCAGCCCCAAGGCAAGTCTTATAAAGGACAATATTTCATTGGGGCCGGATACAGGTTTAGAGCGATGTGTTTATAAAGAGATAAAGAGAGGAGGAATAATTTTTGGTGGATGTGTGGTATGGTGAGGTGTGGGGGGAGGGGATGTTTCAGCAGGCCCATGCCAAGGCTCCCTTCCCCCTGAGGGACCAGCCACATGATGCTATAGTATAGAATAGAGTTTATTCAGGGCATGGGGAGGGGAGTTGAGAGGATAGTAGAGGCAGAGAAAGGCAGAGATTGGGGCGGGGGGGGGGAGTAGAGGCCAGTCAGGAGCACATGGGAAAGAGGGGGGAGGGACAAGAGGACAAAGCAGGAGCAGGACGGCAAGAGCAAGAGAGAGAGGAGGAGGCAAGTAGCCCCTTTTATAGTGAGTCGAGCGTGGCCAGGTAACTGTGGGGTGGAGCTTAGACAAAATGCTAACACAGAGATTCAGTCCATTATCATCAAGCTGATATGCATGGCAGCATCTAGGCAGGCATGGTGCAGGGAGAGCTGAGAGTTCTACATCTTCATCAGAAGGCTGCTAGTGGAAGACTCACTCCTAGGCAGTTAGGATGAGGCTCTTATAGGCCACACCCACAGTGACACACCCACTCCAACAAGGCCACATCTTCTAATCATGCCACTCCCTGAGCCGAGCAAGTACAAACCATCGCAGAGGGGTGTACCTGTGAAGGATATTTGCTCAATTTAAAGTGGAAAAATTCATTTCTTATCTGGATCTTTGAAGTAGGAAGACCCACCATTGGGACCTCGCTTTCTCCTGGAAACCTATTTAAGGACATGGAACAAGGAAGCTTGTTCTCTTTGCCTGCTTGTTCTCACCTTGCTAGCTAGCATTCCTTCACTACCATCAGAGCCTACTTCTGAGGGATTCCAGTGTATACTGAAGACCAACTGAGACATCCAGCCTCATGGACTAAGCAACTTCTGGATTCTTGGACTTTCCATCCATAGGCAGCCATTGCTGGATTAGCTGGACCACAGCCTGTAAGTCATCCTAATAAATTCCAGGTAGGTAGGTAGGTAGGTAGGTAGGTAGTCCTGACTAGTACAGCATTGCTCTTTTGTGTGTATCTATAATGATAGGGAAGATGAGCAAGCAACTAATGTGACTATATATATATAACTATATATAACATTATACAGCATTCTAACAAGGTGCCACTCTTGTGTGATTCTGCATAAACACCCTTGAACCCGAGAGCATGCACCTTCTCCTCGAGTGAATAGAGTATGGCACATCTGCCTGTGCTTTGCACATCTTCCTTAAGTTTCCAGCTCCCCATGACCTGCCATCCTCGGCCCCAGAGCTATCAGGTAGTAAATAGATTCTGTTCCCCCACTAAAGTTCCCCCAAAGGGCACAGGTTGTCTTACTGAACATACATCCAAAGCCAGTTCAAGAGGGATTAACCTCCTGTCTTTAGTTCCTGGACATTTCAAAACATGCTTGAATGGGAACTAACCACAAAGTCGGGGGGGGGGGTTACTAAATTGCTAACAGGTAGGAGTAACTTATTACTTTGTTTGAAGTGGGGTGTATGTGTGACTCAATGTAGGTGGATGACCCGGGTTGCTAAGTGCATTGTTAGGAAAGCGGTGTGTGTGTAGCTCAAGCCAGGCAGAGTCCCAGGTTGCTAAGCTTTCTTTAGAAGTGGGCAGTTTTCTCCCTTGAGCATGTTGTGTACCGTTCTCCCCTGGGGATGGAGAGTGTTTGCTCAGTCAAGATCCCTTTCAGGACCAGGTTTGGAAACAGAAAAGCACCAGCTGGCTCAGAGACAGTAGGATCTAGGAACCCCAGGGTGAGAACAGGACTCTGCTCCCTGTTGGCCCTAGGCAGATTAGAGCAGCATCAGCCAGTCCCACTGAGCTCCTTGGGACTGGAGAGATGCTCAGGACATCAATGCAGCACTCCCAAGGTGAGAAAGGCAGCCTGCTCACAGAGTCTGTGCATTTTGGAAGGTTAAGGTGGTGCTTCCTATCCATGCTGCTGATTCTCACAAGGATCTTTTCCAGAAAGAACTGGCACATGCAATGGACCATTTTCCTGTTATATTGGACCTCACTAACTTTGTTCTTATGACCAATAGTTATAGGAAGGACATTGTGAATTCCCAGAGCTACTCCCCACCCCCAAAGTTTCACTAGGTGAATGATGTAATAACTTCTGAGTGGCTCATGTGTCTCAGCAAGGCATCTGGAAGAACTATAAAAACAGCAGATAAAGCGTTAAAACATAAAAGGCAGCCTGAGTGGGTGGGAAAGGGCATTCAGAAACCACAAGATTATCTAATGAAAATCCAGTACCAAGGATAGGTACCTCCCATGATTGGGGGGGAGGGGCTGGAGAAGCCTCCAAGGCCCCACAAATAATACAGACACTGCTAATGCTGTTGGCTTCCCAACAGAACTAGATAGCAAGGCTCTATTGTTAAAGACACTGCATGGTTTCCTGTAGAAGACATTTTGCTATGTTTGAGCATTAGCTTAGTATCCTCAGTTGGTCAGTCCTGCCCTCAACATTTATTGAAGTTTTTTTTTCTTCATAAAATATATCTTGTTCATGTTTTCCCTTCTCCCACAGTTTCTCCCAGACCCTCCCTACCTCACTATCCTTGTGTTCTGTCTTCCTTTCTCTTTAAAACAACAACAATACACACACACACACCCCACAAAACTACCCAAAAAAGGATATCAAGATAAACAAGCAAAAGACCAATAAGATAAGAAATGCCAAAACAAAGCAAAACGAGAGAAAAAGTCACAAAAATATGACTGAGTTCACCTTGTGATGGCTAACTACTTCTGGGCATGAGGCCACTCTGAAGTATTGTTAATACACCCATTGAGAGTCACCTAGAGAAAACTGAAATTTTCTTTTCCTGAGGTCCCGATGTATGGAGAAGGAACATAGATCCTTTTCAAAACCAGGAAAATATTTGACGGAGCCAATAATGGCCTGGGATCAGGGCCTCAGGGGAGCTGTAGTTTTGGCTCCTGAGAACCCAACTCTTCTCACCACACAGAGAGTCATGGCAGGCAGCATTCCAGGCTTGTGGTCTGGAAGCAGAAAGTGAACAGCCAGCACCTCCCAGCTACAAACCCTCAAAGCCTGCCCCAGTGACTCCAGCAAGGCTCCACCTCACAAAGGTTCGTTAACCTCCCTAGGCAGAGCTACGAGATGGTCACCAAGTTTTCAAACATGTGTGTCCATAGGGAACATTTCATATCCAAATCATAACATCCAAGGATTCCCAGCCATTGCATGATGGGGAAAAAAAAGTATCTATACCAATTTCAAAAGTACCCATAGTCTGTATTAGTCCCAACACTGTTTAAAAGCAGAAAGTCTAAAGTCTCTTCTGATTCTCAAGGCAGGCTTTTAGCTATATAAGCCCCTGTTTAAAAAAAAATATACAAGTTCTAGCATCCAGTGGAACAGAATATATATTCTAATCTTAAAGGAATGCCACGGTGAGGAAATATTGGACCATAGTAAGACTAAAACCCAGCAGGATAACCACCAAATCCTAGACTTCCATGTCTGGTGTCTAGGATCGTGGTTTCAAAGGGCTCTACTTCTTACAGCTGCCATAGCTTTCCCAGACAGAGCCACCAGCTGAGAACCGTGTGTTGAAACATGGGAGCCTACGAGGGGCATTTTTTATTCACACCACCATACAAGCCTTCTTTCTCTCTGATCTTCCGCTTTGCTCTTACGAGGTCTCTGTAATTCTGAGCTTACATAGGTACTCAGAATAACTCTCACTTCATGATTCTTACCCACATTTGAAAAGTCCCTTTTGCCATGGAAGTTAACTTAATCACAGGGGTTAAAGGATAGATGTGGTGATCTTTCTGTGCATTATTTTACTTACACGGAGACTCTAAAGTGACAATATATTTGCATTGAGAACAACTTCTTTTTAATTCGGTGAATCCAGTCTTAAAGCTTAGCATTCAATTCACTTTGTTTTGTATAAGTAGCAGGTTTTTTATAGATGAAATTCTATCACACACACACACACACACACACCATACACATTATCTTAAGTACAAAAATCACAGATTACTATTTATTATTAGATAAATGAAATCGATTGGCCTGGAGTTCACTGCTATTCATTTTCAATGCTTATAATCTGCAGCTTAAAGTCCTGTACCTTGAAGAGCTCCAGCCCTAAAGGTAGTGTAATAATACCCAAACTACACTTCCTCCTCGGTGAGGAGATGAGACTGCCAAACTCAGCAGCTCATGGAATCCTTCTCATTCTGACTAGACAGGTAACTCTTCAAACTCAGTTGACCTGTTCTACAAAACCTCTCGCCAAAACACCCAAAGATTGGTGTTCAAAGTGATTTTATATCCCGTGTAATTGATAATCGATATAACCAGAGACTTGTTCCCATTGTGTCTTGAAATTCCATCAGGTTGACAATGAAGTTTAGTCACCAAACTTTCTTAAAAGTTAAGAGCTTTCTTTCCAAAACAGATGTAAATAGATACTATCTCTTACATGAGGCAATAGCCTCTTTAAAATTGCTCCATTCCTGCCAAGGGTTGGAAAAATGAACATGAGTACATCTCTTAGACTGTTGGTTTCTCTTAAAGCTATTATTGAAAAGCTATCATGTAATATGATCCCAGACCTTGCTACTTGTTATTATTTGGTCTGCTGATAACCCTTTAAAAGTAAATACTGCCATGCACAAGCAAGACAATCAAAAACTGAAGAACTCCAAGTCTAGAGTGATGTGCATAACCTGACAACTCAGGCAACAGGTCTTCGGTCTTCCAAGATTTGATATCCATCCTTTGGCAAATTATGCCTTTAATTTTTTTTCTTCTTCCAACTTTTATTAGATAATCTCTTCATTTACATTTCAAGTGTTATCCAGAAAGTTCCCTATACCCTCCCCCTCCTGGCCCTGCTCCCCTACCCACCTGCTCCCACATCTCGGCCCTGGCGTTCCCCTGTAATGGTATGCCTTTAATTTTTTATGGGTTTTTATGATTTGCTTATTAAAATCTCTGCACTCCAAAAATTAAAATCATTTGAACAAAAATGGCACTCCAATTAAACTGCATTTTAGATTGTTCTCTAGATTTCACCACCTACAGCCAGATGTTCCTCTACCAGCATGGAAGGAAAGTATCTTGTCAGGCAGACCTGCAGGTGGCTGAGGCAGGGGTGATGCCACCTTTGTTGTTTGTGATTCCCCGGTAATGTGAGAGGGCAACTTGGTCCTCTAAACTTGACCTGTACATTTTACAAAGTTAAACAACAGATCAGAATACAAGAAGAAGGCAATCTTGCATATTGGAGCCTTCTCCTCTTCCCAATTCCCCGGCTTGTTTCTCCTGTTCCATCGCTTATTGTGAAGGCAGAAAAGTTTTCTCTTCAGTTTCTGTCTTCTTCAGTTCTGACTGCTTCATTTCCTCGACCTCAGCCATATTGTGTTTGCCACACCTGGTTACAGAAAGAGCACAGTGAGGTTTGCAAACAAGAAGCTGGGTCAGGGCAGCGCTGCACCAAGGGTAATGGTTCGTCAGCGCCACAGTTTTCAGGAAGTTCAGGCACGTAAAGTCCTCTTCTGTCTGTTGTTACCCTGAGGGATTGATAAAGTAATCTTTGTATGCTTCACTGTTCATGTGGCCTGATGTCCTCTGTAATGACATCTTTTCTTCCAGAGTCCATTCAAACCATAGTCCCCTAATTTCCAAGACAAGACTTTCCCACGTCTCTTTTTGATCAGATCAAAAGTTTGAGATTTTTCATCCTTGCAGAGAGAGACTGTCTTAGTTACTTTTCTATTGCTGTGACAAAAAACCATGACCAAGGCAACATATAAAATAAACGGTTTAACTGAGATTATGGTTTCTGAGGGTTCAGAATCCATGATGGCAGACCAAAAGCATGATGGCAGGAACAGCTGAGGGCTGACATCTTGATCTGCAAGCAGGAAGCAGAGAAAGCCCAGTACTCGGGAGGCAGAGGCAGGCGGATTTCTGAGTTCTAGGCCAGCCTGGTCTACAAAGTGAGTTCCAGGACAGCCAGGGCTACACAGAGAAACCCTGTCTCGAAAAAAAAAAAAAAAAAAAAAAAAAAGAATCCTGGGAATGGCTCTTAGTGTGTTAAAAGCCTTCTGATCCCAACCAGAACTATCATGCTCTGGCTCTGCAAATCCCCACCCTTTTTTCCAGGACTTGAGCTTGTCTCTGCAGGATTCAGAGGCCCGCCCCTTAATTTGCATCGGGGATGCAGATGTCTGAGAGCGGTCCTTACCCAGGCTTTCTTCTTGGTGAGTTCTGTAAGCATTGACTTTCAGCTCACTGACCATGGTGTATCCTTGGTCCCCAGAGCTGAAGCCCTGTTCTACGAGTCCCTTAAGAAAATTAACTGACTTTTCCAAAGCCACACAAAAGGAAGGGTTACCTGTTTGCATTCAAATATCCTTCTCGGGACCCAACGCCGGCCATTCTAGGCTGACACCCAGGTTTGCAAATTTGTAATATAAACTCTCTCACTTTTGCTACTATGAGGCGCCAGTGCTCTTATTATGAAGAAAGGATCATCACTGTTTCTCCTGGTATAGTAGGGATTTCTTGGACCCCTTTAACCTGTTACTGTCTAATTGGCCTGTAATCTTGTCCAAAGCACCCCTGAACTCGACCTGTGATGTCATTTACAAAAACCCATTTAACTTATTCCTTTAAATTACTTAAGCAATACAATGTTGGTGCTTCCAAAATTATATATATATATATCTATTATTATGACACTTCTTTCACCATTCTAGGGTGTGCAATGCTATCATTTTCTTTCATTATTTACTTGCTACTTTTCTTTTTCTTCTTTTTTTTTTTTCGGGTATCTTGTGAATCTTTTTTTCAATTTTTATTAGATGTTTTCTTCATTTACATTTCAAATGTTATCCCTGAAGAGCCCTAAACCCTCCCCCATCCCCTGCCCTGCTCCCCTACCCACCCACTCCCACTTCTTGGCCCTGGCATTCCCCTGTACTGGGGCATATAAAGTTTGCATGACCAAGGGGCCTCTCTTCCCAATGATGGCCAACTAGGCCATCTTCTGCTATATATGCAGTTAGAGACATGAGCTCTGGAGGTACTAGTTAGTTCATATTGTTCTTCCACCTATAGGGTTGAAGACCCCTTCAGCTCCGTGGGTACTTTCTCTAGCTCCTCCATTGGGAACCCTGTGTTCCATCTAATAGCTGACTGTGAGCTTCCACTTCTGTGTTTGCCAGGCTACTTGCTACTTCTCTATTTTACTTTTTGAGACCTAGTACTGCTGGTCTGGAACTTTTTTTTTTTTTAGATTTATTATTTTTTTTATTTATTATATGTGAGTACACTGTAGCTGTCTTCAGACACTCCAGAAGAGGGAGCCAGATCTCGTTATGGATGGTTGTGAGCCACCATGTGGTTGCTGGGATTTGAACTTATCACCTTTGGAAGAGCAGTGGGGTGCTCTTACCCACTGAGCCATCTCACCAGCCCCCTGGTCTGGAACTTCTTATGTAGACCAGGTTGGCTTCAAAGTTTAAGACAATCCCCCTGCATCTGCTTCCTGAGAGTTTGGATTACATGAGTGTGTCACCATGGCCCATAAGTATAATTCTGGTATTTTTTTTCTACACTCCCCTTGTTAATAAGGCAACAAATAAGTGTCAAAAAGACCTTGTATTTTTATTGTTAAGATGCAAGCACTGGTAGATTCTAAGCTACTCTAACCTGGCTATGCTGCCTAGACTCCTTCGCACCCATATGCCCTATTACTTGCCATCTGAGTCTTGCCCTGGCTTGCTCTGGTCTATGTGTGTCCTCATGGATGGCTGCTCTGCCATATCAACCTCATGGCAAATCCTCCTGTTTCTTCTCCATTTCTCCATCTCTTCCTCTTCCTCCCTCCCTCTCTCTTTCTCTCTCTCCTGACTGGGATCAGAAATCCTTCCCTATTCTCTACTGGCTGATCAGCTCTTTGTTAACCAATCAGAGGTGACAGAAAATAATCTATACACAACATTGAGATGCTTGACCAGACTGCAACCAGATCTCTGGGCCCATTCATCAGCATCTGAAATACACGGTTGACAAAATCTTTCCCTAGCAATGTCCCACAATACTGTCTTAGTCTCTTTTTCTGTTGCTGTGATAAGATACATGGGCAGGATCAACTTAAGGGAGATGAGGTTTACTTTTGGCTCACCGTTAAAAGTTATGGTCCATCATGGTGGTGAAATCAAAGGCAGGAGCTTGAAGCCGCTGGTGCAGTGCATCTACCATCTGGAACCTGGGACATAGAGTAGAAAATGCTACATGCTGTGCCATGCCCTTCCCTTCTCTATTTGTATAGCCCAAATGTCCAGCCAGGGAATACTGCTGCCCATAGCAGGAGGCGTTCCCAACTCATCAATGTCATCAAGATAATCCTTCACAAACGTGCCCAGAGGCCCATCCCAGGCAATTAGGTTCTGTCAGGTTGACAACACTAACCACCACACTGCCCTTTTCTCAGCCCCTTTCCCTCTCTCTTTTTTTTTTCCTCGCTCCGGTCAACCCTGCTCGCTCCGGTCAGCCCCATTTGCTCAGTCCCTGCTCTCTCCGGTCCAAGGATTCATTTATTATTATTCATAAGTACACTGTAACTGACTTCAGACGCACCAGAGGAGGGCGTCAGATCTTATTATGGTTGGTTGTAAGCCACCATGTGGTTGCTGGGATTTGAACTCATCACCTTCGAAAGAGCAGTCAGGTGCTCTTACCCGCTGAGCCATCTCACCAGCCCAGCCCCTTTCTCTCTTAATGCCTATCTATATTAACACTTTTTCTCAGTGAACTCTAATTTTACTTCATAAGAAGCTAACAACTTCCAAACAAAATGAAGGCTAAATCTAGTGGGGACTTGACATTTGTGTCTCAAACATGATCTTTATCATGGATCAGTAACCTCTAATTCATAAATATAAAATTTTTCATTTTAAAATTACTGAATATGATGTATAATTCTCAAACAGTGGATGGGATCAGTGCTTGGGCAGCTGCTATTGCAGAAAGGTAGAATGCTTGGCCAGCATGAATGAGGTCCTGGGTTATTGTCTTAGTCACGGTTTCTATTCCTGCACAAACATCATGACCAAGAAGCAAGTTGGGGAGGAAAGGGTTAATTCAGCTTACACTTCCATACTGCTGTTCATCACCAAGGAAGTCAGGACTAGAACTCAAGCAGGTCAGGAAGCAGGAGCTGATGCAGAAGCCATGGAGGGATGTTCCTCACTGGCTTGCTTCCCCTGGCTTGCTCAGCCTGCTCTCTTATAGAACCCAAAACTACCAGCCCAGAGATGGCACCACCCACAAGGGGCCTTTCCCCCTTGATCACTAATTGAGAAAATACCCCACAGCTGGATCTCATGGAGGCATTTCCTCAACTGAAGCTCCTTTCTCTGTGATAACTCCAGCTGTGTCAAGTTGACACAAACCAGCCAGTACAGTTATAGAAAGGCTAGTTCAAACATTCACAAATACACAATGCTATTAGCAGCAAGAACAATGGAGATTACCTTCCCAGAACCTGAAAAGAAAGCCCCTGCTTTTGGTCACAATTCTTTGCACATCACATAATTAATGTTAGCTTCCAGAATCTCAGTCATTCTATTTTGTTCTCTATACTGAACAATTCCAGGATGTCCTATATTTAATTAGAAGGACCAGAGGATGGAAGGGTCCAGTCTGGGCGAGTAGCCCAGAGGGAACTTAACAGCTAGCTAACTGCTATGAGCCCAAGCGAAGACTCTTCCACATTCCTGAATGAAATCTGAAACCAGGACTCAAGACCCTAGCACTCTAATGCCCACAATTCTGATTATGATGTGCTTGAAGCAACAAGTGGTTCATATAGACCCTCTTAGCTATGGCTAATGTAGGTTTTCAAATTTTCATTTTAAAATGCTCTTGACTTGTAGGTCTCTACTCTTGTGTGGCTCGGCTGCTAACTGTGGGTCATACCCCAGGACCAGGCTTTTTTCTTTTTTTTTTTTTTTTCCATCTGTTATGACTACACAAAACCTTTTAGTCAGAGACCTTTTTTTTTTTTTCTTAAAAAAAAAGAAAGACTTATTTATTTATTTTATGTATAGGAGTACACTGTCACTGTCTTTAGACACACCAGAAGAGAGTTTCAGATCCCATGACAGATGGTTGTGAGCTACCATGTGGTTGCTGGGAATTGAACTCAGGACCTCTGGAAGAAGAGTCAGTGCCTCTTAACCACTGAGCCATCTCTCCAGCTCCAGTCAGAGAACTTTCAGTGTCAAAAGTTTTGAGTTAACAACAGAAATGAATTGAACACTTGGCATGATGACAGCCTTATAATTTCAGCACTGAAGAGGTTGACACAGGAGGATGGTGAGTTGAAATTTAGCCTTAGCTGCACTTGGCCAGTCTTGGATAAATAGCAGACCTTGCCTCGAAAAACAAAAACAAAAAGCCAGACCAAACAAAACAAAACAAAACAAAAACAAACCCCAAACCAAAAAGGAAGTAGAAAACAATAAGTTTAGCATGCAGTGTGTGCTTTTGTGTATCGCACTTTGTTTAACCTTAAGCTTCTGCCATTGTGTGTTGTTGTTGCTTATAGCTGTGGAGGCGCCTTTTGCATGGCTGTGTAGTGGTTCCATTACACAACGAAGAGGTATTCGTTTGTTGATATCTTTTGGGTTACTTCCATTTGGAGACTATTAGGACAGATGCAGCTATGGATGTCCTGACATCTGTTTGCCTGTATATCATAAGGACAGATCCTACCAGCTATGTGACCAAGGAACGGGTGGATCACAGAGTGCACCAATGTAACAAACTCTCCTTCTCTTTCAAAGCAGTTGCTCCAGCACACAATCAAATTCAGCTAATTCACATTCTTGTCGACACTTGGTATTTTATATCACCCTCTCCTGTTTTATTTTGATGCATACAGTAACAACCGAAGAAGTTTATGTATTTTGTGACATAGTCTATTGTAGTTCATGCCACACCATCTTTCCAAGTACTAGGATCACACACGTGTGTTTCCACACCACGTTTGAAGCGAGTTTGCTTTTTTGCAGGACCTTTTTAAATTTGTGGGTTAGTTCTCTTAGTTGTTAACCATCACGGTCTTCTTTTTTTGTCCAGTCATACACTACAAACAAATTATTTGTCTTCACTCAACAATTTTTTTTTTTTTTTTTGCACACTTCAGTGCTACCACGTGAGTCTCAGGTGGTGACAGACTTCTGAGGCCCCCGAATGCCTGACCCGGTGTAGGGAATCAAGGAGCGCCATCAGTAGGTTAGCACATCCTGCTCACCTTGGTCTCCTTGGGTACCAAGGCCTGATGCTGTGCAAACCCAGCCCGCGCCTTCCCTGCCAGCGCAGGGCGGGGTCGGTGCTGAGCATGCGCAGACGAGGTGGCGCATGCTCCTCAGCGCGGCGGGCGGGAGTCCGGCGCGCCCTCCATCCCCGCCGGCGTCGGCGACGAGTAGCTCGGTGAACCCGGATACTAATAAAGTTCGCTAGAGACTCAAAATCGTCCTGAAAGAGCGGAGCGGGTGCGAGGCGTCCGCGGGGAGGAGCCGGGCTCGGTGCTGCGGGCTGTGCGTTCCGGGCTCGGTGTTGCGGGCTGTGCGTTCCGGGCTCGGCGCTGCGGGTTGTGCGTTCCGGGCTGCGGGCTCCGCGCTGAGGGTTCCGGGCTGCGGGCAGAGGTGAGTGCGGCCTGCGCGGCCTCGGCTCGAGGCTGCGGTGCCGCCGGGATGTCGCTGGGGGCGGGGACGGCGGCTGGGGGCGGCGCTCTGCTCCCGCGTCCTCGTGGGGACCGCTCCGCGCCGACGACCCGGGCCGCGGCTCGCACACCAGCCGCCGTGGCTTCCCAGGAGCGGGAACCCGAGAATGGGAGAATTTGATGCGGGCGCGGCGCGGGACGCGCTAGGCTGCGCGACTCCGCCTGGGACGATCCCAGTGCCTTCTGTAACGGGCGAGCTGTTGTAGGAAAAAACCAAACCCCGCAAGCCTTTCTTTAGCAAGTTGACCCATCCTTTCCTTTGCCAACGCGAGAGTCTGCATTGGTTGCCAAGGGATTTGAAACCGAGAAGAGAGGATATTGATAATTACTGTCAGTTTTAAATTATACTCAGCATTGTGCTTTTCAAAGAACATAATTATTTTTTGCATTTTTTTTCTTAAAAGCGCGTGTGATTTGGGATAGGCTCTCACTCACTGTGATGGCTTGGCTGGCTTGGAACTTGTGTAGACAGGCTGGCCTCAAACCCCGATCCTCTTGCCTCTTCCCCCTGAAGGCTGGGATGCAGTGTTGTAACTAGTTTCTGAGAATCTTTACAGTAATTCTCGGCGCTATGATCTGCTTTCACGTCTTTAAATTTTATTTTTTAACTTCCACATGGTTAAAACAAACAAACAAAAAAAGCAAATAACCATTTGGAGAGTTTTAGGTTCATGTAGCCAGTCAGGATATGAAACTAGTCCTGCTACCTGTTAAAACCTTATATTGTCTCTTTATATCTTTACCTCTTATTCCTGATTGCTAGAAATCACTGATGTTTTCAGAGTGTCATTTAAGTAATAGTTCGAGATGTTGATAACCGTCTTCCATAACTATATTAACACCTTTGAGATTCAAGATGCGCCCCATTGGTTGGGGGGTGGGGGACAGGTTCTTCATGTATTTTTGAGACAAGATCTCAGGTGGTCCGGGCTAGCCTCAGACTTGCTCCAGTAGCCAAGGATAATCATGACTTTATGATTCTTCTGCCTCTACCTCCCTAGTGCTGGGATGACAGACATGTGCTGTCATGCCAGGTGTATGTGTGTGCGCTGCTAGGCATGGCGTCTGGGGCCTTGTGGAGCTAGGCAAACAGTGTACCAATTAAGCCACATTATCTGTTCCCACAGTTTCCTGTATGGATAACCCCTTTCTCCCTTCACCCCTTTTTTATTGTGTGCCAAACATAGCCAATTATATTATCCGCCCACTGAAGGGCATTTGGCAAGTTTTCAGTTTTATGTGATTATGAATAGAGTTGTTGTAGATCTGGGGAGATGGCTTATTTTGTTGTTGATATTATTGAGGGTTTTTTGTTCTGTTTTTTTTTGACCTTTAATTCTAGGGTGAAGAATTGTTTAGATTGAGAAGAGGAAGTCAACTTCCCCACACTGAGCCCGTGTGAAACAAGTTGGATGCACACGGTCAGATCTTGGTAAGGAGTGTAGGTTTGTATTGTTACTGGTTTTTTGCTTTTTTCCTGAGATGACATTTCACTGTGTAACCCACACTGGTCTGGAACTCCCAGTTGCTCTCCAGCCTCAGTCCGCCATGTGAGGCCCTGAGTAACAGCCTTCTCCACCACTCTTGCTAGATTTAGATTTGCTCCTGAGCTTCAGGGTCATAAGAGGCTGGTGGTTGAAGTCTTGGTTTCATCCTAGAACATTGAAATCATTTTCTCTGAGCACAGGATCCAAGTTTTGAAGTTCTCCTGGGTTCCAACATTAGCCACAGTCCAGAGTCTCTAACATTTACGTGAATATAAAACCCCATGGGGGAGAGTATCCATTTGGACTGTTAAAGAAGCAAATGCCAAGACAGAATTAGCAGCACAAGAGGCTTATGGGGATGTTCCTGTGACCGCTGAAGGAAGAGCCTTGAGACTGCAGTACCCTTTGACACCTGCGAAAGGAGGGTTTCGAGGAAGGAGGTCCAGCCTGCAGCTGCTCTGGTACAGAGCCCAGTGCAAAGGGGAACCCCACTCCTCAGTCTAGTTTTCCTGCCCACCAGTGTTCCTCTTAGGCAAATGTGGATCCCATGGTACATCCCAAAGGTGGCAGCGCAGACATCTTTTTGACTGGAAGGCTAAGCCTCACCCTTTGATACTTCTTGGCTTTTCTTGTTTTGTGGATATGATCTCACTGTAGACCAGGCAGACTTTAAACTGGTAGTGATCCTCCTTCCTCTGTCTCTGAGTGCTGGCATTGCAGGTTTGGACCACCACACCCAGCTTGCATTTCTCTTCAAAACTAGATTCAAGGCTACTGCTCTGAAGTCTCTGATCGTGCATGGTTAGATCTTCTCAGGAGACCCGCTTTAACAAGTACTTCTAGAAGATTCTTAGGAGCATGCGAGTTTCTGAAGTGCTTAGGGCAACTCTGGAGGCTTAAGAAAGTTCTTGCATTTCAGGTGCAGTCTGTGTACTGATGGATTCCAGCAAACGGAGTTTTACTGGCTCTAGAATAGGCAAGTGGGCTGGTCATTTTAAGAATGAGGAAATTGACTTTCTATTTTTTTTAGTATAAAACATGCTATTCTATTACTTTGATTGTCTGATAAACTATGACTGGTCTCAAATCAAAGAATTTGTTGTATCAGATAATTTGTTCAGCGGTCATTGTGATGTGCACACTGAAACAGTTAACCAAGGCCTGGAGAGATGGCTCCGTGGTTAAGAGCACTGACTGCTCTTCCAGAAGTCCTGAGTTCAGTTCTCAGCAACCACATGGTGGCTCACAACCATCTGTAATGGGATCCAATGCCCTCTTCTGGCGCGTGTCTGAAGATAGCTACAGTGTACTCACATACTGTACTGGCTAGTTTTGTATGTCAACTTGACACAGGCTGGAGTTATCACAAAGAAAAGAGCTTCAGTTGGGGAAGTGCCTCTATGAGATTCAGCTGTAAGGCATTTTCTCAATTAGTGATCCAGGGGGAAAGGCCCCTTGTGGGTGGTGCCATCTCTGGGCTGGCAGTCTTGGGTTCTATAAGAGAGCAGGCTGAGCAAGCCAGGGGAAGCAAGCCAGTAAGGAACATCCTTCCATGGCCTCTGCATCAGTTCCTGCTTCCTGACCTGCTTGAGTTCCAGTCCTGACTTCTTTGGTGATGAACAGCTGTATGGAAGTGTAAGCTGAATTAAACCCTTTCCTCCCCAACTTGCTTCTTGGTCATGATGTTTGTGCAGGAATAGAAACTCTGACTAAGACACATACATAAAATAAATAATTCTTTTTTAAGAAAAGAGACAGTTAACCAAGAGCCCAGTGTGCCGCATGACGGCACATAATTACACAAAATCTTTCTTTGGGTGCTTAAAAAAATATCTCTTAAGGTTGAAGAGCAGTTCTCTCAGGTTTTGTGTCTGTTAATGCATTTGCTGCTACACAGTGAGATTCGCTGAGTTCTGAAAAGCGAATGTTTGCATGTGTAACTTACACAGTGCGAACTTTTGTAGTGTATCCTTGGTCAGCAACCCTGTGAGATGGATATTATTGCCAGGAAACTTAATCTTGGAGAGGCTGAGTAATAAATTTAGTTCTTTAATCTCCATGACAAGACTTTGTCTCCATGACCGAGAGAACTGTAGGGATAAGTCTTTTACTTTTCAAAGGTTACCGAGGGAGACGGTGGGCCAGGAGCCTCAGTCTTACAGGCTATTGCAGTGCTGTGTGATTCTTTCTTGATCAAAAACCATTTTGTTTTAAATGATAGGTTTGAGGGAGACGGTGTGATCTCCTGGAGTTAGAGCTGGTGCAGCAACGGTGCCTGTTTCAAAAATGTTGGAGGAAGATATGGAAGTGGCCATCAAGATGGTGGTGGTGGGGAATGGGGCGGTTGGAAAGTCAAGCATGATTCAGCGCTACTGCAAAGGCATTTTCACAAAAGACTACAAGAAAACCATCGGCGTAGACTTTTTGGAGCGACAGATTCAGTACGTACCCAGCACTTTATCCCTTGGTTCCGATTTGTAAAGTGTCTAAGCCTTGACTGGAAAGAGCTGTGCCGTCTATCCATGCCAGCCAGCGAGCGGCAGAGGCTGAGTACAGTTAAGAATGTGCAGTGCTTATGTTGAATCTTTAAGTGAGGCCATACGTTGCCCACACTGGCCTTGACCTTGCTTTGTAACCAGGATGACTCTAGCCCCAGTCCTCTTGCTTTTCTTCCCCAGGCTTCAGCTTGTACCCCTGACCCTGTGCTTATAAGCTGGCCTCAAGCTGTGTTGAGGCAATATCTTATAGTATAGCACAAATTTAGGCTATCCTGCCTCAGAGTCCATGGCTGGCCTCGCAATCGAGCCTGACCTGTTCTCCAGGAATAGGATAGCACTGTATTTGCTAATCTAATACTCATAATAACGTTTGAGAGCAGAGGGTTTAGCTCAGTGGTTAAGCATGTGACTAGCACGCAAAGAGTCCTGGGTTTGATCTCCAGCATCACAGTGATGAGACCATAGCGACTGTAGTGAGAATCAACTACATGACAAGGGCTTTGTTTGTTTCTTTGTTTGTATTTTAAGGTAGAGGTCCACCAAGCAGGCTGCTGCCTTCCCAATTCTCATGCCATTGCTAGGACGCCAAGCCCATTTAGAATGGTGTAGTAAGAGGAGGAAATGATCCGACCCAAGGGATTCTGCTGATCTTAGAGCCACTGTCTACGACTCATTGTAGTAGAAGCTGGCAGACAGAGTGTAAAGTTTCACTACCGGGAACACCCCCCTCATTCAAAATGATTTCACTCTGAGAATCAACCCCAGAGCTTTCAGACTTTTGATTTGAAAATAAACATGTACATAAATCTTTACATTTTGTATGAATAAACTCATCTCTTGTTTCAGAGTTAACGATGAAGACGTAAGGCTAATGTTATGGGACACTGCAGGTCAAGAGGAGTTTGACGCAATCACAAAGGCCTACTATCGAGGTGAAATGTTTGTCTTCTGGCTAGATAAAGAAACACTGCTTTGGTTTTGGTGTCTTACTGTAGGGTTTCTGTTGGCCTGACAAACTACCATGAGGGCTTATTTCATCTTACAGTGTTCGGGTCACAGTCTCCGTCACAGAGGGAAGTCAGCCTGGTCTACGTAGCCAGCTCCAGGCCAGCCAGTGATAAATAAGGGGACCTGTCTCAAAATACAAATAAATAAGAAAGAAGAAAAGTTAGTTTTAGGGGATTTTTAAAGGCTCTGGTTCAATATCCTTTTAAAGATCTTGTAAAGAACTAAAGCTTTGTACTGTAGACAGTTTGTCCCACCCTAAAGTCACATGATGCACAAAGGCCTTGGAGACCGAATCAGCCAGAAACTGGCCCATCTGTTTCTTTCATGCCTCTTTCAAGATAGCATTGGCATCTGGTTTATTTTCTTCCCTATGATTGAGTTTCGTTACTTATTTTTATGCTTTGGTACTGCTAAGGCATGAAGCCTGGGCAAAGCACATACCCTTAGAGTCTCCTGGATCAGGGTAGAGATTATAACCCTACACCACCGGCTACTATAGTACCTTTTAGATAATCCCAGATCACACCATTCTCTGTAGAGTCTGCTCTTCACCAAACTACAAAATTACCCTAGTGTTGTGACTTGCATTGCAAACACGAGGTTTAAATTACGTTGTTTCCCTTGGATTAAAAGGTTTTAAATAGCTTTGGTTTCTGTAAAGTCATCCTTTTAACTGAAAATGGTCTTAAGTCTATAAATAGATGTCTGTGAAGAGCTCATCACAGTAATGTCACTAACCTTCTTATCCAGGTAAGTTGGGATGGCAGAAGAGTGGGGCACTGGTAGCTCCTCTGCTGTGTGTACCTCTTGTCACCAAGGGGAGCGTTCTTCACCCACGGGCTGCATGAGTGAGTGAGTGAGTGAGTGAGAAAGCAAGTGAGCGGAAATGGCAGCAAGTCTCTTACATTTGAGCCGTGCTTTGCTCAGTATTCCTGTATGGTTTCTTTGGGGTTCTGTAAGATCACCGAAAACAGAAAAACACCTTCAGATTAGCTTAAGGCACAAAGTGTATTAATTTGATTAATAGAGAAGTCTGGAAGTAGTATAGCCTTTAGCTTTTAATTTCTAGGATTGTAGCTGGGTGTGGTTTATGCCTTTAATCCCAACACCCAGGAGATAGAGGCAGGTGGATATCTATGTATCTATGAGTCTGAGGCCAGTCTGGTCCACATAGTGAGTTCCAGGCTAGCCAGGATTACATAGGGACAGAGAGACCTTGTCTCCCTGAAAAGTGGTGTCTACCCTGGATTAAGATTGACGATCTACCCAGTGTCTGTTTCTGTGTTTTTCCCCTTTAGTGTATACATGTCGAGTGTCAGATATTTTATTAAATATTAAATCCCATCACTAGGATGCTCTTTCCTGGCATCTGAGCAACATGAGGCTAAGTAGGCGAAAGAGCAGTTTTTAAGAGAAAGGATTGGCCACGTATGGCGCTTTAGTCCTAGCACCCCAAAGGCAGGAGCAGGTGGACCTCTAAGAGTTCAAGGCCAGTGTGGTCTACATAGTGAGTTGCAGGGCAGCCAGGACTGTGTAGAGAGACCCTGGCCCAAAAAACAAACAGAAAAGAAAAAGAGAGAAAGAGGAAGAAGTACCAGGTAAAATTACGGAAGAAATTCCTACATCATTAAAGTCTGTTAACCTACATGATCTGAGCTACATGTTTGGTTTAGCGTGTGTGTGTGTGTGTGTGTGTGTGTGTGTGTGTGTATCCTCTGAATCTGATGCAGTATTGTATGTGATGTATAATAGGAATACCATAGTCATCAGTTGGGCCTCATGATGTAAAGGTAACAGACAGGCACAGTACCAAATAATCTTCTTATGTGTCCCCATGTCTGCATCCACTTATGCCTTCTGGGGCATTTTATTTGATGTTTGGAGCACTTGAAATGGTTCACTATCTTTAATTCCAGACTGTCTTCTATTCAGTTTGACTGTGTAGCTCCACCTCATGCGGAGTGGCGAGCACTAATTTTAGAAGAGATTGGTCTGCAGTGTCTAAGCTGTTGTAACTCTCACTTGTGGATAATAACCTGGTTTGTCCTGTTATCTTACTTTGAACCAGATTCTAGTTTAGAGAAGTAAAGAGAAAGTGATGTTACAGAAGAGATCAGATAACAATACAGTGTCCTTCAAATTCCTTCTCAGCAGAATTGGCCTTTACCCATGTCCAGGTATTTCTCTTAGAGTAGGATAAGAGGCCACAATGGCAGGGAAATAAGCTTACCTGGATCTTCTTCTCAGTTTATACAGAGGGAACTGGGGTCCAGTAGGAGTAATGTTGTAGTATTGGATGTAATTTTTTTTTTTTTAGATTTTTTTTCCCTTGTTCCGGTCAATCCCGCTTGCTCTGTTCGACCCCGCTCGCTCTGGCCGGCTCTGCTCTCTCCGGCCAGCCCTGCTCTCTCCGGCAGGCCCCGTTCGCTCCAATCGGCTCAGCTTGCTCCAGTTGTCCCTGCTCGCTCCGGTTGTCCCTGCTTGCTCCAGGTGGCCCCGTTCAGCTCTGCTCGCTCCGGGACAGCCCCGCTCACTCCGGTTGGTCTCTCCCGTCCAAGGATTCGTTTCTTATTATTCTTCATAAGTACGCTGTAGCTGAATTCAGACACACCAGAGGAGGGTGTCAGATCTCATTACGGGTGGTTGTATGCCACTATGTGGTTGCTGGGATTTGAACTCATCACCTTCAGAAGAGCAGTCGGGTGCTTTTACCCGCTGAGCCATCTCACCAGCCCCCTGGATGTAAGTTTTATTTAGTATTTTTCTACTCATAGCTCATTGCACCATGAGTTACCTTGAAGGTTCATTTAATCAGGGAGCATGGGCTCTTACAAACTCCATTGTTTTCCATAAAATCGCTATAGACCATTAGTCCTAACCTGGGCTTTAAGAAGTTTGGCCACTTCTCTATATCTACCTCATAGATCCCATCTGTGTAGACATTGTTAACAGTCTGTGCTGTGCTGAAGGACACACTTCTTCCCAGCCCTGGAAAGTTGTCTGGTACTTTTAGACCATTCTTTCAGTATGCCGCTTTCCTTTACAAGAGTTCCCTATCTTTTCTCCTCTTTCATTTTAAATTTACTTTTATTTTATGTGTTCAAGTGTTTGCCTGCACATCAGTATGTGTACCGCATGTATGCAGTGCTCCTGAAGGCCAGAAGAGGGAGGCAAGGATGCCCTGGAACACTGTTCCATGGGTTATGAGCCACCATACAGGGGCTAGGAATGTCATCTGGAGTTTTAGGCCACCAAGTTAGTTCCTATGAATCAGAGATCACATGATTGGTAGGTTTTGTTAGGTACAATTCTGAGATATCCAGGCCACGCTTACTGGGCAAATGGTCATAGGACAGGTTATGGTACAATAGAAAGCCCATGTTATGCTGTGACAGGGAACATGGATAGGCTTAGCAGAGCAAGTGCTATATCTAGGAATTTTATGTATCTTATTCCAGTATTGATGGCAATGCAAATAGTTAACTTAAAAAGAAATGGAGAGAATTTATTTCAGTGTCTTAGCTATAGAGGTTGAAGCTCTAAAATACAGGTATCCAAAATGGAATTCCTGTAGGTATAAGATTTATAATAGGGCTCTTCCTGGAATTTTTTTTTAAAGTCCAAGTTACACTGAATTACAAGTCCTTTCCTGGGGGCAATGAGAAATTTGAATCTTTTTAAGAATAAAGACTTGGTTCTTGGTAAGATGAGAGGTCTGTGTAAGAAGCAGGCACAACTGGAGCGTGGCTAGAGAGGGGTAGCATCATTCCATTCTCAACAAATGTCTAAAAGGGCCCAGGATAGATAGGGTTTTCAGCTCTAGTGTTGGCCCTTATTTGGTGGTGCAGTAGACAGTGAGGGTCACCCAGCCTTTCTGGGGTCCCAATGTGGCATCAGGAGGAGGTGCTGCATGTCTGAGGTGGACATAGGACCCTGAGCCGGAGCTGCAGTACGGGAGGCAGTTAAGATGCCTGACATGGTCCTCTCTGTCGGAGCCAGAGGAAGTCCTTGATGCCCTTCTCTGACATTTTAGTTCATTCAGCTTTTTATCTCCTTGGAGTTCATGGTGGAAGCATTTTGTAACCAATTGCGAATTTTTCATTATCATCCCATAAGTCCACTGCAGCCGTGTCTAAGGTCTCCCTTATCATCCCATAAGTCCACTGCAGCCGTGTCTAAGGTCTCCCTTTAGCAGAGATGGCTCATTTAGGTCTTCGTGCCCTTCTGTAGGATGCCCAGTGGTTATTTCTAAAGGAGAACTAATGGGAGATTTCGGCCAGGGCAGAGAGGAAGCTTTACCTTTGCAGCTGGTTTCTATGGTGCTGATGGTGCACTTGGCCACACCGGGGGATTGGGTGAGCATTGGTAGGATAGGCCAGAATTTACAGATAGATTTAAAGACTTGTCAGTAGAGTGAGTTCCAGAATCACTACACAGTTCTTCAGGAATGCCTGAGGAATAATTCCTTACGACAGAATTTTTTCCTATCAGTAGGCAGTGGCTTTCCAGCAAAGGAAAGCGTCACCCAAATGGGCAAGCGTGCAGATTTGTTCTAAGACTTAGTTCTATCCTGTGCTGAAAGCATTTGGATAATGTCTAATTGACATGCTTCAAATGGTCATCTGGTAAACAGATATGTGTTGAGTCCCATGAAGGGTCGCACAACATTGTTTTTGGGACAAATAGACTGTCTTGAATATATTGTGAGCTGTTGTTGGGGCAGGCCTCCAAAAATACTGCTTATGCCAGGAGGTCATTCTTCCTGGTGTCCAGTGAATTAGCAGTTGTGTATTCCAGAAGAGCAGGTGGACTTGCCAATAGGACCTCAGCACAGGTGACTCAGCGGTGAGACTGCAGCCCTTCTGTTGCCTGGAGCCCTTTCTTGTCATGGTGCCACCTGTGGAGTCTGAAGGAGGCGTTCAGGAATTGTGTGGTCGCCATGAACTGGGTGGATTCTTTCCTGCGTGTGGTCTCACACACTGAAGCCCTTTTCATGTTTTGCCAGCTGAACATCACTTCACTGTTACTTGTTAGAATGGCCTGTTTGGGCAAATGGTTGGCATTTAGTAATTGAGATTCGTTGACTGTTTTGAATATGCTGGCCAGAGGAAGTCAGAAGTCCTGTTTCTGAAGCATGTCATGAACCACTCCGGGTGTGTTGCCACAAGATGGATAAACCTTTAACTTTTATCTTCTGATCATCGCTATGCTCTGGTTAAGGCTACAAGGTTAGCCATTAGAGCAGACTCAATCACAGGCAATGGGTATTCTCAGTTTATATCAAGGGTCGAAAAATTAAATATCCTGGTAGAAAATATCCTTGTCATCTCATAAATAAAATAATTCCATTTTTCTAATAGATGTTTCCAGTAGGTGTCTTAGGATAAAGATCTGTATCATCTATTTACGTAGCCCTGTATCTCCTGTTCATCTGATACAGGGACCAAGGCGGAGGCTTGAGAGAGATGCAGTGCACTAGCAAATGTCTGGAGACGAGAGCAAAAGTATCTCATTAGGACCTAAGCACCCCAGGGCCGGAGAAGTGGCTTAGCAGTTACAGCATCAGGCTCACAACTATCACCATCCAGTCCCAGGGTATCTGACACCTGCACTTCTTCCTTCAAGGGCATCCATATCCATATAGTGTGTGTACATATGTGCCTGCGTTACATATATACATACATACATCATACATATAGTATCCATATAGTGTGTGTACATACATGCCTGCAAAATATACATACATGCAAACAGACATACATAAATACACATAAAAATAAATCTTAGGGAACTGAGTAGTCCTGGATGTGATGTCAACGTAGCAGCAGTTCTGTATGATGAGGTGTGTGTGTGTATATGTGTATGTTTCTGTCCTCCTTGGCTGCATTTAGTAGTGCAGTCATGACAGAGATGGCCCTCGGCAGGCCATGTATTCCAGCTACAGGCTCTGACTGCTGACTATCACACCAAGGGCTGTGTCTTCCCATGATCTTGAGACAGCCCAGTGCATCTTGTGTCTCATGAAAGGATTGGGGAAAGGGAGGGTACGGGTTTGGGTGCCCTAGTGTGGGGCTTGGTGGTCCATCCTCACTTGCTGTCTCTTTCTCCTCGTAGTTAGTCCTAGGAATTCCTGTAACTGTCTGGGTTTTGTTTTGCTTTTGTTTTAGGGGTGGGAAATTTTCTACAGTAGCAGAAATACAAGTTGAGAGTTATGAGGAATCCCAAAGAAGTCACAATATAACCCAGTTATTCATCTTCCTGTTGGCAAAATTACATTTTATCTTTTGATGCTTTCTGTCCTGCTTAGCCAGTTGCTGCTCTAAGATTGTGTGTTTGAGGCAGGTATTATGTGAGGGAGAACATGTAGGTAGGTCATTGACCTACTGCGTCTGAGCAGACTTATGAGGATACTGTAAATCAGATTTAAGGTTTTGAGAAAAATATGTGGGATATAACGTGTATCCCTGTGGCATCACAACCCCTGGGTACCGCTGACTCTCGAATGCAGGCGAACAAATACTGGCTGCTTTCGGAGAAGGTTGAATACCAAGGTGCCACCGGCTGATGGCTGGGGAGGGATGACTTGGCTGTGGCTTGGAGCTCCTGCGCCCACACAGACCTCCACAACCTTCCTCTTGGTTCCCTTGGTGTTCTTTGGTGCTGTAAGGGCTGCACACGGATTATAAGCCCTTCTCTCAGAATTCCTCTGTGATGGGTTTGATTCCCAGTAGGCTATCTTTCCTCAAAGTGTGTCATTTATATTAGGTCAGGGTCAGCCAGGGCAGCTGAGCTTATTTACTTGTGTCTGTTGAGGATTTGTCCATGATTCCATGGTACTTGTGAAAGAAGGCTGTCAGCTCCTCTTCTGGCTTCTTCATAGGTGGTGTGGAGACCGTGGGGGCCAGAGTCCCTCAAGGTTAAAGTCATCTTTGACTTTAGGGAAAGGAGTGAAGAGCATTTTGTTTTTCTGAAGTCACATCCTGACCGTGGACAGGGACACGATCAGCAGGAGAAGCTGACACCTGCTCTTTCTCCAGTTGAAGCGCACTGGGGTTTGTCCTGGTCACAAAAACAAGAGCCCTTAGACACAAAAGGAGAAACCTGCTGGCGGTGGTATCTAGTTTGTCCTGGAAGTAGCTACAGAGCGGTTAGAAACTCACACCGTTTGAATCTTTTTTTTTTTTTTTTTTTTTTTTGGTTTTTTGAGACAGGGTTTCTCTGTGTAGCCCTGGCTGTCCTGGAGCTCACTTTGTAGACCAGGCTGGCCTTGAACTCAGAAATCCGCCTGCCTCTGCCTCCCTAGTGCTGGGATTAAAGGCGTGCGCCACCACGCCCGGCCACCCACCATTTGAATCTTACCTTTAAAGCAGACAGTAGCTCCAATACCCAGCAGGGCCTTTGCTTCTTCTTGGTTAATAGTTATCTCCATTTCTCCCAAGGTATTACTAAGGAAAAGGAAAAACTCTGGATTCCTACACAACAGCTCTATTCCAGGCTGGTGTTTTCTTTCAAGGTTTCTGGAGGCCTGTTATCTGTTTTGGAGAGCATCAACTTGAGTTTCTTTCTGTTTTGAAGTGTTTAGGCTTTTGACAAGTACCATTGTCCCAAGATTGGGAGAGCTAGTCTCTTTGTCAGGAAACTTAACTGTTTTAATTACAAGCTCATAATCTGGGCAGCCATGTCTTTTTCCCACACATAATAGTTCTTAAAAGTTCATCTGCCCATACTGTGTGGCCCATACTGTATTCAAAGTGGCTGGATCTTCCAGCTTTTTTTCATAGTGTAAGATTTAAAACATCATCACTTTGTCCTCTGAGTCCTCAGGGGAACTTTAATAACAAAGATCTCAGTGCCAAACACAAGCTACCTCCCATAAGGCACGTTGGTCAGGGAAGCCCCAGAGGTACCAGGAACAATTCAGGCTCTTGCCGTTTCTTACTGTTTCTACCACATCCAATCCAAATGGTCAGAACTCACTCTACATAAAAGGCAGAGGAGTCAACCTCTACTGACCAGGAAACTCCCAGATAGCTCTCGTAGGGCTGGGGCCCACTGTGCAGGCTCTTGGGGGAGAGAAGACATCAACAGTCTCATATAGCACTGGACTCTGTATGGTACCATACAACACCCAGACAGGCCTGGACACATGTGCTTACTGGCCCCGTAGGATGCCAGTGTGGAACAGTTATGGAGTGACCAACTTCTCCCTGACTCAGTAGGGAACTGGCACGCCTGGTACTGCAGACGTCGTCAGAAGACCGAGACCCTAGGTCCCTGGTGGGGAGCCTACCACCGTCCTGTTAAACGGTTTGTTAGTCAGTTGTAAGCTGCTGTCTGATGGTTTATGCTTATATGCTCAGGTTTGGGTTGCTCTGAGTATAATCAGAGCTGCTTGTTTCCAGCGGGTGGTGCTGAATACAGATATTCATAAATGGACCGCGGTGAGGTAACAGAGTGCTCCATTATCTGAATCATCTGTGTCAGCCCCACCCCCAGTCAGAGTGCGGGACACCCAGGGGTGGAGAGTGTGTAAGAGCAGGTGGAATGGGAAGAGAGCTGTGATACTAACTTCCAGGCATGGTGTGCCTGTGGTACTTGGTGCTTATCTGCTCAAGCAAGTTAAGATTCCAGCCTGGATGAGGCAGGCGGGGACCTCTCACAGAGGAGCTGTTGCCAGTGAGAGTGAACCCTGATTGGGAGGCCTCTGATCTGCCTGCTTGAGATTTCTCTCTGGCTCTACAGATAGTTCTTATTATGCTAGTTGCCTTTGAAAGTTAAAAGTTTCTCCTCGAGCCCCACCTCCAGCCCCAGTGATTTATTTGTGTCCTAGGAAAAAATAGAAGGGGGAGGGTGTTAGGGAAGGAAGAGATCGGAGCCTCAACAGCCCGAGGCTACTACTGTATTGAATAGAGAAGCTAATTATCACTGTAGGAAACTTGGGTCCAGCCCCTTTAAAGAACTTTGTAGAGCTGTCTAGGGAGGCCCAAGGATTTACCAGATCCTCCTGGGAATGCCCTAAGAAACCCAAGGCCTGCAGAACCAAGAAGACACAAATAAAAACAAAATCCCTTAGACACAAAAGAGAAACCTGCTGGAGGTGGTGTCTCGGTGACCACCAGCACAGAATGGGTCTCTGTAGCTGTCCCACAGGGAAGGGAGCACAGGCGGGAAGGAGCTGGCCTATCCCAGTGTCTGCCGGTTGCTTAGTTACTCCCAGGTCACCTCATCTGTTGCGTCAGCATTACATTTTCCTCTGTCCTGACATTCCCTTGGTCTCTGCCCATTCTGTCACCTACCGAATAGCTGGAAGGAGGCTGGGTTTTCCCTGGTCCTTTGTTTCTCAAATAACACTGAGTTTTCCTGAGATGTGTGCTGTAAGCAGACTACAAATCTCACTGTGAGGCTTTCAATAAAAGCCTGCCATTCCCACTTTACTTACTGTCCAGTCTGCCTTTCGGTTGGAATTAAGCCGTGTTTTGTAATGTTTAACTATAACCTGTTCAGTTAGAGTTAACTTTGACGCTTGAACCGCTTGTTCTTCATAACAGCCTGTGCTTTTTAATTTGAAAGTCCATTGACTGAAGTCTAAGGAGATTGTTAAAACATGTGTTCAGTATTGGTCCAGTAGAAACCGTCCGTCCTAAGCGAATGTTGTCTTTGTGCCCTGCACACAGTCGCTTTGCCAATCTGGTGACAGTTTCCTTTTGTGATCTTGCAGGAGCCCAGGCTTGTGTACTTGTGTTTTCTACCACAGACAGGGAATCTTTTGAAGCAATTTCCAGCTGGAGAGAAAAAGTAGTAGCGGAAGTTGGAGATATACCAACCGCGCTGGTACAGAACAAGATCGATCTGCTGGATGATTCGTGTATCAAAAAGTAAGATGTTGTCAGTCTTGCCCGCCCGCCCTCCTATCTCTCTTTCCTGTTTTTTGTAGCCCCTGTGTCTATCCCCTACTCCCCTAGCTTAAATCTGTATTAAAGCATTTCTCATACTGACTTGTCCTGAAGTTCTTTCTGTGGTAGACTTAAAAATCTGCTGCCACAGGGGGCTGCAGGTAGGGCTAATGTGCTTCTCCTACTTCATGGTGCACAACTGGAGTCCAGCACTCTGGAGGCTGAGAGAGGGCTGCCCAAGTTTTGGGCCAGCCTGGGCTACAGAGGAAGGGCCAAGTTTTTAAAAATTAATTAAAGGGCTGGAGAGATGGCTCAGCGGTTAAGAGCACTGATTGCTCTTCCAGAGGTCCTGAGTTCAAATCCCAGCAAACCACATGGTGGCTCACAACCATCTGTAATAGGATCCGATGCCCTCTTCTGGTGTGTCTGAAGACAGCCACAGTGTACTTACATATAATAAATAAATAAATCTAAAAAAATTTAATTAAAAAAGGGAAGGAAGAGAGCAGTTTTTCTGGGTGTTTTAATGTTTGTAGTAAGTAGATCTCTGTATGGATAGCATTAAGCAAGTTTTGTATTCTCAGAACTGTTAGCTCAATTTAGAAAATTAAGTGTGTGGGGGGGGAGGGGGGATGTTATTTGAGGCAGGTTTCTCATCAACATGGAGACCAGTGCTAGCCTTAAAACAAACCAAACCCAAAACCAACAAGGCTTGTAATTAGCAAGCCCCAGTGCCCTCCTGTCCTCACCCCCCAGCAGCTGTGGCCTTTGAGGTGTGTCTGAGACTGCAGCCCACTCCTTAGCTGGGTGCCGGCATCTGACCTAGTCTGCATGGGTGTGCAGCAAGGTCTCTTTAAACCTTGGAGCCATCTCTGCATTCCCTCAAATATTTCTGGAAAGTAATCATCCAGCTTTTTATCTGTACATATTTATCCTTCCTTGTTAATAATATTTTGCTAGCTTTTAAACCCTTGTTTAACTTTTCTTTCTCTTACTCTTTCTTGCCTTGCCTGTTGAGAGTGTGTGTCTGGCTCTGTGGCCCAGGCTGGGCACAAGCTCATTCCCTATCCAGGTGAACTCAGACCCATTCAGCCTCAGCCTCGTACATGCCGGGCCTATCTTCCTGTCTGCACACTCGGAGGAGGGTCTGCTCTGAGGTGGCTCACTCACTCGGCCTTCTTTAGGGCTATTTGATGTTCTCATATTCTTATAAAATTGCAGCCATTTCCTCAGGAGGAACCATAATGACTTCGATGTCCTCGCCGATGTCTCTTATTGGACACAGGCCAGCCCTGGTGTCAGGGTTGGGAGAGCTACCCAGGGAATGCACATCAGGAGTGTGGGGGTCACAGGGAGTCCCCTACGGTCCTGTAAATCTACAGTCCTCATGAAAATAGAAGTCTGTTCCCAGCATGGCCACTGATGTGCTCACCGCTGGGTCAAATGCTGTTAAAGATAAACAGCTTCTTAGCATGAGCTCTGTATGGATAGCATTAAGCAAGTTTTGTATTCTCAGAACTGTTAGCTCAATTCCAGAGTAACTGAGGATGACCTTGAAACTTTGACCCTTCTGCCTACCTGTGATGTCATTCGGGCACTAATGCCACTGTGGCCCCAGACTCAATTTAAGATATTCTCTAGAGAAAAGCAATGTAAAATTGTTGTGTGACTTGTAGGTCTGCATTTTGTTCACAACTGTTGTAAATGATTGGTGATTATCCACAAGGACAGTGCAGAGAGAGGAAGGGCCGCTCAGGTGCTGGCCACTCAGTTCCTTTACATTTTAGTTAAGGGGGAGCAAAGTCACGCTGCTTCAGAAAACACATTGCTCCTTGCCACCCGTCACCCCTCACCCTCTGCTCCCACTACCCTTCCACGCGGCCATTCCCTCTCCAGTCCCCCTCCACCCCCACGCTACCCCTCCGGGGTCCCTCAGACACAGTGGAGGGTGACTTAGGAGAGCCTCTCAACCCTGCTTTGTTTCTGATTGCTGTGCAGTGAGGAAGCGGAGGGACTGGCCAAAAGGCTAAAGCTGAGGTTCTACCGGACGTCCGTGAAGGAGGATCTCAACGTGAGCGAAGGTAATTAATTACTGCAGCAGAAGTGTGGGTTGTTTCTAAAATGCTATTTCCATTGTGCTCAGAAATTGGATTGCAAAACAGTCTGAGAACAAAATTTTCTTCCTGACACATGATACTGATTTTGAAGGTGTTCTGTCCAGGGCTCCCTGAGGAGTGAGTAATATTCGTGGTTATTTACCACTTACTCACCTGAGATTATAGTGTGCGCCTCTCTGCCAGCCTTTGCTTCACAGCTCTTAAACCTAAGCTGCGTCCAGCAAGGCACCAGCAAGTAGGTTTCCGACCCTGCAGTCCAGTGAGAGGAGAGAGGGAAGGGGCTCCCACCGGTGGTTTCCCACCTTCCACACGCCGGTGCACACAGGGTAAATAACTGACTGAAAGACATATTTTATATATATAATCTATGTATTCCTCACTCATAACTTTTAGAAGTTACCAAATTATTTTATTATTGTACCATAGTAGAAACTCCACCAGGCAGTGACATCTCTTCACTATTTTCTAGCTTAAGAAAGTAAAGTTAGCCAGAAGGTAGTGGCACACACCTTTGATCCCAGCACTTAGGAGGCAGAGGCAAGTGAATCTTGGGTTTGAGGCCAGCCTGGTCTACAGAGTGAGTTCTAGGACAGCCAGGGCTACACAGAGAGACCCTGTGAATAGGACAAAAACAGGAGGTGCGATTGAAGGCAGTGTTGAGGATTTACTCATTTCGGAATCTTCATGTTTAGATTGCAGCTGGATGGTCATTAGGGTCTTTATTTGTGTACTTTTCTTCATCTGAAGAAAGTGTATGTGTCTTTCAAGACTGAACTAATTGAAGCAGGGTGTGGTGGGTGCGTGCCCATAGTCCTAGCACTTAGGAAGTACAGACGGGAGTTCAGGCCAGCTTGGGCCTGGTCTCCAAAGCAAGAGGTTGGGTCAGGGTAGTGTGGCCATGTGTTCAGCATAATTCTGCTTCACAGACAGCAGAGCCGGGGGTGGGGAGTGGGGTGGGGTGTACAGTGCACTCCCTCTCTCCGCTGGGCACTCCACTGCACTTCTCAGGGACTGCTCAAATAATTTCTTCCTTCTTTTTTTTTTTTTTTTAAAATATTTACTTATTGTTGTATGTAAGTATACTGTAGCTGTCTTCAGACATTCCAGAAGAGGGCGTCAGGCGTCAGATCTCATTACAGATGGTTGTGAGCCACCATGTGGTTGCTGGGACTTGAACTCAGGACCTTCGCAAGAGCAGTCAGTGCTCTTAACCACTGAGCCATCTCTCCAGCCCTCAAATAATTTCTAAAAGCTGAATTTTAACTAAATTGTATTCTTTTCATCTAATGTAATTTAAAATTAATTTAGAAAGTATAAATATTATAAATATTGCAATCTGAAAATAGACTTGCCTGCATAGTCATACTGACTGTGTGTGTGTGCTTTCTAGTTTTTAAATATTTGGCTGAGAAACACCTACAAAAACTCAAACAACAAATAACCGAAGATCCAGAACAGACACATTCAAGTAGTAACAAAATCGGTAAGTGTGTGAGAACCCCAGTCCTCCATTTACTGCTGCTGCATGTACTGTTTAAAATGTGTAACTGGCTCATTTCTGTAAGAAATCTGAGTTAAATCTGTTCCAGTCATGATTACTGAGCTCAGTGAGTATAGGCGCTCTCATTAAGAAGGGGTTTGTTACTTCTGAGTTTTCACTCCACACAGCAGTGGTAGTATTCGATGCTGTCTTGGCCTCAGAGGCTCTCTGGACACTCGAGGCAGGGCCCAGTGAGGCGTGCCCTCCTTCCTTTCTTAGGAGCTGTGCAGTTAGATTTGCCTTTGACTGTCCTCCGGGTCTGTGATCTCCCACGGGTGTTGAACACAGTACGTTTTACTGAGGCTGACAGCACGATGAGACTAAGCCACACAAAAGACCTTGTCTCCAGAAACCAGAACAAGATGGTGCATACACTGTTGTCGGTATACTGCGCATCACCCGTTAGACTGCAACTTCCCACGGCAGCGACTGGCCTGGCGTTTGTTTCCTTGATGGTGCCTATGGCAGGGTTTTGGGTATCTTGATGTTTGGTAGTTCATGAGTTAGCGGTGCTGTTGTGCACACAACACATGTCAAGGTGCAGATATGATAGCTTCCCCTCTCACCCACTGGTCACTCTGCCTGTCGGCTGATTTGGTTTATGGTGTTTTAGCCTCAGGATGCAGAGTTCCTGGAGATGGTTAACAGTCTGTTATAGCAGCACTGAGTGTAGGAAGCTGCCCTGCGTGCTTGGGATGGCTCTGTTCTAGTACAGTAAGAAACAAAAACAACAGAGGTACTGGGTTCTCTGTCTCACTCTACTAATAATGATAACACGACAGGTGACTTGGAGGTGTATCAGTCACTGTGCTTTCCCCAATTTACACAGGTGTCTTTAATGCATCCGTTGGAAGTCACTTGGGCCAGAATTCAAGTTCCCTTAATGGTGGAGATGTCATCAACCTTAGACCTAACAAACAAAGGACCAAGAAAAACAGAAATCCTTTCAGTAGCTGTAGTATACCCTAAACTGTTTCAGGGAGGAGAAAGCTGAATTGTACCATGCAGTTAACAGCAACATGCGCGGGTGTGTCCCGCGGGCCTCTCACCACGCTCTGAAAGCGGACATTGTAATGCTGCTCTGCTGTGCTTCTTGGAATGTAGATGGCGCCCTCTGCTGGAGAATTACTGCTCCGTGGACTCAACTCTAGTTTTTTACCTTAGACGAGGCTTCTCCTGTTTTTGAAAGGACACCAGAGGAAATGTCAAAAACAGGTTTTGCTGAATTTTAAATTCTGAAAACAAAAACGACATGACTGACTACATCAGTAACCATTTTACCCTGATGGACCATGAGGGACGGCGAGCATTGTTCATTGTTCTGACACTGGGCATGGAACTTTTCTGGAATGTTTTGTCTGAATGCTTAACATACGAAAGGAAAACCTGTACTATGTCAGTCTGCCCCCCACCCCACCCCACCCCCCACCCGTGTGTGTGTGTGTGTGTGTGTGTGTGTGTGTGTGTGTTGTCAGAGGTACTCGTGCAATATCCGTGACGTACGGACTGTGGGGGTGTGCATGCAGACTCCTGGCTCAGGCAGAAAGCCTGTGCCCTGGGAAAGGGGATGCAGATTCTAGTCAGTTCGCTCATACAACCATCATGTATGTTTCTGGTCTCACCTGAGGCGTCGGGACATGCTTTACAGAATGAACTTGGACCCAAGTGTACTGTGTGCCAAACACTACCATTAATTTTTACAGTACTTTCCTATTGGAATTTGTATTTATGACATCTCGTAGAGGCAGTTTCCTCTCCGACAGGAATGTAAACATCTGACTGCTAGGGCCTGTCCCTCCTGCCATTCTCCCAGGGTCTTTTCCATAGCCACTGTGAGCACAGGGAGCTTGTGCCTGGTACACACAGCAGCCTGCAGCCACTCAGAAGGCTCTGTGGAATGCGTGCACACCAGCTTCAGGCTGCTGACCTGAGACCAAACTCTGAACTTCAAAGATGAAGGGAACCATCTTTGCAAAGTGATGGTCTTTGGTCCTGATCACAGATTTTCTGAAGCCCTGCATCTCTAAGGCATCCTTTTGTTTACACTCTTAGTACAGCATTTTACCATTATTGCTTAAATTTATCTGTGGCCTTTGGTTTACGTGGCACCTTACCAAGAACGATCGGTAAGAAGTATCCGTAAAGAAATGACCCAGTATGTAAATGAAGGTGGAAAACCTGTGAGTTGGACACGAGCCTGCCAAAGAGATAATATCATGAATTCTATTAAAAACTCATTATCCTTAATCAGTAATTTTATTTTTAAAGTATCAATAACCCGTTTTCACAGTCCTGGTTCAAAATGTGACTTCAAAATATATAAAAGTGATATTTCTTGGAACATGTGCTATGAAGTCCTTTACTTTTTTTCCTCTAAAATATATAAATTAAATAGTTCCTATATTTCTCTTGTCCTTTTTTTTTTTTTTTTTTTTTTTAAAGTTTATCCTTGATGTACCACCCCATCCTGCCCGCACAGATTCCTGTTGTGAGCACAGAGGTCACTGAGCCACTCGCTCCATGGTGGTCCATATGCTTGCTTTTCCCATCAGGCATCCCAAGCAGTCAGGATCATCTGTGTGGTCATCT
The DNA here is from genome assembly GCA_902729485.2 of Mus minutoides. Classification (NCBI taxonomy): domain Eukaryota; kingdom Metazoa; phylum Chordata; class Mammalia; order Rodentia; family Muridae; genus Mus; species Mus minutoides. The sequence goes on along the minus strand of LR749926.1, from coordinate 1,097,662 downwards.
GTTAGGGTAAGGAGGGGGACTTGGTTCCTCATAGTGGTACCTGATGTGAGTTGTGATTTTTCTCTTCAAACACAGACTCCTCAGTTTTTGCACAAATTAAATTTGTTGGCAAATAAATTAGTTGACCCTTTTAATGGTATTGGCAGAAAATTCATTCCTTATAGAACATTGTAGCTTTATTCGTAGGCACTAAATGCATGGTAAAAAAGGTGTGTGGTATGTCTCATTAAAAATAGTGTCTGGCCGGGTGGTGGTGGCGCACGCCTTTAATCCCAGCACTTGGGAGGCAGAGGCAGGCAGATTTCTGAGTTCGAGGCCAGCCTGGTCTACAGAGTGAGTTCCAGGACAGCCAGGGCTACACAGAGAAACCCTGTCTCAAAAAACCAAAAAAAAAAAAAAAATAGTGCCTGGTGATGGCTGCAATTTCCTTAAAATTTGTTATTTTGTTTCCCTGTCCCCCTTCCTCTCCCGGAGCTGAGGATAAACCCAGGTAAGTGCTCTGCCACTGAGCTAAACCCCAACCCCTTCCTTAACATTTGTAACAGAAGTTTATGGGTTTTGTTTTATCCATTTTTTTTTATGGGGGCGTTTGTTACATGTTTGGATTTTTACTTTGTATTACTGTATTTTCTACCTAACTTTAAAAGGTCCAAAATCAGCCACAAGTAATATTAATTTATCAATATATTCAATTCTGAAACCCTCAAAGGTCACATTATTGGCTGGTTCTGTGACTGTAACATTTACAAACTCCGGGCTACTGGACCTTTAAAGTGCTCTAGGTAACTTTTTTGCAGTGTCACCAGTTTTTAGTGTCGGGCACATAACTGTGGAGTCATTGCCATATCTGAGTTCCTCAGGTTTCTGCCAGTCTCTGCCTAAGAAGGAAATAGTATATAAAATAAATAGTCTATATACAGCAGTTCAAATAAAAGCAGGTTGAACCGTTTCTTCTCGTCCACTCAAGGTGGACCGTACACATGGAGATTTCAAATTCCAGCTCGCACTATCACAGAGAGGATGTGTGACCCCTTCCCTGCCGAGTGAGGTGGGGAGGATGCTCCTGACTTGTCTTGGCAGCGCTGAGAACTCAGGTGTGGCCCTAGTGTGCCCTCCACAGGGGACTGGGGTCTTTCAGAGGATTTAGGATGAGGAGTTGGCCTTAGAACCCGATGTTGCACCCTGAGGTGCTCTTGTAATCTGAGATGTTGCTTGCTTGCCTCTGGAGGATTCTGGTGGCTGCGGAGAGTGCCCTGGGAGCACCCTGGGAGCACCTCAGAGATTTGTAGGCTGCAGGGAGCCCACAAGGGCAGAGCTTTGGTTTCCATAGCCTTAGGTGAGCAGGTGGCTTTAGTCACACTAACAGTTACTGCGATCATGGTGTTGCTCTTAAGAGCTTCACATAAAAAGCTGAAAAACCTGTCCTACAAATGAAGCTGTCTGCACATAGGTAAACAAAACCCCAGCAGGGTCTGAAATGCCCAGGTAGCCAGCGCCCATATGGCAGAATGATTCAGCCGCAAGAGTCTTGGTTACTGCCACTTTTCTGTTGTCTCTTGAAATATCTATAGTAAATATAGTAGATTATCTATGTTGATAAATGGTATTTTAAAAAATAAAATCTTTGGGTCAAAGGAAAAACTTAACCCTTTCTATATTTTTGTTACTAATAAATAATGCTTTTGTAAATCCAAATAGAAAACTACTTGTATGTTTTCCTATTGGGTGGTACTTAACACCTTTGGGATTAATTTTAAAATGTACTACTTGATTAAAATTTCCACAAAGTTGAATTCCAATAATCCAAAAAATAAAACATTTCAAAGTTAGAATGAATTGTGTGGTGTGTGTGACGTGAGCCAGCAGAGTGGGTGGAGCCAGGTGTGGGCAGTGCGAGGCCATCCTTGGCTTCAGAGTTCACCAGCATGAGAGCTTTCATTCATAAACAAGCAGATGGGACTCCCTCAAACTCCAGAATATCCTAGAAACGTGTCCCACGGAGCTACTTTGAACACAAATATGCTCACAGTCTGTGCGCCGGTTAGAGTCCTGCTTTAAGTGGTTTTGCTATAAAGGCTTACTTTCACTACTAGTAGTTAAAAGAGTCATGTTCTTGTTTTGAGACCTTGGGTCTCCCACACTACTATTCTACTGAGTTCATTGTGTCAGACACCTGGCTCAGCCAGCCTTTCATTACACCTCACTCAAGCCTGCATCACCTATGGGCAAGAGCTCAACCTCACGCCCCCTGCTGGCCAAAAGGTGCATTGGCTGTTCACACTGTTGACTCTGCAGAGCATTCTGCTCTGTGCTGCTCATCTCATTTCCTTGTAGGAGTAAACTAAGTTTAAACTCACTCATGTCCTCGTTGCTACCACCTCCAAATCTGCAGCTGTTCCTACCTATTTTGCATACTTGGAGACTTGTGTTACTCAGCTTTCCAAATAGCATCATATAGACGGACTTGAGATGTATCAGCATTTCTCAGGATCAATCATTTGAAAATGATCAATCATGTGAGCTGGAGAGATGGCTCAGTGGTTAAGAGCACTGACTGCTCTTCCAGAGGTCCTGAGTTCAAATCCCAGCAACCACATGGTGGCTTACAACCATCTGTAATGAGATCTGATGCCCTCTTCTGGTGTGTCTGAAGAAGCCACAGTGTACTCATAAAATAAATTGGTTTAAAAAAAAAGATCAATCATGACATTCATATCCCTCTCGCGTTCAGTTCATCAGATATTCTATTGCGACTGGTAAATTCTTTGCTGTTTTTCCAGTTTCAGAATAACTCAGGCTGAAGAGATGGTTCATTGGTTAAGCATACCGGCTACTCTTGCAGAGGACCCAGGTTTGAGTCCCTGAACTCACCTGGTGGCTCACAACTGTCTGTAACGACAGTCCTAGGGGATCAGTGTCTTCCAAAGACACAGGCCTACATGCAGGCAAAACACCCAGACTCATAAAAGAAAATAATGATAATGAAAAATGAAACTCCACAAAAGTTGACCACCTCTCTCTCACTACAGATCCCTGCTAGCCTGGAACGCACAATGTAGATCAGGCTGACCTTGAACTCAGTATAAGTCTACCTGTTTCTGCCTCCCAAGTGCTGAGGTTAAAGGCCTGTGCCATCATACCCACGAGTTAATCACTTCTAGGGTGAAATCTAAACACTTTAATGAGGACATGGACCACCCTCCACTCTGTGTGTGTGTGTGTGTGTGTGTGTGTGTGTGAATTGGAGTGGGAACATATCTTTATAGTTTATTTATTAGCTACTCTAGACCCTGGAGCTGCCTCACACCTTCTCTTCTCCTCCCTTCCCGTGGAGTCAGGCCTTCCCAGGGCTGCCCCTGCTGCCTGAGCCTGCTGGAATTCAGCTGCAGCTGAGCAAGGGTTACCCTCTTTCTCCACCACTCAAGGTCCCAAAGCTGAGCACTACAGCACTTAATTTGTGATACAGGCTTCCCCACTGTGGTCGAAGCCACCCCCGGCTCCTGTTGGACAAGCATGAGGACCCAGAAGCCTTTAGTTGATGAATCTGCATAGTCTGCTCCCAGCGTTTCTTGTAGGCCCTGTAAGCGTCCACACTACAGAACGGCAAAGGCAGAAAGCAGCTTCATAAGAGAGTGTGTGGGGGGGGGTCATGGGAAGCAGAACTAGTGGGGCTGGCACAAGGGCTCTCCTACAGCGCATCACATCGGGCAACTCACAACTGCCTGGAGCTCCAGCTCTTATTGCATGACTTCTCTGGTCTCTGTGGGTATGCACACACACACACACTACACACACACAAACACACACTCACAATGAGAAATAATACAGGGAATATAAAGGTCAAGGAGGTGGCCAGACTTCGTGAAGGAAGCTCTGGTGGGTACAGGGTTAGTGAGCTGGGGAGGTGGGCATATCTTACCAGGGTGCAAAGGAATCGGACACTGACGTTTGAGAACCTAAGGAAAAATGTGTATACTTTTTTTTAACGTGGTGTTTGTTTGTTTGTTTGTTTTTAAAGTTTAAGCTGGTGAAGAACCAGGTGACAGAAACTATCTTAACAGTGAGCCTCTGGTAACAGGTATCAAGCCTGCTGGCCTCGGGTGGTGACAGCTTTGCCTGCTGGCCTCGGGTGGTGACAGCTCTACCCTAGGGGCTAGCTTAGCACTTCGGGACAGGGAGTTCAGCTCAGTAATGTCTGCAGGAAGGATGACCGTCCATACAAGTAGCAGGTCAAAGTAGCTGAGGGCTTGGTGTGTCTGCAGCATATTTAACTTTAATTAGAACTCGGGACAATGACCACGCTGGCCAGCCTTCTTAGGAAACAAGGTACCCATTAAATAGAAGGCTTTGTGTCTGATGGTAGAAAAATAATGCCCAATGTAGAAGTTCAGCAAAATGGATTCTTTTAATCACTGAAGACAGTACAAACTGATATAACTTATAAAATTTTAGAAATATGTTTCTAGGCCATGAAAATGTAAATATCCTTTGGCCTGATGAACCCATTAATGGAATTTTATACAAAAAAGACCAACAACAGAATAAAGCTCAGCGGACATAAGCATGTAATCACAGCAACAAATTGAAACCACTCAACTGCCCACAGGGAAGTGGTTGGGCAAGTGCTCCCGCTGCACACACGTGAGCTCAAGGCAGCACATAAAGAAGGCGGTTAGCACTGGCCCTGGAGGGGTGCCTTGCAAAATACAGGGTGGGGGTGGAGCTTCACAGTGGTAAAATGAAGGCAGGCCCCTCACATTTGTCATGCTTCCACATACACCTAAAAATACATGGTATGAGATGCATATGCATAGAGAAAACAGATGCCCAAAACTTGCAGGGTGAAGTTCTGATATGTTTATCCTTCTAGGTACACTGTGTGCTGTGAGTACACTGCTCAAGGCCTGGGTGTTCTGTTCACACTGGTGTGAGTGCACCTCTCCAGGGGCTGGGTGTTCTCTTCACACCAAGGTGTGAATATACTGCTCTAGGGACTGGGTGCTCTGTTCACAGTGTGCTGTGAGTACACTGTTCCAGGGGCTGGGTGCTTTGGTCACACTGGTGTGAGTGTACAGCTCCAGGGGCTGGGTGTCTTGTTCACACTGTGGTGTGAGTACACTGCTCCAGGGGCTGTGTGCTCTGTGCTGAAGTCAAGGAAAAGGCAGTGGAACTTTTGCTGCTCCTCCCCCTTTTTTTTATTCCCCCCCCCACACTACGTGTGCATCTTCAGAAGTTAAATATACAGTGCTAGAGTCCAGTTCAAGATGGGAACACTGTCCAAAACTTCAAAGTAGGTGACTGAAATACTCGTAGTTGTGTTACCTGTGTCTGCCGATACTGGAATACTTCCCCATCTGAAATAATTACCAATATCAATTAAGTGGTTATGCCTGACCTAGAGACCTAGCTATTGAAAAAGCAGTTTTCTTTTCTGCATCTTTTCTAAGGGCCGGCTAGTTAAGCTTGCCGCCATCAGCGTTGCGCAGGCTGCTGGCACCAGCCCCTTTAGCGTGCTCTAGCAGTTTAATGGCCTTGTCAGACTGGTCAATGTTCCTCAGCAGAGTCTCCAAGCGCCTCTTGATTTTCTTCTGATCCTCAAGAGCGCAACCAATGACGATCGATTGAAACTTCTGGTTCACCGGCCCAGGTGGCACCTCCGATGAGCAGGCACTGTAAAGTGACATTAAGTGGCTCTTGGCATTCCCCAGGTCATCTAGGAACTTACTGACCACCTCGTCTATAATCTTCGTGGCGTGCTTTAAGGATTCCTCCTGCTGCGGGTTTCGGATCGTTTCCACCGAGACCTCAACCGTGAGGGTCCGGCCCATCAGACGGTTGGCAGTCAGGTTTAGTTCCTCTCTTTCTCCTAAACACGAAACATCAATCAGTGTGAGGCAGAAACTTCCCACGTCAGTAATGCCGCAATATGCACTTGTGCTATCTCTAGTTTCTATAAGCACTTCTGTGAATTTTTCTAAAGGTAAAAGCCAAAAGTACTATGGCATATCAGCATAACTGAGGAAGGGTTGGATTACAGAGCAGAGAACTCCTTCCCTGGAAGTCTTCACACAGGACCAGAGATCATCCTGAGTCTGTCTGCCCACAGACAGCAGAGGCATGTGCAGCTGGTTTGCAGCCAAGCAAATTCAGAGTGAGCAGAGGTTAGCCAGGAGGCTATGGCTCATGGCGGGGGCGGGGACACTGGGGGATCGAAGTTGCACATAGCATGTGCATGTTCATCAGAATACACCACCCACTGCCAGCCGAGGAAGAACAATAGGAATGGAGGGCCAGGAAGCTTCCTTAGCAAGTCCTGACTTCCTCCCCAGTAGCTGCCATGAACTCTGGTAACATTTCAAGATTTACACAGGGGGCTGGCTGATGAGATGGCTCAGCAGTTAAAAGCACTGACTGCTCTTCTGAAGGTCCTGAGTTCAAATCCCAGCAACCACATGGTGGCTCACAACCATCCCTAATGAAATCTGATGCCCTCTTCTGGGGTGTCCGAAATCTCAAGATTTACACAAAACTGTCAAAAATTCCTGTCTTTTCCCAGGAGAGTTCCAGAACTCTCTTTGTCATTAATCTTTTACCACGATGGTGAATAGTCGGGCTAGGCAGGACCTATTGTTGATGGACAGCATTTTGGATGTGGGAGTTCAGCTGCTTATCTCCGCAGCTCTCTAGCCCACTGTCTCCGGGCTGCCGTACTGCTCAGATGACCGTGACAAGGCTTTTGGCAGCTGCGCCTCAGATCATGTCGATTAGTCTCTACTTTTACCTAGTCCCTCCGCTTTTACTGTACCTGCAGTCAGGACCTTGTAAAAAAAAAAAACACAAAAAAAAAACTGTGTTCCTGAGGTGAGCTGCCCACCCTGCTGGCGCTCACAGGGCTTCTTTCACCATCCCTGCCAGTGTGGGGAGAGCACCCCAGCTGCTGTTACTGCTGAACTGGGCTAGGCACACCCAAAGTCAGGCAAGCCCCGACTCACACGCAGCTCAGACTCCCTAGGCCTCTAAGGCGCCCCTCTGGAAACGGCTCTCACCGTCGCTAATCTGCCTCATGTCCTGGCTGTTCTGGATACTGTGGATCATCTCCAGAAGGATTTCTTTCTCCTGTTCAACAGCAGTAGCTGCGTCTCTCAAAGCTTCCACCCTGTGTGAATTGGCAAAACAAAACAGTTGTTAGAGGGACAGTGTCCTTCCTGCTAATTGTCCTCAGCTACCATCTCAATCAGCTCAAGTTTAAAGGACAGCAAGAACACTTTTTTAAAATGTACTTCTTGCCGGGCGTGGTGGCGCACGCCTTTAATCCCAACACTCGGGAGGCAGAGGCAGGCGGATTTCTGAGTTCAAGGCCAGCCTGGTCTACAAAGTGAGTTCCAGGAGAGCCAGGACTATACAGAGAAACCCTGTCTCGAAAAACCAAAAAAAAAAAAAAAAAGTACTTCTTAGTTGCCAGGCGAGATAACTCTGGCCTTTAATCCCAGGAAGGTAGACCTCCGAGTTTGGGGGGGCCACCCCAGTCTACAGAGAGAATTCTAGGGTAGCCAGGGCTACACGGAGAAACCTTGACTTAGAAAAAAAAACAGGTGAATGGCAGTACTTTAAAACAGCTTCTTCCCTGGGTGTTACTGTTCTGTCAAAGGCAGGCCTAGAACTCGCAGCAATCCTCCTGCCTCGGTGCTTGGGCAGCAGGCAGCAGCCACTCTCTCGGCTGTGCTCGGCTGTTTCCTGCTCGGGGCAGCGTTAGACTCCATGCTCATTTATGTGGATTTGTTCTTTTAAAAAATCTCTATTAGTACATTTGGATTTTGAATTTGTAGCCCCCCCCCCCCCCCCCGTCCCTCTCTCCATCTTTTTCTGGCTTACTCTTCAGAACCACGTGGTTCCTGGGGATCAGTGCTGTGCTGTCATGTGTAGAGCTTCTGGTTCTCTTCACTCTGACCACTCAGAGACGGCCGCTCACACTCACTTCAGTGACTTAAGCTGGATTCTCCATGTTCAACACATTGACTCCTTACTGGTCAGACATGATAATCCGTAATCATCTGTCCTGTGAGCTTTGTTGAAGTTGGCCCTCACCGAAGAGATACAGATACCAACCCCCGCCCCCAAGATAAACTCAGGGTGGCCCTGTACTGTTTCAGCTGCAAGCCCCTGGGATGACCGGCATATGTTAGCCTAACCAGCTAAGGGAGTCTCCACTTACTTACATACAAATTTGCTGTTGTGTGCCTATGCTTTAGCTGTAAGTGCAGTGTGTATGTGCCCACAGAGGGCAGAAGAGGGCATTGACTCCCCTGGAACTGGGGTTATGGATGGTTGTGATGGATACTGGGAACCAAATCAGACCCTCTACAATAGCAGCAGTGCTCTAACCACTGAGCCACCTCTCAAACCCTGTTGTTGCGACTGCTGCTGCTGCTGCTGTTGTTATTATTGCTATTACTTTGCAACAGGATTTCCCAGCATAATGCAGGCTGGCCTTCCTGCCTATGATTCCTGAACGATAGGGAGAGTTCCCAGTCTGCTGTGGCTTGGTGTGTGGCTTATACTTTTGAAGTTTTAAGTTGCTTTTCTCATATTCTGGTCATAATATTTTCCCATATTCTATTTATAGTTTTACCTTCCTGGTATTTATTTGTTAAATCCACCGAAATAGACCTGATATTACATTCAGATCCTGTGCTACCTATACAAAGTGCACCTTTTTAATCTCTCCCGGGATTAAACTGGCTACCCTCACCCCACACCTGCCTTACAGCATCATGGGCTCTGTCCCATGTAATAATTGGTAGAATGGCCTCCCCGCAATGGTTATTCTGTAAAGATAACATAGATATTTATTCCTCCACATAAACTGTACAAGTTTGATTTCTTTTTTTTTTTGGGGGGGGGGGGTTCGAGACAGGGTTTCTCTGTGTAGCCCTGGCTGTCCTGGAACTCACTTTGTAGACCAGGCTGGCCTGGAACTCAGAAATCTGCCTGCCTCTGCCTCCCGAGTGCTGGGATTAAAGGCGTGCGCCACCACCACTTGGCACAAGTTTGATTTCTTTTAAAAATGAGGCGGGGGGGGGGGGGGGAATTTGACATCATTTTTGACAATGTAATTTAATTTATATCTTGTTTTCAGATTTTTTCTTAAGATTTATTTGTTTAATGTATATAAGTACACTGTTGCTCTCTTCAGACACACCAGAAGAGGTCATCAGATCCCATTACAGATGGTTGTGAGCCACCATGTGGTTGCTGGGATTTGAACTCAGGACCTCAGAAAGAGCAGTCAGTGTTCCTAACCACTGAGCCATCTCTCCAGCCCTCATTTTCTTCATTTTTATAGAGTCTTTATTAGCTTTTAAATGTTCTTCACTGAAGCCTTATGGATTTCTGAGTGCTCTAGAGACCTTGTGGATTTGGTTGCAAAAAATTCTAATTACATCTCAGTCGGTCAATTATTACTGCGGGAGACACGCTGTTCTTGCTGGCTTGGCTTACAGCCGCCATATCAATGGCATTAAAGTCTAACGGTTACCTGCCCCATCTAGCATTTCTTCCTAGATGATCATACAGCTTTAAAAAACCCTTTGTGTCTTTAATACAATTGTTTCTTTATAGCACTGACTGGTGTCTTCTGGTTCTATACTAGACAGTTGCAGGGATGGGATTTTGCCTTTTCCCAAATTTAAAGGGAAAGCCTGTTAAAGATTTTGGTATAAATCCCTGATTGTACCATAGGACACTTTATTCATTAACACACACACACACACACACACACACACACACACACACACACACGTGCACAATTACTGCACACTAAGGACAAACCTAGGGTGTTTGAATCATGAAAAGCAAAAGAAAGCTGGGCAGTGGTGGCGCACACCTTTAATCCCAGCACTTGGGAGGCAGAGGCAGGTGGATTTCTGAGTTTGAGGCCAGCATGGTCTACAAAGTGAGTTCCAGGACAGCCAGGGCTATACAGAGAAACCCTGTCAAAAACAAAAAGAAAGAAAGAAAGAAAGAAAGAAAGAAAGAGAGAGAGAGAGAGAGGAGAGGAGAGGAGAGGAGAGGAGAGGAGAGGAGAGGAGAGGAGAGGAGAGGAGAGGGAAAAAAAAACTCATTTAAGAGATTTCTGTTTCCAGGTCACTTTTCTTACACATTACAGTGACCGCATTTCCTGACAGATGACCCTAGAGGTGAGGCCATGGGCAGGCATTCAAACCAGACCTCTGGCCAGGGAGGGAACTGGTTCACCAGCCTTTTATTAGCTCGCATCGACCCCAAGACCTCCATTCTCATCCCGTCACCCACCTGTCAACCCCCGTTCTCATCCCCGTCACCCACCTGTCAACCCCCATTCTCATCTCCGTCACCCACCTGTCAACCCCCAAATAGCATGTAGCTATTAGGTGTAACACTCCCAGCCCGTCTCTAAGAGCCCGTAAAAGCAGACGAAAATTGTATGTACAAATCTGGCCACAACGTAAGACAGGGCACAAGCCCCCTCCACCTCCCCTGGATTACAGTGCTGTCCTCTGGCAGATACATGAGCCCAGTAGGTAGGAAGGAGGCCCAGCTGGCACGAGCGAGAGATGTCTATAATTAGGAACTCTAATTATGACTCCCGTGTTTAGAGAAATGATGCACAGATGCTCACAGACCAGATTCCATTCTAACACTCGTATTAAATGTGAGATGACTGCAGGATGAGGGCTGTTCTAAAAAGGGTTCATGTACAGTAATCGGTTACTGCAGGGAGCCTGTGGAGCTAACACACAGATGAAAAAGGACGTAAAGCAGGAGAAAGCTTATCTGTGGATAAAAAGCTAGGGATAGAGTTTTGCCATACATGATGCACTTCAGTTTGTAAAACCTCGGGTTTGATCTCCAGTGTGTGTGTATATATATATATATATATATATATATATATATATATATATATATATATATATATATACATACACACACACACACACACACACACACACACACACGTACACAAAGAGGGGGTAGCGGGGGAGGGCATCAGAAAGAGTTCTTTATACATAATACAAGTTGCCAGTGGAATACACTTCTCTATACATTTACCATGGGCCTTTCATTTGCTGTTTTGACAGCCTTCTTCCTTATACTGAGGGTCATTGAAAAGACTCCCCTGGGCAAGAGTGTTCACAGCTTCCCCCTTTCTTTCTGTTAAGGAGATTGATTGATACCTCCTGTGGAGCTTGTCTTAGTCACAGTTCCTATTGCTGTGATACATCACCATGACCAAAAGCGACCTGGGGAGGAAAAGGCTTATTTTTCAGACTCTTCCATGACATCAGGCAGTTCTGTGCTCAGACCACAGGAGCGGAGGCAGAGGCCACAAGGATGCTGCTTCCTGGCTTGCTCCCTCATGGCTTGCTCAGCTTGCTGTCTTAGAGAACCCAGGACCCCCAGCCTAAGCACAGCCCCATCCACAATGCACGGGCTTCTTAACTACAAATCACTATTAAAAAAAAAAAAGACCTAACACAATGGGTCTAAACCTGAGGGTCACAACCCCTCTGGGGGATCAAACAACCCTTTCACAGGGGTCCTCTAAGACCACTGGGGAACAAAGATTGACATTACAATTCATAACAGTAGCAAAACTACAGGTGTATGGTTGGGGGACACCTCACAACAGGAGGAACTGTATGAAAGGGTTCCAGCGTTAGGAAGTTGAGGTCTTGCCCACAGCTTGATCTTTTTTTAATTTTTAAAAATGATTTATTGATTTATTTATTTTATGTATGAGTGTTCTATCCACATGTATGCCCAAATACCAAAAGAGGGCATCAGACCCCATTACAGATGGTGTGAGCTACCATGTGGTTGCTGGGAATTAAACTCAGGACCTAGGGAAGAGTAGCCAGTGCTCATAACTCCTGAGCCATCTCTCCAGCCCCCGACAGCTTGATCTTAATAGAGGCATTTTCACAACTGAGAGTTCCTTCTCCCACATGGCTGTAACTTGTGTTCTTTTCTTTAAAACAGAGAACACTGTTTTGTTACACACACACACACACACACACACACCTCTTCTTTTTTGAGATGGGACCTCCTTTATCCCAGGCTGGCTTGGAACACACTTGAACTTCTGCTCCATCCACTTCTACCCCCTAGTGCTGGTATTACAAACCTATCCCATGCCTGGTTTATCAGTCCTGGTAATGGAACCTAGGGCTTCATGGTTACTAAGTCAGCATTCTTCACTGCCTGACTTGTTTGAGACCATTCGCACTGTTCACTGCCTGACTTGTTTGAGACCATTCGCACTGTTCACTGCCTGACTTGTTTGAGACCATTCGCACTGTTCACTGCCTGACTTGTTTGAGACCATTCGCACTGTTCACTGCCTGACTTGTTTGAGACCATTCGCACTGTTTACCGGCTATTGCTGTACTTAAAACTCGATTCACAAAAAGTTGCCTACGTAGCTTTCCCGTTAGTGACTGATCCTTAAATACTGCCTGCCTCCTTCTCTATCATTTCTCAAGTAGCTGGGATACACATATATGAACACAATCTTAATACACTCAAGCGATGACTCTTGTTGGCAAGGGGCAGTTGTGTGTGGACTGGGATCCAGGGAGCAACTACGTGTGTTACCTGTTCAAACCGGGAAAGAGCACACCCTCACAAAGCAGCTGACTGAGCAGAGAGCTTCTAGAAAATTCCACATCACCCTAAACAGGCTTTGGCAAAGGTATTGTAGAAAGAATTTTTACAAGCATAAAGCTGGAGCATCCTCACCTGGTCCCCAGCCTGCAGGTGTCTCCTGAGCCTGCCGTGGCGGTGGAAGTATAAAATGTCAGGTGCAGGCAGTTGTCCCTAAACAGCAGCTCAGAAAACTGCAAACCAACCACCAGCTGTGTGAGGATCAGTATACTGTTGGCTTTGCAGAAATTTCCTCCTCCCCACGCCCCCAGACACCAATGATAAGGAGACCTTCGGCTGTGGCCGAACGAAGCAAAACAGGATTGAAGTTTAACAAGGTGACTGACTGAACTGACAGAGAAATTCAGCATGAGTCAACCAATACGCATGACGTCAGCACGTGCTGGTTTCACTGAAGCCAATCTGTACGAACTGTCACACTGTCACAAACTGGGGCTCATTTGGCAATGACAAAATTGCATGCTTTCATTACCAGGGAGGCGGCTGCCACTCATCTCTGTGGATTTATGTGAAGGGGGCTTTTTCTAAAGCACGTTCTTAAACTCATAGACCAGGCTCCATGTGAGACCCTGGGCATCCCGATACTGTCAGGAATTGGTTTTCTACGTGAGTCCCTGGGCATCCTGATACTGTCAGGAATTGGTTTTCCATGTGAGACCCTGGGCATCCCGATACTGTCAGGAATTGGTTTTCCACGTGAGTCCCTGGGCATCCCGACACTGTCAGGAATTGGTTTTCCCAGTCATCAAAAGGCTTGTATTTCATTCACTGTCAGAGGGAATGAACCACTGACCAGTAAAGCAAGGCACCTAGTCCCTCAGTTTCTTCCTCCCCTATCCCCGGACAGGGTCTCTTGTGTCCCAGGCTGACCCAGAACTCCTTATGTAGCCCAGGATGACCAAATCCTCATGACTCTTAGAATGTGGGCTATGGGCATGCACCACTATGCTGGTTTTCTGGAGCCAGAGATCAAACCTAGGCTTGTGAACATGCTAGACAAACATCCTTCCAATTAAGACCCATCATAGCCCAGCACTCTCATTGCTAAAAGATAACACCTCCCTCTCCCAGGGACTTTATAAGATTGAAATTACAGTGTACACGAAAAGTGTTCCTTTCTAAATTACAGACTGTTACTCCAAATTAAATATGGTGTCAATTTGCTTTGTGGGTCCTGGAACATCCTAACAGGAACCTTAAACAGTAAGAACTCAAAGCAAGAGGGTGGCCTGTTTCCCTGGCTCCCACTGGCAGTCACCCTTTCCTGGCTGAGTGGACTAGAAAGGAGCTGCTCGCTGTGGGCGGGATCAGTTTTGGGAGATGTGTAAAGGGCCAGCTTCCCAGTCTTGCCAATCATTTATCCCTCCTTGGCCAATGTCCAAACCCCAGCCCCTGAGCAGCTACTCGATAACTGGCATGTTCTTGGTCTTCAAGGTTTACTGAATCAAATGCTAAATCGATTTTCTCTTCCTTTAGTAAAATCATATTCATTCACATATCAGCTGGACAGTTTGAAAAGTGATATTCAAGACCAGGACAAATGGTGTTGGTCTGAGCAGCCCAGCCGGTCGTTCCTAGGTGAACAAAGTCCACTGCTCTGGACTGAGGCACACTGTATCTGTCTGAGCTTCAAATTCTCATCTGTACAACACAGATAACGGTAACTAGCACAGAGACACTCGGCCCAGCCTTCAGACCGACGCTAATGTGGATTATTTATAACCACTGAAAAGTGCAGTATTTAGCCTCAGCAAGCGCATAGTCCCCATAGAACTGGTCATGAAAATCGGGAAAGGACAGGATTATCTTTTTAGAGAAAGCACCACAGGAAAGGAGATATACTAAAAAAAAAATTTTTTTAATGTAAGAATATTTTAATGTAAAATATTTTTAATTGTAATATTACAAGCCATTAAAAACCAATGGCACCCTTTACCAGCTTGTAAAACAGGGCTGAACATTTTAAAGCATTTTAGATACTCCAGAGGTCAGTGCATCCTGCAGGACAGAAAGCCTTTAGTGTGGTTTCAGTCTCACGAGGGAACAGGCTTTTGCTGTTCACAGAACCCATTCACCTAAATGGAAGATGCTCACTGGCGACAATCCAGTGATTTCCAGTAGTACCCCGTCCACTGCTGTCCTCAGACGTGTACACGAAGAAAGCTAGGGGGAAGTCACAGGAGCATCGTCCCCATATTTAATAGTCTAATTTTGAATAGTGTCGTGCTCTGTGGCACTGTCCAGGTGGCTTCTAAAAAGGGCCCCTAAACCTTACCAGGCGGCATCTCTTTCTATTTCTTTGCCCCTTCTGACATACTTACTTCTAAGTGTGCATTACATTTTTAAGGGAGAAACAAGACTTACAGAAATCTGCAGTTACTGGTAAAGGCCTTGAACCATTAAACACAGAAATAAACCCCCTTCGGTGCAACTGTTAATAAGTAACATAATTTAATCGCTTATGTGCGGTAATCAGGATTCCTTTGATAGTAACCAGACATTAGAATGTCTATGCAAACTCCCAGACTTTCAAGAGGCCCCCAGGAGAAGAGCAAGGACTTGATTAACTAAAGGTTCAGAACAATGACTCAGCTTGAAGAGTCACAACTTCCTGAACCCTTTCAAGGAAAAAAATCGGAGCAGTTGGGAATATACTGTCAAAGGTCAGAGCCTACCTCGCACAAGGAAACATTCCCCTCTCTCCAGAGAGGCTTTAACTGAGCCCCCTTTCTCAGCGCAGGTCCCTTTGTCTCCCTCCGGGTCGGGGGACACAGGGTTGGGGTTTCTCTTGTGGCTACTCCAGAAACAGTGAAAGTTTTCCTACCTTCTGGCTCTTTTCTCCTAATAGTAACAATAATGAGCGCCTTGCCTGCTTGCCTGCTTATATTTTTTCTGTGAAGACACACTTTCCTGTTTGGTGGCTGCATGGAGGGAGATGAGGGCTTATAATTTTGGATCATAGTCTTTTGCTTACACAGAACCCGGAGAAAACTAGGGAACAACGTGTGTCAAGGCATCTTGATAAGATTTTCATGGAACAACACCTGCACATGATCAAAACTTGCACAACTTTGGAGACGTTAACATTTCCACCAGATACATAAGGGCTCATGTGGTTAAAGCCAACCAAGTGTTCACAGCATTTGCTAGTAGTATTCGTGAGTTAGAAATGTTACTACAAGGCTGTCCCCGTGTCAGAATCTTAGGGAGAGTGTGACTCCTGCCTTTGGTGATTTCAGGCCTGCGGCTTGCACTTCCAAGGTGTCAGCTTTGTCTTCTAAATGTACAACAAACACGGACAGACTGCAGAGGGCATTCATTGCACGTGGTTGAGAGAATGGAGGATGGTATCCAACTTCCGTCCTTCGCTCGGTCCCTCATGAGTCCGATTCTCCATGATCCCCGGGAGGGGCCGTCCTGGATTTCCCCTCACCCCTTAGTCTTGTTACTATGAAGTGATCAGGGGCAAAGAAACTTAACTCCAGTGTGTGTGTGTGTGTGTGGGGGGGAATCACACCAACCTGCTGCCTCCCTCCTGGAAGCAGAAAAGTTAAAGGCAGAGGGGGGACCGCGCAGAAGATTCAAGAAGTTCTGTAAGCCTCACTCGCTCGCCAGTCTGCCGGGCCGGGGGAGGGGAGCCCACCCGGAGCGCGCCCCCGCCCGCGCTCGTCCCTGTGCGCGCCCCCGCGGCCCTCACCTGAGCTCCAGCTGGTCCAGGCTCTCCAGCAGGCGGCTGGAGCGGTCGGCCATGGACGACGAGCGGCAGAAGCGGCCCTCGTGGGCCTTGGCGCTGATCTTCGCCTGGGCCATGAGCTCCGGGGGTCCTCGGCGTCCGCAGGCAGCAGTGGCGCGAGCCGCACGTCGCCGTCACCGCGGGCGCCACTGACGCGGACGGCACCGCCCCCACCTCCCTGGCTCTCCACCCCCGAGGCCGCGCGGCCAAACAAGGGCAGGCGCGGTCGCAGCCGCGGGCACGCCAGGGTGGAGGACCCTGCCCCCGGCGCCCGGGCCTCCGCCGTCGGTCCTCCCAGCACCCACGATTCACAGCAAGGACGAAGTGGGTGCAGCCCGTGACGTGGGACGAGCAGGAGACAATCCAGTACGCCGTAGGGCAGTCTCTACTTGCTCGACCTGTCCGGTGACCAGGCAGGCTTGGGAGAGGACAGGGAACCTGGACCACAGGCTCCAAATAAGGAGAAGCCAAGTGCATCTCTGTTGTCTTGCCTTTCCAATGAAAGGATTATTACTTTCACACATAACTTGTTTAAATCCTCTGCGAATGATATTCAATAGGCTCATCTGTCAGAAGCTGCAGAGGTCAGTAGGTCTGAAATACGAAGAAGCCACATCTTAAAGTTGTGTTTTGTCCCCTCAATGTACAGGGTTCAGAAAATGGGAAACAAAGTTCATTTACATCCTTTAGCCAGAACTCAAAGCCATTAGATTTCGGAACAGAGACAAGCCCCTTAAGTACAGCTTCTAATCCTGTCCCCACCCCACCCCGAACTCATCTTAATACTAATAAACGGTGGATTAGCTTGGCTTCATTAAACACTGTGATCTCACGACACAACTGTGAAATCTGAACATTTTGTGGACATCTTGAAAGTCTGAACTTGGGCAGGTCTCAGGTCTAATGCTCCCCTGGAGGCTGACAAGGGGTTGTGTAACTTGGGCCAGAGTGGATTCAAGGCTAGCTGGGTAGCTTCAGCAAGTGCCTGTGTCAAAGGAAAAATAAAAGTGGCCACAGACATAGCTCTACCGTATAGCATCTGCCTGTTAGGTTGGCAACGAAGCCAGGCAGATGTGGCTGGCGGTTTGAATGAGATGCCGCCTGTGCTCTCTAGCACTTGAACACCTAGTCACTCACCACTGGGGAGGACTAGGTGTGGCCTTGCTGAAGGAAGTGTATCACTCTGGGCAGGTTTGAAAAGACCAAGCTATTCCCAGTGTCTGTCTGCCTCTGCTTGGGTTTGAAATCTGAGTGCTCAGGACGTGTCTTTGCGGCCATCATAGACTCAGACCCTCTGTATCTAAGTCCAATTAAATGCTTTCTTTTACAAGTTGTCTTGGTCATGGTGTTTTATCACAGCAGTAGGAAAGTAACTAAAATGGCAGGTTATCTTCAAATATGTTTGTTTTAATGTCTCCACAAGTTGAACATGCAAAGAGGAACCTCCAGACTAAATTGCTACAGGTATGCTCCGGTCTAATGACATGTCTATGCTCTTTTCCTTATATAAATTATGACTTTAAACTGAGCATGCTTTGGAATAGCCATGCTCCTTCATGAGTATGTACAGGATTCCCGAAAGAAAAAAAAAAAATCCCTCAGTGCTTTTGTGGAGAGCTTTGCTTTGGTAATGGCTCTGGGAACTCTTCCTGCCTGGTGCAGGTTGCAAATCTTTCTTTTACATCCTGACAGTGCCTAGTTTGGCTTCACAATCAGCAAAACAGGTAATCCTCAGTCACCTAGCCTAGAATCACCCTGGACCCTTTCACTCTTGTATCCTAGCTACAATCCATTAATAAGTACCAGTTCTACCTTCAGAATCCATCTTGATTCCACCAATATCCTCGTCTGGTCAGTCTTCACCTGGATGACTGCAGAGCCCCATCTGCTCTCTCAACATGTTTGCCTCTCCCATGAGCCCTCAACACAGTATTCAAGCACAGTAGACTGTGCCATAAACTCTTCAAAACCTCCAGTGGCTCATCAGAGTGAACAAGGCAGCATCTCTCAGACAGGGGCCATCTTGTAAGCTTTTCACAAGGATCTTTCCTTAACCGCCTTTGGATCTTTGCTTAAGCTCATTTATCAGTGAAAATTTCCCTGGATGTTAAACATGTCTTCTGAGTTGAGCCTAGCGGTGCCTAGCTGTAACTCCAGCAAGCTGGAGGCTAACCTAGGCTGCACAGCAAGATGCTGGCCCAGATTTGATGATCCTCAGAGCTGCAGGTAAGCTCAGTCCCAACCCTGTACATTACCTCCTTCTTTAGTCAGCACATGACCCAACAGATATGGGATGTTTTGTTTTGTTTCTAGTTTTGTTTGTTTTCCGAGACAGGGTTTCTCTGTATAGCCCTGGCTGTCCTGGAACTCACTCTGTAGACCAGGCTGGCCTGGAACTAAGAAATTCACCTGCCTCTGCCTCCCGAGTGCTGGGATTAAAGGCGTGTGCCACCACCACCACCTGGCCAACAGTTTTATCTGGTTGTTTATTATCTAAAACTGTCCATATAGCCCACTCTCCACATCTGAGCAGTAACAGGACAGGAACGCTTAAGATCACGGTCACATCTCAGGTACTTCAAGCAGTTGCTGTCACATGGTGGATTCACAATAACTTGCGAAAAGATGAATAATGGAGTGAAAAAAATCAATATTACAAATATACTTGTGATAGTAATCTACAACTTTGTTATTAATAACTCCTGTTTAAATTACAAAGCAGTTTTACAACATTTTAAATCACTTAGTAAGTAGAAATGTAGTTAGTGATCATGACATTTCCTCTTCTTAGTAGTCTCTGAAATACCCCTTTCTTGTCAGACCACAATGTCCAGCTCAAAATGCTGTGCATGCTATGCAGCCGTTGAGCCACATACTTCACCCAGAAGCTCCCTAAGCGGTCGGTATACACCGCGCTTGGATGAGCTCCATGTCTTTCAGGGATGCCCATTTTGCTATTTAGCAAACTCCTGCAAGTGTGTTTAAGGCTCTGAGGAGTACCTTTAATGGCATTGCTTGACACCTTAACATAAAATGTCAAAGCAGCTTGGAATGCACAGTGACACCAACTTAAAAACAAAAACAGGAGGCTGGAGAGATGGCTTAGCAGTTAAAAGCACTGACTGCTCTTCCTGAGGTCCTGAGTTCAATTCCCAGCAACCACGTGGTGGCTCACAACCATCTGTAATGGGATCCGATGCCCTCTTCTGGTGTGCCTGAAGATAGTGACAGTGTACCCATATACATAAAATAAAATAAGAAAACAAAAACAGAAGAAAGTAAGCTACAGTCTGGTTGATTTTGCAATATGAATAACAAACTCTCAAGTTATAATATCTACTAAAAAGTCTACCTAGGGCTACTCAGAAAGCACAAGAGAACGGCAATGTCACAGACCATCCTAGGAGCTCGTTCACTCGCTATTCCAGGAGAGCCTGAAGAACGAACACAAAAGACCAGACATTCCATTTCATACAAAATTATCCAGTGCCACAGAGAAAAGACAAAATTCAAGCTACATCTTTCTGTTTTAGCAAAAACAAAAGCTTGATATTTAGAAAGTTGTTATTTTGTCTTTCTGAGGCAGAGTCTCACCACAGAGTGGTCCTCCTGCCTCAAACTGAGTACTGGAATCACAGGCATGCCCAGCTAGAGAAATGTATTTAGTATTGACAAATTATGTCTCAGATATTTTATATGACATTTCTGCCCAAATAACATGAAACCTACACATCAAGGCAATGAGGTGCTGCTTCTTCCACAGGTAAGGTCCTTACTCCCAATGAAGTACCAGTCCTTAAAAACTAAATATGCCATCCCAGACCAACTCCATGAAGAACTAGACAGCCCACATGAAGCTGAAGTTGTAAGGAGTTAAGAATTATTCCTGGGCTAGAGAGATGGCTCAGCGGTTAAGAGCACTGACTGCTCTTCTGAAGGTCCTGAGTTCAGTTCCCAACAACCACATGGTGGCTCACAACCATCCATAACAAGATCTGGCGCCGTCTTCTGGAGTGTCTGAAGACAGCTACAGTGTACTTACATATAATAAATAAATCGTTTTTAAAAAAATCTGACTCTTTAAAAAAAAAAATTGCCCTTCCGGTCTGCACCAGTGCCAGGTCACCTTGGGCACAGGGTCTATGCACTCCCCCACGGTCCCTAGAGGACTCTCCAAGCAATCTTGGGACCACTGGTGAGTGGAGCACAACAGCTGTTACAATCCAATTGCATGGGACGTAGGACAGCATCTGGGAGGCAGACAGGCGGCCGGGCCAGGGCCATGGGTCCCTTCCAATCAGTGCCAGCGTCGGGTCACCATGGATGCAGGGTCTGTGCACTCCCCCACGGTCCCTAGAGGAATCTCCACGAGTTCTTGGGACTACTTACCAGGCAACTCCAACCTCCTTAAAGGAGACACCAGTCCCAGGCACTGTAACACGCCCAGGATATTAGGACAACAGTATCCCAGGATAACAGGAGGTGGATCATACCAGTGTTCCAGGGTCTCAGTGGAAATTGACTGCCAAGAACCCAGACACACGCAGAATATCAGGTTCACAGGAACCCACAATCAAAAGATCATAGTGAAAGCTGGACTCGGAGGCGTCCAGAATCAACTGGGATTATAAGAAGGACAGGCTCTAATCAGATATATTGAGGACAGGAAGCACCTGAGATAATCAGATGGTAGGAGGCAAGCATAAGAACAGAAGCAACAGAAACAAAGGTTACTTGGCATCATCAGACCAAACTCTCCCACCAGGGCAAGTCCTGTATACACCACCACACCGGAAAAGTAAGACATGGATCTAAAGTCACTCCTCATGATGATGATTGAGGACTTTAAGAAGGAAATACAGGAAAACACAGGTAAACAACTAGAAGCATTTAAAGAGGAAAAACTTAGAGAGTTACAGGAAATCAATACCAAACAGGTGATGAAATTAAACAACACTATCCAGGACCTAAAAATGGAAGTAGAAACAATAAAGAAAACCCAAAAGGAGATAACCCTGGAGATAGAAACCATAGGAAAAAAAATCAGGAACCATAGATACGAGCATCAGCAACAGAATACAAGATATAGAAGAGAGAATCTCAGGCGCAGAAGATTCCATAGGGAGCATAGACTGGACAATCAAAGAAAATGCAAAATGCAAAAAGATCCTAACTCAAAATAGCCAGAAAATCGAGGACACAATGAGAAGACCAAACTTACGGATAATAGGAGTAGATGAGAATGTATATTCTCAAACTAAAGGGCCAGCAAATATCTTCTACAAAATCATAGAAGAAAACTTTCCATACCTAAAGAAAGAGATGCCCATAAACATACAAGAAGACTACAGAACTCCAAATAGACTGGACCAGAAAAGAAATTCCTCCCGACACATAATAATCAGAACAACAAACGCACTAAATAAAGATAGAATATTAAAAGCAGTAAGTGAAAAAGGCAGGCCTATCAGAATTCCTCCAGACTTCTCACCAGAGACTATGAAAGCCAGAAGATCATGAACAGATATACAGACACTAACACAAATGCCAGCCCAGGATACTATACCCAGCAAAACTCTCATTTACCATATATGGAGAAACGAAAGTATTCCATCACAAAATCAAATTCACACAGTATCTTTCCACGAATCCAGCCCTTCAAAGGATAATAACAGAAAAACACCAATACAAAGACGAAAACTACACCCTAGAAAAAGCAAGAAAGTAATCCTTCAACAAACCTAAAAGAAGACAGCCACAAGAACAGAATCCCAAATGTAGCAACAAAAATGACAGGAAGCAACAATTACTGTTCCTTAATATCTCTTAATATCAATGGACTCAATTCCCCGATAAAAAGACATAGACTATCAGACTGGCTACACTAACAGGACTCAACGTTTTGCTGCTTACAGGAAACACACCTCAGGAAAAAAGACAAGACACTACCTCAGAGTGAAAGGCTGGAAAACAATTTTCCAAGCAAACTGTCCGAAGAAACAAGCTGGAGTAGCCATTCTAATATCGAATAAAATAGACTTTCAACCCAAAATTATCAAAAAAGACAAAGAGGGGCACTTCATACTCATCAAAGGTAAAATCTTCCAAGAGGAACTCTCAATTCTGAATATTTATGCTCCAAATGCAAGGGCAGCGACATTCGTTAAAGAAACTTTAGTAAAGCTCAAAGCACACATTGCATCTCAAACAATAATAGTGCAAGACTTCAACACCCCACTCTCACCAATGGACAGATCCTGGGAACAGAAACTAAACAGAGACACAGTCAAACTAACAGAGGCTATGAAACAAATGGACTTAACAGATATCTACAGAACATTTCATCCTAAAACAAAAGGATATACCTTCACCTCAGCACCTCATGGCACCTTCTCCAAAACTGACCTCAACAGATACAAAAATACTGAAATTGTCCCATGCATCCTAAAAGATCACCATGGACTGAGGCTGATCTTCAATAAAAACATAAATAATAGAAAGCGAACATTCTCATGGAAACTGAACAACACTCTACTCAATGATTCCTTAGTCAAGGAAGAAATAAGGAAAGAAATTAAAGACTTTCTAGAGTTTAATGAAAATGAAGCCACAACTTACCCAAACTTATGGGACACAATGAAAGCATTCCTAAGAGGTAAACTCATAGCTCTGAGTTCCTACAAAAAACAAAAAAACAAAACAAAACAAAACAAAAAGAAAACAACGGGAGAGAGCATACACTAGTAGCTTGGCAGCACACCTAGAAGCTCTAGAACGAAAGGAAGCAAATTCACCCAAGAGGAATAGATGGCAGGAAATAATCAAATTCAGGGGAAATCAACAATGTGGAAACAAACAAACAAACAAACAAAAACTATTTAAAGAATCAATCAAACCAGGAGCTGGTTCTTTGAGAAAGTCAACAAGATAGATAAATTCTTAGCCAGACTCACTACAGGGCACAGGGACAGTGTCCTAATTAACAAAATCAGAAATGAAAAGGGAGACACAACAGATTCTGAGGAAATTCAAAACACCATCAGATCCTTCTACAAAAGGCTATATGCAAAAAAATTGGAAAATCTGGATGAAATGGACAAGTTTCTAGACAGATGCCAAGTACCAAAGTTAAATCAGATTACTGATCTAAACAGTCCTATATGTCCTAAAGAAATAGAAGCAGTCATTAATAGTCTCCCAACCAAAAAAAGCCCAGGACCAGATGGGTTTAGTGCAGAGTTCTATCAGACCTTCAAAGACCACCTAATTCCAGTTCTTCTCAAACTATTCAACAAAATACAAAGTGAAGGTACGCTACCCAATTCATTCTATGAAGCCACAATTACTCTGATACCTAAACCACATAAAGAAACAACAAAGATAGAGAACTTCAGACCAATTTCCCTTATGAATATCGATGCAAAAATACTCAATAAAATTCTTGCCAACCGAATCCAAGAACACATCAAAACGATCATCCATCATGACCAAGTAGGCTTCATCCCAGGAATGCAGGGATGGTTTAATATACGGAAATCCATCAAGGTAATCCACTATATAAACAAACTCAAAGACAAAAACCACATGATCATCTTGTTAGGTGCTGAGAAAGCATTTGACAAAATCCAACACCCATTCATGATAAAGGTCTTGGAAAGATCAGGAATTCAAGGCCATACCTAAACATGATAAAAGCAATCTACAGCAAACCAGTAGCCAACATCAAACTAAATGGAGAGAAGCTGGAGGCAATCCCACTAAAATCAGGGACTAGACAAGGCTGCCCACTTTCTCCCTACCTAGTCAATATAGTACTTGAAGTACTAGCCAGAGCAATTCGACAACAAAAGGAGATCAAGGGAATTACAAATTGGAAAGGAAGAACTCAAATTATCGCTATTTGCAGGTGATATGATAGTATATATAAGTGACCCCAAAAATTCCACCAGAGAACTCCTAAACCTGATAAACAGCTTCAGTGCAGTAGCTGGATATAGAATTAACTCAAACAAATCGATGGCCTTTCTCTATACAAAGGATAAATGGGCTGAGAAAGAAATTAGGGAAACAACACCCTTCACAATAGTCACTAACAGTATAAAATATCTTGGTGTGACTCTTATGAATGAAGTGAAAGATCTGTATGATAAGAACTTCAAGTCTCTGAAGAAAGAAATTGAAGAAGATCTCAGAAGATGGAAAGATCTCCCATGCTCTTGGATTGGTAGGATCAATGTAGTAAAAATGGCTATCTTGCCTAAAGCAATCTACAGATTCAATTCAATCCCCATCAAAATTACAACACAATTCTTCAATGATTTAGAAAGGACAATTTGCAAGTTCATCTGGAATAACAAAAAACCTAGACTAGCAAAAACTCTTCTCAACAATAAAAGAACTTCTGGTGGAATCACCATGCCTGACCTCAAGCTGTACTACAGAGCAATTGTAATAAAAACTGCATGGTACTGGTACAGCGACAGACAGGTAGATCAATGGAATAGAATTGAAGACCCAGAAATGAATCCACACACCTATGGTCACCTGATCTTTGACAAGGGTGCTAAAACTATCCAGTGGAAAAAAAGACAGCATTTTCAACAAATGGTGCTGGCACAACTGGCGGTTATCATGTAGAAGACTGGGAATTGATCCATTCTTATCTCCTTGTACTAAGGTCAAGTCTAAGTGGTTCAAGGAACTCCACATAAAACCAGAGACACTGAAACGTATAGAGGAGAAAGTGGGGAAAAGCTTGAAGATATGGGCACTGGGGAAAAATTCCTGAATAGAACAGCAATGGCTTGTGCTGTAAGATCAAGAATTGACAAATGGGACCTCATAAAGTTGCAAAGCTTCTGTAAGGCAAAAGATACTGTCAACAAGACAAAAGGGCCACCAACAGATTGGGAAAGGATCTTTACCAATCCTAAATCTGATAGGGGACTGATAT